>JARQOD010000004.1:302614799-302655451 GCA_033576555.1 Oophaga sylvatica | reverse complement strand
TTTTCCAGGGTGAAAAACGCTACTTGGTTTACCAAGCTTGACCTCAGGGGGGCGTATAACCTTATTCGCATTAAGCACGGGGATGAATGGAAGACGGCATTCAATACCCTGAAGGGCATTTTGAGTACCTAGTGATGCCCTTTGGGCTCACTAATGCTCCTTCCGTCTTCCAGTCCTTCATGAATGACATTTTCAGGGATTTTGTGGACAAATTTCTGATTGTTTATTTGGATGATATCTTGATTTTTTCTAATGACTGGGACTCTCATGTGAAACATGTTCGAACTGTATTCCAGATTTTGAGAGAGAATGCTCTGTATGTGAAGGGATCAAAGTGTCTTTTTGGCGTACAGAGGATCTCATTTCTGGGATTCATTTTGTCCCATCTGTTATTGAAATGGACCGGTCAAGGTTCAGGCCATCTGTGATTGGGTCCAACCTACTTCATTAAAAGCTCTTCAAAGATTTTTGGGTTTTGCCAATTTTTATCGTAAATTTATTGGTAATTTCTCGGTTATTGTTAAACCATTAACTGATTTGACCAAAAAGGGTTCTGATGTGGTGAATTGGCCTCCTGAGGCAGTCTCTGCATTTCAGGAACTTAAGCAAAGATTCACTTCTGCTCCTGTTCTACGGCAGCCTGATGTTTCTCTGCCATTTCAGGTGGAGGTTGATGCCTCTGAAATTGGGGCAGGTGCCGTTTTGTCCCAAAGAGATCCAGAGACCTCTAAAAGTAACCCTTGTGCCTTTTTCTCTCGAAAATTTTCTCCCACTGAACGTAATTATGACGTGGGTAATCGGGAGTTATTAGCCATGAAGTGGGCTTTTGAAGAGTGGAGACATTGGCTGGAGGGAGCCAAACATCAGGTGGTGGTCCTTACGGACCATAAGAATCTGGTCTATCTGGAATCTGCCAAGCGACTCAATCCTAGACAGGCCAGGTGGGCCTTGTTTTTCACACGTTTTAATTTTGTGGTTTCCTTTCTTCCTGGCACTAAGAATGTTAAGGCGGATGCCCTCTCGAGGAGTTTCCTTGCGGACTCTCCTGAGTTATCTGATCCTTCTGTTATTTTGAAAGAGGGTGTAGTTCTTGCCGCCATCTCGCCCAATTTGAGACTTGCTCTGGAGGGGTGTCAGGAGGATAGGCCCGAGTGCTGCCCTGTTGGAAAATTGTTTGTCCCGGACCAGTGGAAAAAGAGTGTGATGTCTGAGATTCATTGTTCTGCATTGGCTGGGCATCCCGGAATTTTTGGTACCAGAGACTTGGTTAGTCGGTCCTTTTGGTGGCCTACCTTGTCTCGTGATGTCAGGGAATTTGTGCAGTCCTGCGGGACTTGCTCTCGCTCCAAGCCTTGCTCTCGCTCTAGTGGTTTGTTGATGCCATTGCCTGTGCCCAAGAGACCATGGACCCATATCTCTATGGATTTCATTTCCGACCTTCCTGTTTCTCAGAGAATGACCACCATCTGGGTAATTTGTGATAGGTTTTCCAAAATGATACATCTTGTGCCATTACCTAAGTTGCCTTCCTCCTCTGAATTGGTGCCGTTGTTCCTTCAGCACGTGGTTCGTTTACACGGCATTCCTGAGAACATTGTGTCTGACAGAGGAGTCCAGTTTGTTTCCAGATTTTGGAGGACTTTTTGTTCTAAACTGGGTGTTCAATTGTCTTTCTCCTCGGCATTTCATCCTCAGACCAATGGTCAAACTGAGAGAACAAACCAGATGCTAAGATGCTTTGTGTCTGCTGATCAGGATGACTGGGTCTCTTTTTTGCCTTTGGCTGAGTTTGCTCTTAATAATAGGGCTAGCTCTGCCACTTTGATGTCTCCATTTTTCTGTAATTCTGGGTTTCACCCTCGATTTTCTTCAGGACAGACGGAGGCTTCTGTCTGTCCAGGTGTTGACTCTGTTGTGGAGCGTATGCAACAGATTTGGGACCAGGTAGTGGAGAGGTTGTCCCTCTCTCAGGAGAAGGCCCAGCGGTTTGCTAACCGGCATAGGACTGATGGTCCTCGGTTTAAAGTAGGGGACTTGGTCTGGTTGTCCTCAAAAAATATTCCTATGAGAGTAGCATCTCCTAAATTTAAGCCTAGGTTCATTGGACCTTATAAGATCATGGAGATTATTAATCCTGTTTCTTTTCGTTTGCTTCTTCCAGGGACATTTAAGATCCATAACGTGTTCCACAAGTCCTTGTTGAAGAGGTTTGTTGAGCCAGTGGTTCCTGCTGCTGTGCCTCCTGACCCTGTTTTGGTTGAGGGCAATCTGGAGTATGTGGTTGAGAAAATATTAGATTCTCGTTTTTCTAGACGGAAACTCCAGTATTTGGTTAAATGGAGAGGTTATGGTCAGGAAGACAATTCTTGGGTGTTTGCTTCGGACATCCATGCTAGGAGACTTATCCGTGCGTATCATAGAACTCATCCTGACCGACCTGGTTGCTCAAATGAGGGTTCGGTGACCCCTCCTCAAGGGGGGGGGTACTGTTGTGAATGGGTTTGAGATGAGTTCTGAGCAGAGGCTTCCTCTGGTGGTTACAAGCGGTGCTGGTCTGTCCAGTGAAGATTGTGAGGATTGGGAATCAGGTGTTACTGACTGGTCTTATATAAGGGAGTCACCTTCCCATCAGGGTTGCCGGTGATCAATTGTTCTGGTCTCAATCCTTGAATCCTGTTTCCCTTGTAGCCTGCTGTGTCGTGTCTGCATCTCCTGCTATCAGATAACACATTTTCTTCTTTTTGTTTTTGTGCTAGATTTTTGCATTTTGTCCTGCACTTCTGTGGGGGTCTTCAGGGTCCCCTCCGGGGGCTTTTGCCCTCTCAGTTTAGTTCAGCCACTGATGTTTGTACTTTTGCTTTTTCCAGTTTTTTCAGTGGCTGCTGTTTTGATTTTGTTACACCAGAGAACTAATTTAGGTGGTAGAGGTCGTGTGATCTCAGGTGATTTTGAAATTAGTAGAGTTGGTGCTTTTCAGGGTTTTCTGGGATTGCAGTAAGTACCCTTCCTATCCTTTTCTATTTAGTTAGTTTGGGCCCCAGCGTTTGCTCATACTATTTTCTTTCTGTGTCAGTATTTCTTCTTGTCTAACCGCCATTACATGTTTGGAGGCTTTCTATTATTTTTGGGGTTCTGCTCCGGGGCAGATAGCTTTCCTATTTCTATCTTTAGGTGTAATTAGTTTCTCAGGCTGTGACGAGGCGTCTAGGACCAACGTAGGAACGCTCCACGTCTGCCTCTAGTTGTGGTGGTTAGTCAGGGTACTGCAATCTCATAGATTCCAACTGCTCTGGTGTATTGCCTTTTTACCTGCACTCCTCAGCTACCAAATCATAACAATTATGAGACTGTAACCAAGGGAAACCCAGTACGATAATGTCATGCAGATTATACAGAACCAAAAATTTGCAACTCTCCTGATGATCAGGTTCTACCCTCATTATCACCTGAGTAGAGAACTGAGGTTTATTCTCAGCCAAAGGGGTAGAATCGATCCCCAGTAGGGGAATAGACTTCCGTAGGGGTATAAAGGGAAACCCACAACGTTTAGCAAAATCATAATCCATCAGGTTAATAGCTGCTCCAGAATCAACAAAAGCCTGAGCAGAAAATGAGGACAGAGAGCATATCAGGGTAACAGTTAATAAAAACTTAGTCTGAACACTACCCAAGACAACTGAGCGTGCAAAACGTCTTCCCCGCTTAGGGCAGACTGAAATAGCATGAGAGGCATCACCACAGTAGAAACATAACCCATTGCGCTTTCGAAATTCATGACGCTGTGCCCCAGAAACCACTCTATCACACTGCATGGATTCAGAAGCAGGTTCACAAGGCAACATTATTCCACGCATACCTTTCCGCTCACGCAAACGTCTGTCAATTTGAATCGCTAATGACATAGAATCATTGAGACCAGAGGGAACAGGGAATCCCACCATAACATCCTTTACATTATCTGACAGTCGATCCAAAAAAGAGCTGCCAAAGCGTCGTCATTACATTTGGTCAGGACTGCCCACCTACGGAATCTCTGACAGTATAACTCAGCGTCCTCAAGCCCCTGACTTAATGCCAAGAAAGTTTTTTCAGCTTGATCAGTGACATTAGGCTCATCGTACAATAACCCCAAAGCCTGAAAAAACGCATCAACATCACTCAAAACAGGATCCCCAGGTGTCAGGGAAAAAGCCCAATCCTGAGGGTCGCCGCGCAGGAGAGAGATGACAATTTGAACCTGCTGCGCTGCGTTCCCTGAGGACTTAGATTTTAAGGCAAAAAAACAATTTACAGTTATTTTTGAAATTCAGAAACTTAGCTCGATCCCCAAAAACAAATCTGGCATGGGAATCCTAGGTTCCACAACAGGCAACCCAGCAAGATAGGTAGCAATACTCCGAACTTCAGTGGAAGCTGATCCACACGGCCAGACAACTGTGCAAACTCCATTGAGAGAGGAAAAAAAAATCCTCCTCAGCACCCAGAGATACAGAGGGAAAAAAAAAAAAATGCAACAAACGAAAAAAAAAAATCTGTGACAACTCTGACAACTTTTTTTTTTCTTTCCACAATATTTTTCCCTTCTGTGAGTACCATATAAATTTCAGTTTGGGCCGGTGATACTGTTATGATTTGGTAGCTGAGGAGAGCAGGCAAAAAAGGAAATACACCAGAGCAGTTGGAAACTATGAGATTGCAGTACCCTGACTAACCACCACAACTAGAGGCAGCCGTGGAGCGTTCCTACGTTGGTCCTAGACGCCTCGTCACAGCCTGAGAAACTAACTACACCTAAAGATAGAAAGAGGAAAGCTATCTGCCCCGGAGCAGATCCCAAAGAACATAGAAAGCCCCCAAACATGTAATGGCGGTTAGACAAGAAGAAATACTGACACAGACAGAAAATAGTATGAGCAAACGTTGGGGCCCAAACTTACTAAATAGAAAAGGATAGGAAGGGCACTTACTGCAATCCCAAAAAACCCTGAAAAGCACCAACTCTACTAATTTCAAAAACACCTGAGATCACACGACCTCTACCACCTAAATTAGTTCTCTGGTGTAACCAAAAACAAAACAGCAGCCACTGAAAAAACTGGAAAAAGCAAATGTACAAACATCAGTGGCTGAACTGAACTGAGAGGGCAAAAGCCCCCAGAGGGGACCCTGAAGGCCCCCACAGAAGTGCAGGACAAAATGCAAAAATCAAGCACAAAAACAAAAAGAAGAAAATGTCTTATCTGTTAGCAGGAGATTCAGAAACGACACAGCAGGCTACCAAGGAAACAGGAATCAAGGATTGAGACCAGAACAATTGATCACCGGCAACCCTGATGGGAAGGCGACTCCCTTATATAAGACCAGTCAGTAACACCTGATTCCCAATCCTCACAATCTTCACTGGACAGTCCAGTACCGTTTGTAACCACCAGAGGGAGCTTCTGCTCAGAACTCATTTCCAGCCTATTCACAACACCAGGCGTTATAGGGAGGTCATACACATCCGTGGAGCCACACACACTGCTGAGCATCATTTCCTTGTCTTGAGGCATTTCCACTGAAGTTGGATCAGCCTGTAATTTGATTTTTCACTTTGATTTTGAGTATCATTCCAAATCCAGACCTCCATGGGATATTAATTTTGATTTACATTGATCATTTTTATGTTTTATTGTTCCCACCGCATTTCACTATGTAATGAATAAAGATTTGCAACTGAAATATTAATTCAGTGATGCCTAGGATGTGGGATTTTAGTGTTCCCTTTATTTTTTTGAGTAGTGTATATAAGGGAGTGTGACTGCAGGAGTAATCTGCACAAGGTTTGTCCTCATTCGGTTTCCATAAAGACACATAGATTCTCATTGAAGCTGTTGAAACAAAACTATAATATATTTTTATTCAGCATTATTTCCAAAGCGTCTTCATTTTTCTCTTTAGATGCAATGACGCATTTAAATAGCTGTGAAGTTAGACATTGCCTTTGTTGGGAGATATTTGTAATAAAATGTGGAAATGTTAGCTTCAGCGTTTCTAATGATCTTGTAACATATTCATTACTCTAACTCCAGCAAATGATTTCCATCTGCTAGAGTTAATTTCCATTTTCATATTTCATATTCTGTTTACTCTGCATGAATCTCTTGGTTCCATGTCAGAAAAAACAATCTTCCCCATTACATTGCTGTATGAGCTTGATATGATGTAGGTTCCAGTTTAGTTGTTAGGCTTGCGCTGGTCAAGTGTTTTCTGTTTAAGGCCTGGTTCAGCCGAGCGTATGAAAAATCATCCGCATTACATCCAGAAAAGTCTGACAATTTTCAGTCATATTGTCATTTGTGTGCCATCTATGAGTCTGGTTTTATGTCCGTGTATCATCTGTGTGTGATCTGTTTTCATATACAGTACAGACCAAAAGTTTGGACACAGCTTCTCATTCAACGATTTTTCTGTATTTTCATGACTATGAAAGTTGTAGAATCACGCTGAAGGCATCAAAACTATGAATTAACACATGTGGAATTATACATTACACTTTACAAAAAAGTATGAAACAACTGAAAATATGTCTTATATTCTAGGTTCTTCAAAGTAGCCACCTTTTGTTTTGAATACTGCTTTGCACGCAGAA
Source organism: Oophaga sylvatica (assembly GCA_033576555.1). NCBI lineage: Eukaryota > Metazoa > Chordata > Amphibia > Anura > Dendrobatidae > Oophaga > Oophaga sylvatica. The sequence goes on along the minus strand of JARQOD010000004.1, from coordinate 302,648,820 downwards.
AAGGTGAACGGATGGACTCTACATGCCTGGTTCCCACCGTGAAGCATGGAGGAGGTGGACTGATGGTGTGGGGGTGCTTTGCTGGTGACACTGTTGGGGATTTATTCAAAATTGAAGGCATAATGAACCAGAATGGCTACTACAGCATCTTGCAGCAGCATGCTATTCCATCCGGTTTGCGTTTAGTTGGACCATCATTTATTTTTCAACAGGACAATGACCCCAAACACACCTCCAGGCTGTGTAAGGGCTATTTGACCAAGAAGGAGAGTGTTGAGGTGCTACGCCTGATGACCTGGCCTCCACAGTCACCAGACCTGAACCCAATCGAGATGGTTTGGGGTGAGCTGGACCTCTCACCGCTTCAATTTTGAATAAATCCCCAACAGTGTCACCAGCAAAGCACCCCCACACCATCACACCACCTCCTCCATGCTTCACGGTGGAAACTAGGCATGTAGAGTCCATCCGTTCACCTTTTCTGCGAGCAAAGCAGTAATCAAAGCAAAAGGTGGCTACTTTGAAGAACCTAGAATATAAGACATATTTTCAGTTGTTTCACACTTTTTTGTAAAGTGTAATGTATAATTCCACATGTGTTAATTCATAGTTTTGATGCCTTCAATGTGATTCTACAATTTTCATAGTCATGAAAATACAGAAAAATCTTTGAATGAGAAGGTGTGTCCAAACTTTTGGTCTGTACTGTATCTACATTCAAAAATTTACTTGATCAAATGCAATTTCCATAAAACGGTCATCTGAACAGCCCTATTGCGTTACATTGGTCCGTGTGCTGTCTAATTGAAATTTGGATAGCACTAGAGTTGAGCGATACTTTCCGATATCCTAAAGTATCGGAATCGGAATGGTATCGCCGATATCACTAAAATATCGGCGATACCCGATACCGATACCGGAAGTCCCATGTAAGTCTATGGGAACAAAATATCGCAACTAAAAAAACCCCATTCTTTCCTTGTAAACACTAAATATACACACATAGAATACATATATATATATATACATGTCATTGTGACATATATATATACATATATGTATAGTTTATACACTTCTACATAGTAAAATATCCTCTCATTCAATTGCCGGGTAAAGCCGGCTTCAGTGAAAAGACAGAAGCACCCGACATGAAATGACACTTGGTGTACATAGGGTTAACCATGTCTTTTCATGTCGTTTGCTATCTGATTTGCACAAACAATTAAATCAGACTATGTGTGCAAAATTTCACACCTGTAGGGGTTAATTAAAGGTGTAAATTCGTTGTAAAAAAAACGGACTTTTTTTGCTACGAATTTACACCTTTAATTAACCCCTACAGGTGTGAAATTTTGCACACATAGTCTGATTTAATTGTTTGTGCAAATTAGGCTGGAGTCACACACAACCACAAAAAATCGGTCCGTTTTAGACGGTCGACAATCGGATCAAAATAAAAACATCACACATCCTTCTGGCATCCGATTTTCCTTCAAAGATGCGATTTAATCGCATGTGTGTGTACCTTGTAACATCCGATTTTCATCCGACTTGCGAGATTTTCTCGCAGGCTTGCAAAACTGACATATAATGGATCCAAAAGAATAGTATTTAAATGCCAAAAGAAAGAATAGATATATACACATATATATATATATATATATATATATATATATATATGTCATTGTGACATATATATATATACATATATTTATAGTTCTTACACTTCTACATACTGTTATAGCCGCTAATTCAATTGCCGGCTTCAGTGAAATCACAGAAGCCGACATGAAATGATACATTGTTTCCACACATTTAACCATGTAATTTCATGTATTTTTATATATGTTTGAAACATACAATTACATGAGTATATGTGTGCTAAATTTCAGACATGTAGGGGTTAATTAAAGGTGTAAATTCGTTGTAAAAAAAACGGACTTTTTTGCTACGAATTTACACCTTTAATTAACCCCTACAGGTGTGAAATTTTGCACACATAGTCTGATTTAATTGTTTGTGCAAATTAGGCTGGAGTCACACACAACCACAAAAAATCGGTCCGTTTTAGACGGTCGACAATCGGATCAAAATAAAAACATCACACATCCTTCTGGCATCCGATTTTCCTTCAAAGATGCGATTTAATCGCATGTGTGTGTACCTTGTAACATCCGATTTTCATCCGACTTGCGAGATTTTCTCGCAGGCTTGCAAAACTGACATATAATGGATCCAAAAGAATAGTATTTAAATGCCAAAAGAAAGAATAGATATATACACATATATATATATATATATATATATATATATATATATGTCATTGTGACATATATATATATATACATATATTTATAGTTCTTACACTTCTACATACTGTTATAGCCGCTAATTCAATTGCCGGCTTCAGTGAAATCACAGAAGCCGACATGAAATGATACATTGTTTCCACACATTTAACCATGTAATTTCATGTATTTTTATATATGTTTGAAACATACAATTACATGAGTATATGTGTGCTAAATTTCAGACATGTAGGGGTTAATTAAAGGTGTAAATTCGTTAAAAAAAAATGCGTGGGCTCCCGCTGTATTTTCTCCACCAGACAGACAAAGCAAGCGAGTGGGGGCAGATAATAATAGCCTAGGGAGGGTACATTTTTTTTGTGCCCCCCCCTGGCTACTAACATCTGCCCCCAGACACCCCAGAAAGGGCAAATCTATAATTAGATTCGCCCTTTCTGGCACTTTGCCCGTCTATTCCCATTGCCCTGTAGCGGTGGCGAATGGGTTAATAAGGGGTTAAAATGACCTTGCAATTGAAAGGTCACTTTAAGCCAGGTTAATAATTGATAGCTGTCAATTAGGCAACTATCAATTATTAATCCTATTGTATGAAAGAAAAATCAAACACACACACTTTAATAAAAAATAAGTTTAATTAAATAATCACACAGTTTTTGACCATATTTTATTTTCCTGCTAAAACCATTTCCTGTAATAAAAATAAAATAAAAAAGCAAAATTATACTTACCAATCCGATGTACAGTCAGGTCCCACGGTGTAATCCATCAGAAAGGGTTAACAGGTTACAGGTCGCAGAGAGCTAATAATGCTGTCTCAGACCTGTATTCCCCTGAATGAATAACTTCCTCTCCCAGCGAAAGTAGAGGAATAGATTCATGAATGGAGCTTAATTGATTTCTTGCCAATTTAACTGTAGTGACCTGACCTAAAGGGAAAGTGGACACAATCAATTAAGCTTCATTCATGAAACACATCCTCTCCTGTCGCCAGGAGAGGAACTTATTCATTCATGAGCTTTGAGCTGAGCATGCAGGATTACTTGCACTGCTTGGCTCAAAGCTAGTTAACCCTTTGTGAAGGATTACAGCGTGGGACGTGACAGATCGGCGGAATAGGTAAGAATAATGTTGTTTTATTTCTTTTTCTTTATTTTAGGAGATCAATGGCTTCGCACGGATTTAGTGTAAAATAAAATATGGTCAAAAAAATGTGTTTTTATTTCATTAAAATTATTTATTCTTAAAGTGTGTGTGTTTTTTTATTTACTTCAATAGGATTAATAATTGATAGTTGTCTAATTGACAGCTATCAATCATTAACCTGCCTTAAGGTCACCTTTCAATTGCAAGGTGACAGTAAGGTGAGATTAACCCATTCGCCACCGCTACAGGGCAATGGGAATAGACGGGCAAAGTGCCAGAAAGGGCGAATCTAATTATAGATTTGCCCTTTCTGGGGTGTCTGGGGGCAGATGTTAGTAGCCAGGGGGGGCACAAAAAAATGCACCCTCCCTGGGCTATTATTATCTGCCCCCACTCGCTTTGCTTTGTCTGTCTGGTGGAGAAAATACAGCGGGAGCCCACGCATTTTTTTTCAACGAAATTACACCTTTAATTAACCCCTACATGTCTGAAATTTTGCACAAATACACTCATGTAATTGTATGTTTCAAACATATATAAAAATACATGAAATTACATGGTTAAATGTGTGGAAACAATGTATCATTTCATGTCGGCTTCTGTGATTTCACAAAACCCGGCAATTGAATTAGCGGCTATTACAGTATGTAGAAGTCTAGGAACTATAAATATATGTATATATACATGTCACAATGACATGTATATATATATGTATGTGTTCTATGTGTATATATCTATTCTTTCTAGTCTTTATTAAAGCTGTCAGTGTGATTTTACAGTATAGGCGGGGATGAATTGCCGGCTTTTCTAAAGGACACCGATGCGATTTCATCGCAAGTCACACAGTGTGGTCCGTTTGTAATCAGATTTTTCATCGCTCCCATAGACTTGCATTGGCGATTGTCGACCGACAATCGGTGACAATCGCAGCATGCTGCGATTGTACACGGACGTTTAAAACGGACCACAAAAAATCTGATACTGGGAGCTGCTCCATAGATTAACATAGGTCCGACTGCAATGCGATATTTCATCGCATTGCAGTCGTCCGATTTTGTCGCCAGTGTGACTCCGGCCTTAGATAGCAAAGGACATGAAAAGACATGGTTAACCCTATGTACACCAAGTGTCATTTCATGTCACCCGACATGAAATGACACTTGGTGTACATAGGGTTAACCATGTCTTTTCATGTCCTTTGCTATCTAATTTGCACAAACAATTAAATCAGACTATGTGTGCAAAATTTCACACCTGTAGGGGTTAATTAAAGGTGTAAATTCGTTGTAAAAAAAACGGACTTTTTTGCTACGAATTTACACCTTTAATTAACCCCTACAGGTGTGAAATTTTGCACTCATAGTCTGATTTAATTGTTTGTGCAAATTAGATAGCAAAGGACATGAAAAGACATGGTTAACCCTATGTACACCAAGTGTCATTTCATGTCGGGTTCTGCATTTTCACAAAAGCCGGCAATTGAATTAGCGGCTATTATACTATGTAGAAGTGTATGAACTACAAATATAAATATATATATATATGTGTCACAAATTCAATGACATGTATATATATATATGAGGTGTAAAATTGCTGAAAAAAAATGCGTGGGCTCCCGCCCTATTTTCGCAACCAGACAGACAAAGCCAGTGAGTGGGGGCAGATAATAATAGCCCAGAGAGGGACCATTATTTTTGCCCCCCCGGCTACTAACATCTGCCCCCAGACACCCCAGGAAAGACAAATCTATAATTAGATTCGCCCTTTCTGGCACTTTGCCCGTCTATTCCCATTGCCCTGTAGCGGTGGCGAATGGGTTAATATGGGGTTAAAGCCACCTTGCTATTGAAAGGTGACCTTAAGCCAGGTTAATAATTGAGAGCTGTCAATTAGACAACTATCAATTATTAATCCTATTGCATGAAATAAAAATAAAACACACACACTTTAATTAAAAATCATTTTAATGAAATAAAGACACATGTTTTTGACCATCTTTTATTTTACTGCAAAAACCATTTCCTGTAATAAAAATAAAATAAAAAAGCAAAATTATTCTTACCTATCCCATGCACAGTCAGGTCCCACGGTGTAATCCTTCAGAAAGGGTTAATGTTTACTGCAGGGACCGCAGCTAATGCTGCAGCCTCACAGTAAACCCCAAATGAATGAGTTCCTCTCCTGCCTGACAGGAGAGTAAAGGCTGGGTGTCACATAACGATACACCAGCGATCCCGACAACGATATGCACTTGTCAGGATCGCTGGTGTATCGCTACATGATCGCTGCTGAGCTGCCAAACAGGCAGCGATCTGGGACAGCGACACTGCGGGTAACATCGCTTAAGGGCCCGTCTCACATAGCGATATCGCTACCGAGATCGCTGCTGAGTCACTAGTTTTGTGACGCAGCAGCGAGCTCACCAGCGATATCGCTGTGTGTGACATTCAGCGACGATCAGCCCCCTGCCGGGTATCGCTGATCGTCGCAGAAATGTCAGGACCTTTTTTTGATCGCTGGTTTCCTCTGACAGGCACGCATCGCTGCGTGTGACAGGCGGGAGACCAGCGATCCGCTGGTAACCAAGGTACACAGCGGGTTTCCAGGCACCGCGCAGCGCTTGGAAACCCGCTGTGTACCTTGGATACCAGCTCCCTGCATCAGGGCGCTGGTATCCAAGGTACACAGTGGGTTTCTAGGCACAGCCCCGCGCCTGGAAACCCGCTGTGTACCTTGGTTACCAGCGGATCGCTGGTCTCCCGCCTGTCACACGCAGCGATGTGTGCCTGTCAGCGGGAAACCAGCGATCAAAGGTCCTGACATTTCAGCGACGATCAGCGATACCCGGCAGGGGGGCTGATCGTCGCTGAATGTCACACACAGCGATATCGCTGGTGAGCTTGCTGCTGCGTCACAAAACTAGTGACTCAGCAGCGATCTCGGTAGCGATATCGCTATGTGAGACGGGCCCTTAAGTGGAAAGCTTAATTGATTGCTTTCCACTTTCACTTCAGGTCAGCCAGGGACACAATCAGTGACGTCAGAGGGAACTGATTAACAAAAATAGGGGTTCCCTTCGAAAAAAAAATGGCGTGGGGTCCCCCTATTTTTGTTAACCAGCCAGATGAAGCAGACCGCTGAGGCCTGGATTTTCAGGCTGTTAAGGAGCCAAGATCCATGGACCTTGCCAGCCGGATAATACCAGGCCACAGCAGTCTGTATATCTTGGCTGATTAACAAAAATAGGGGATCCCCTCGAAAAAAATTGGCGTGGGGTCCCCCCTATTTTTGTTAACCAGCCAGATGAAGAAAACCGCTGAGGCCTGGATTTTCAGGCTGTTAAGGAGCCAAGATCCATGGACCTTGCCAGCCTGATAATACCAGGCCACAGCAGTCTGTATATCTTGGCTGATTAACAAAAATAGGGGATCCCCTCGAAAAAAATTGGCGTGGGGTCCCCCCTATTTTTGTTAACCAGCCAGATGAAGAAAACCGCTGAGGCCTGGATTTTCAGGCTGTTAAGGAGTCAAGATCCATGGACCTTGCCAGCCTGATAATATCAGGCCACAGCAGTCTGCATATCTTGGCTGATTAACAAAAATAGGGGATCCCCTCGAAAAAAATTGGCGTGGGGTCCCCCCTATTTTTGTTAACCAGCCAGATGAAGCAGACCGCTGAGGCCTGGATTTTCAGGCTGTTAAGGAGCCAAGATCCATGGACCTTGCCAGCCTGATAATACCAGGCCACAGCAGTCTGCATATCTTGGCTGATTAACAAAAATAGGGGATCCCCTTGAAAAAAATTGGCGTGGGGTCCCCCCTATTTTTGTTAACCAGCCAGATGAAGCAGACCGCTGAGGCCTGGTTTTTCAGGCTGGTAAGGATCCAATATCCATGGACCTTGCAAGCCTGATAATACCAGGCCACAGCAGTCTGCTTAGCTTGGCTGGTTAACAAAAATAGGGGATCCCCTCGAAAAAAAAACGGCGTGGGGATCCCCCCTATTTTTGTTAACCAGCCAAGTAAAATGCAGACTGCTGCGGCCTGGTATTAAAAGACTGTCAAGGCCCATGGATTTTGGCCCTCAACAGCCTGATAATACCAGGCTACAGCAGCCCCACATTTGGCGCATCAAAAGATGTGCCAATTGTGGCACTTTACCCGGCTCTTCCCACTTGCCCTGTAGCGGTGGCAAGCGGGGTAATAAGGGGTTATTGTCACCGTTGATTGCACGGTGACAATAAGCCCGGTTAATAATGGATAGGCGTCAATAAGACACCGATCCATTATTAATCCCAAAGTTATTAAATGTATAAAAAATAGACACAGCAAGAAAAAAGTCTTTTAATGAAATAAAAGAGACAACACAGTTTTCATTTCTTTTATTACTCTCTCATTCCTGCGACGCCATCGATCTCCTGTAAAAAAAGAAAAAAAACAAACCAACAGTATACCACCTGTCCGACGCAGTCCATAACGATAGTCCCACGACGATCCAGCTCTGCTACATCGCAATGACAGGCAGAGCCTGTCATTGCAACGCAGCACAGCTGATTACCTGCTTCCCCGGCGGTGACGTCATCGGACTGACTGCTTTACGGCCGGGATTACCCAGCAGTCACTGCAGTTATCGCGAGAAACTGCATGTGACCGCCGGGGAAAGAAGATGGCGGCCATGAAGCAGTGCAGGACGTGACCGCCGGAGATCTTCTGCCGGGTAAGTGCCGCTGACTCCTGACAGACCCGACCGACGGACACTGACAGTGACAGTGACAATCCCGATTCCGGTATCCGATAAGACGAAAATATCGGAACTCGGAATCGGAATTCCGATACAGCTAATATCGGCCGATACCCGATATTTGCAGTATCGGAATGCTCAACACTAGATAGCACACATCTGTATTATATGCTTGTCTGAATAAGCAATTAGACTACATCCACATATCCATTTGACACCTCCTAGGGCAGTGCTTTGCTCTCTTGGACATTCACTGACACGTAGGGTTTCATTAATCTGTACACACATCCGTTTTAGAAACAGATCCATGTCTCTGGTGTGTAAGTCTCAGATCAAGTCCTATTGTCATCAGCTTTGTGGATCAAACTCGCCTTTGGGGATAAGTAAAACACGGATGAAACAAGAAAGACATACTTTATACTGCAGTGCTCCATACTAGTTTCATCAGTTTTTAACTCAGTTGTTAAGATTAAGAATCAATGACAGTCTATCTGATTCAGGGAAAAAAAAGAATGAAAAAAGAAAAGTGTTAGGGAACTGAAGTGACTCATATAAATGGAATGTTTTGTGACACATTTGTGAAGAGATGCTGCCATCTACTGATAAGTGGTGATATATATATACAGTGGGTACAGAAAGTATTCAGACCCTTTAAATTATTCACTCTTTGTTTCATTGCAGCCATTTGGTAAATTCAAAAAAGGTCATTTTTTTCTCATTAATGTACACTCTGCACCCCATCTTTACTGAAAAAAACAGAAATGTAGAAATTTTTGCAAATTTATTAAAAAAGGAAACCTGAAATATCACACGTCATAAGTATTCAGACCCTTTGCTCAGTATGGAGTAGAAGCACCCTTTTGAGCTAGTACAGCCATGAGTCTTCTTGGGAATGATGCAACAAGTTTTTCACACCTGGATTTGGGGATCCTCTGCCATTCTTCCTTGCAGATCCTCTCCAGTTCTGTCAGGTTGGATGGTGAATGTTGGTGGACAGCCATTTTCAGGTCTCTCCAGAGATTTTCATTTTTTTTGTCCTATAAAATTACTAAAAGATAATGAAAAACAATTACTATAATGTCTTAATGTTGATTTTTTTTTTTAAAAAAAGAAAAAATAAGCATCACAAATAAGCACATAACATGGACATATTTGGTGTCCCTGTAATCGTCACAATCTGCACAGCACAGCGATCAGATTACTGGTCAGACAGTAACCATTAGATCAAGAGAGAAGGCAGGGATCGCACTTTATAGTATGCATTGTTCTTGATATACAACTTGTCATTTATTGGTATTGTACACTGTCTTGCTAAACCTATCAATAGTTAATAAATAATAGCTTGTTTTATCTGAGTCTGCGTTCTCTGTTCTCTCAGATGATAACACTCGCATGGAAGTTTTTGTGAATCACTCCCTTATTAATAAATATTGTGTATTACACATTGTAGAAGAGAAATGTTGCCAGTCAACAAAAAAAATCTGTTTTTGTATTTTTCAGGACCATTCAGCCTGTTACAGTGACTGCAACTTCTCATATATGCATGAAAACCAGAGCCTGACGTACAGGTTTAACAATCTGAGCAGTGTGGGAACTCTCATTAATGGGCCCAGCTTCACTTCCAAAGGAACAAAATACTTTCATCTTTTCAACATTAGTTTGTGTGGAAATGGAGTAAGTTCCCAGTCTGTATAAGAGGCGGTGGGATGCTGTCATGTATGAAAGGTAGAAAGGATGAAAAAACATATTCTGAAATATCCTAATAGGTATCTGAAAACTACATGTCACCACTTCAGGTTCTCCATTACTAGTAGCAGTGAAAGTGTTTCAGTTGTCATTCTCGGAGATCATCCCTTTCAGATGTGCTCTGCACCTTCACCAAGCAGCTCATTTTGCCATGGGGATGGTTTCTGGTTCACAGAGGATGAATGCCGGCTTAGGAACTGCCCTCTGTGACATGCATATGCATATGGATAAGGGGTTTCTTCACGAGACTGCCCATTTAATTAGAAAACAATGGTTGCAAGAAATGTGTACAACAACATTTCCACCCACGCGTTTTATTCAATCTTGAAGACGTTACTGTTTTATGCATCTGCTTTCTGAAATAAACCTTTGGACAATGGCCCCCTATTCATCAAACAGTTTTTCACCAGTTTCCTGCTTGAAATGTCACAACATTTTTACCACTTTTACCTCAGTCCTGCCAGGCTCTGACCACTTTTTGAAAAGTGGGTAGAGTTTAGCTGGGTGGGGGCTTGGTTGAGAGTAACTGACAAATTCATCATGATGTACACCAAAAAGCTGTTGTAAGTTTCTACAGAAATGCACTAAAGTTAATTACCGTAGTACAGTTGTGCTCAAAAGTTTACATACCCTGGTAGAATTTTTACTTTCTTGGCCTTTATTCAGAGAATATGAATGATAACAAGAAAACTTATTCTCCACTCATGATTAGTGGTTGGGTGAAGCCATTTATTGTCACACTACTGTGTTTTTGCTTTTTAAATCATAATGACAACCCAAAATATCCAAATGACCCTGATCAAAAGTTTATATACCCCATTTCTTAATACCGTGTATTGCCCCCTCTAACATCAATGACAGCTTGAAGTCTTTTGTAGTAGTTGTGGATGAGGTTCTTTATTTTCTCAGATAGTAAAGCTGCCCACTCTTCTTGGCAAAAATCCTCCAGTTCCTGTAAATTCCTGGGCTGTCTAGTATGAACTGCGCGCTTGCGATCTCCCCAGAGTGGCTCAAAGATATTGAGGTCAGGAAACTGAGATGGCCACTCCAGAACCTTCACTTTGTTCTGCTGTAGCTAATGACAGATCGACTTAGCCTTGTGTTTTGGATCGTTGTCATGTTGGAATGTCGAAGTATGTCCCATGCGCAGCAATATCTGCTGATAATGTGCTGCATTCATCTTTCCTTCAACTTTGACTAAGTTTCCTGTGCCTTTGTAGCTAACACATCCCCAAAACATCAGCGATCCACCTCTGTGCTTTACAGAAGGAATGGTGTTACTTTCATCATAGGCCTTGTTGACCTCTCTCCAAATGTAACGTTTATAGTTGTGGCCAAAAAGTTCAATTTTGGTCTCATCACTTCAAATTACCTTGTTCCAGAAGTTTTGAGGCTTGTGTCTGTGCTGTTTTGCATATTGTAGGCGAGATACTTTGTGACATTTGCACAGTAATGGCTTTCTCCTGGCCTGGCAACTGGACCATGCAGCCCATTTTTCTTCAAGTGCCTCCTTATTGTGCATCTTGAAATAGCCACACACTAGTTTTCAGAGAGTCCTGTATTTCAGCTGATGTTATTTGTGTTTTTTTTTTTTGCATCTCGAACAATTTTCCTGGCAGTTGTGGACGAAATTTTTGTTGGTCTACCTGACCATGGTTTTGTTTTTACAGAGCCCTGATTTTCCATTTGTTAATCACAGTTTGAACGCTGCTGACTGGCATTATCAATTCCTTGGATATCTTTTTGAATCCCTTTCCTGTTTTGTACAGTTCAACTACCTTTTCTCGTAGATCCGCTGACAATTCTTTTGCTTTCCCCATGACTCACAATCCAGAAACGTCACTGGCTAGATGAAAGATGCAAGAGTCTGTCTGAATCCCAGAAACTCACTCAGTTTTTATGCACACACACTGATTACAAGCAAACAGGTCACAGGTGAGGATGTTACCTTTAGCAGCCATTCAAACCCATTTGTGTCAACTTCTGTGTATGTTATCAGGCCAAAATCACGAGGTTATGTAAACTTTTGATCAGGGTTATTGATGTTTTGGGTTGTCATTATGATTTTAAAAGAAAAAAAACACTGTAGTTTCACAATAAATGGCTTCACCCAACTACTGACCATGAGTGGAGAAAAAGTTTTGGTGTTATCATTCATATTCTCTGAAAAAAGGCCAAGAAAGCAGAAATTCTGCTGGGGTATATAAACTTTTGAGCTCAACTGTATATTTCTTGTGATGGCATACAGGAGCTGAAAGGTGAACCAAATTCATTAAGAGGTGCATTTTATTCATCAAGGTTTACGTACAAGACATCAGTCTTGATGAATCGGGGCCACTGACTTTGGTAGCCCAGTTTGTGTCTACCATCAGGAGCTCCAGTGAGCCCCTGGTATCCACTTAGCTACGCCCAGTCCTAGGCAGGCTCAGTCCTGTGGCACAATGGGTCCACAAATTCTCTTGCACCACCATTGGGCGTAACAGTAATGTGATAGAAAATTCAATTTTTGTTCATTATAAATACACCATACGGTTCTATAGATATGGTCCTTTTTTATTTAGTGCAAATTTGTATGGTCTTTACCAAAGTGGGGGTGCACATAGCATTTTCTTGGGGCATGCAAGACCATAAAAATTAGCACTAAATGCGAAGGCCCATGTCTCAGGAATCATATGGAGGATTTAAAAGTACGGTAATAAAAATGGAATACTTTGGGGAACAGCAAAAATAAAACAAGAGAAAAAAACTGCTAACTTTTCATTAGTTGACAAGTCTTCTTTAACCCCTTAATGACAGAGCCAATTTTGACCTTAAAGACCAGACAAATTTTTTAAATCTGATCAATGTCACTTTATGTGGTAATAACTCTTGAACGCTTCATTGGGTCCCAGTGATTCTGAGAATGTTTTTTTTATGACATATTGTACTTCATGTTAGTTGTAAATTTTGGTCAATATGATATGCGTATATTTCGGAAAATATCAAAAATTTGACAAAACTAGAAAATTTTGCAATTTTCAAAATTTTATTTTTTATGCCCTTACACCACAAAAAAAGTTAATAAATAGCATTTCACACATATCTACGTTACATCTTCATCATTTTTTAAACATACCGTATATACTCATGTATAAGCCGACCCGTGTATAAGCTGACCCCCTAATTTTGCCACAAAAAACTTGGAAAACTTATTGACTCGTGTATAAGCCGGGTGTATAAGTTGCAGTCCTGCTCTGTGCTCCCCCATCCAGCTCTGTGCGCCCCCATTCTCCTCTGTGCTCCCCTCCTCCTGCTCCATTATCCTGTCCTGCTCCGTGCTTTCCATCTCCCCCGTCCTGTGCTCCCCCATCCAGCTCTGCACTCCCCCATTCTCCTCTGTGCCCACCCCCGTCCTGCTCCGTGCTCTCCGTCCTCCCCCGTTCTGCTCCGTGCTCTCCGTCCTCCCCCCGTCCTGCTCCATGCTCTCCGTCCTCCCCCCATTCTGCTCCGTGCTCTCCGTCCTCCCCCCGTTCTGCTCCGTGCTCTCCATCCTCCCCCCGTTCTGCTCCGTGCTCTCTGTCCTCCCCCCGTCCTGCTCCGTGCTCCTTGTCCTCCTCCATGCTCCCCCATCCTCCTCCATCATACTCACCCCTCCCCGTGCCATCGCTGAACGTCCCGGCCGGCAATCCTGTGTTCTCCCTGGCTTCCTGCAGCTCTCCAGCACTGAGCAGTGACGTAATACCGCTCATTAAGGCCATGAATATGGAGGCCACGCCCATGGGAGTGGCGTCGCGTCCATATTACATGACCTTAATGAGCAGGTATTACGTCACCGCTCAGCGCTGGAGAGCTGCAGGAAGCCGGGGAGAACGCAGGACTGCAGGGACGTTCAGTGATGGCACGGGGAGGGTGAGTATGATGTCGCAGCACCGGCTCCTGCCGCCGCATCCCCTCCCCCGCTGGTTTCTGCCCTATGACTCGTGTATAAGCCGAGGGGGCATTTTCAGCACAAAAAAAGGTGCTGAAAATCTCGGCTTATACACGAGTATATATGGTAATATTTTTTGTTCGGAAGTTAGAAGAATTTAATTTCTATTTTTTCCAGCAAAATTTACAAAACCATGTTGTTTAGTGAACACATCACATTTGAAGTTACGGTACTTTTGGGGGCCTATATAACAGCAAATACCCAAAATTGAAACCATTCTAAAAACTGCACCTCTCAAAGTCCTCAAAACCACATTTGAGAAGTTTATTAATCCTTCAGGTGCTTCACAAGAATTAATGGAATATGGGAGGAAAAAAATGTACATTTTATTTTTTTCACAAAAATGTAATTTTAGCTCAATTATTTTTACGTTTACAATGGTAACAGGAGAAAATGAACCATAATATTTGTTGTGCAATTTCTCCTGAGTATGCAGATACCCCATATGTGTGGGAAAACTACTTGTTGGGTGCACAGCAAGGCTCAGAAGAGTACGAGAACCTTCTGAGTTTTTGAACGCAAAAATAGCTGGACCGAGAGTGGACGCCATGTCGCATTTGAAGAATCCCTGATGTGCCTAAACAGTGGAAACCCCACAGAAGTGGCCCCATTTTGAAAATTGAACCCCTCAAGAAATGTATATAGATGTGTGGTGAGCACCTTAGACCCTTAGGTGCTTCACAGAAGTTTATAACGTAGAGCCGTGAAAATAAAAAAATCACAATTTTTTCACAAAAATATTCTTTTAGCCCCAAATTTAGCATTTTCACAAGTGTAACAGGAGAACATGGACCATACAATCTGTTTTGTAATTTCTCCTGAGTACACCGATACCCCATATGTCGTCAAAAACTACTTTTGAGGCATGGTGCAAAGATCAGAAGGGAAGGGGTGCCGAATTGGTGTTCACATTTTGCTGGAATAATTTGAGGGTGCCATGTCACATTGACAGAACTTCTGAGATGTCAGAACAGCAGAGAGAACCATATATCATTTAACAAACTACACCTCTCAATGAAGTAATCTGGGGGTGCAGTGAGCATGTTGACACCACACGTATCTCACAGAAATGTATACAATTGGGCAGTGAAGAAAGAATAATTACATTTTTACAGCTAAAATGTTGTTTTAGCCACAAATTTTTAATTTTTATAAGGGCTAATAGGAAAAAATGGACCTCTCAGTTTGTTGTGCAATTTCTCCTGAGTACGCCAATACCCTAGATATAACCAGGAACTACTTTTGAGGCACAGTGCATAACTCAGAAGGGAAGGAGCGCCATGTTGCAGATTTTACTTTTATGGTTTGCAGGTACCATGACCCACTTAAAGAGTGGACTTTGAGGGGCCTATATATTGTAAAATCTCCAAAAGTGATACCATTTTAAAAACTGCACCCTTCACATACTTTAAAACTGTTGTTGAGAATTTTTTTAACCCTTCAGTTGCTACACAAAAATTAATGCAAAGTTGAATAATAAAGAAAAAACCTTAAATTTTAGCCCCACATTTCTCACTTTTGCAAGCAGTAACACTAAAAAGTGGACCCCAAAGTCTGTTACCCACTTTCTTACCAGTGCAGTGATACCCCACATGTAGTCATAAAGTTCTGCTTGGACAAATAATGGAAGGAACAATATTTGAATTTTGGAACACAAATTGTCTGAAATAGATTGCGGGTGACATGTCACATTTACAGGGCCCCCAAGGTACCCAAACAGCAGAATTCCCACCACAACTGACCCCATTTTGGAAACTACTCCCCTCAAGGATTTTATACAGGGGCATAATGAAGATTTTGAACCCAAAAGTAGTACACAGAATTTGATAACATTACGTCGTCATAATGAATATATTGTAACTAGTGTTGAGCGGAAGTGCTTGCTACTCGCTCATATATGGCAGGCAATCCCTGCATGTTTTTTTTTGGCTGTCTAACAGCTGTGAAGCATGCGGGGCGGAGATTCCAGCATGTCACTCGAGCACCCGCGATACTCTGTGCATACCCGAGCATCCTAATGCAAACTCAAGTAGCGAGTACTTGAGCTCAACACTAGTCATCATATTGTCATAATTGTTTTTTGCTTTTGAGAAAACCCTAACTCCAACCCTAAGGCCAACTCCAACCCTAAGACCAACCCAAACCTTAAGACCAAGCCCAACCTTAACTCTAAGCCAAACCCTAACAATAAGCCCAACCCCAAGTCCAACCCTAACAATAAGCCCAATCATAAGTTTAAGCTTAACCCTAATCCTATAAGCTCAACCCTAAACCAAACTCTAACCCTAATGGCTATGAATGAAAGAATAAAAATTATAAAATAATAAAAAATTAATCTGGCTAAAGGGATGACGGACTGCGCATGTGCCCGCCATTTTTTTTCATGAAGGGGAGGCGTAGGGCTGAGCGATGCCGAAAGTACCGGAGAAGGGGGGAGCTTGGGGACATCATTGTTCTCTCGTCTAATATGTATGTCATGTCAGACGAGAGAGAAATGATTTTAATAGTGGGCACACTTTTTATTTTTACATGATAACGGTATTCATTGAATAACAGCAATTGCATGATCGGAGACTAAAAAATCCGGCCCTGATCATGTTATCTGGAAGATTTTCGAACTCTTGGGGGCGCTATACTCTTATTCCTGATTGCCTTTTTAAAACCTGTGATGAGGGAATAAGGCCCTTTAGCGCCCGACATTTTAATGCATATCGGCGGTCGCTAAGGGCTTAAAGGGAACCTTTCACCAGAAAAAACACTATCAACCTGCAGATACAGGGTTAATCTGCAGGTTAAATAGTATTAGTAACCTGCCTGGCGTCCACACTTAGCTGAAAGCTGTGGGAAGAAAATTAACTTTTTCAGCCTTCCGGTTTCAGTCACAGGGCGACGCTAGTGCTTGTTTAATCGCCGAATATACAGAGTAGCGGCTGTAAACTCGCCCCCGGCCCTGACTGACACTGGCTCTGCATTGGGGACCGACTGTCGATCATGGTCTGGGTACGCAGTTACAGCTGCCGCTCTGTGTACTGACGATGTCTGAACCCACGCAAACTCTGTCCCTGTGACTAGAAGCCAAATGCTTTCGAGGAAGTAAAGTTAATTTCCTCCTCGCATTGTTTGGCTTTTTCTGGTGACAGGTTCCCTTTAAAGAAGCACTAAACACAGAAAAGCAACTAAAAAAGAAAAGTCCAGTTTATTTATGACAAATATGTTTTTGTCTATCTAAAGGGGGAAAGGAAGGCAGTGTGTACTGACAACATTACTGATGTCACGACGAAAGAGATGGAAGCAGAAGCTGAAGACGTGTCGAATTTTGTGAAGACCTTTGTTTGCCAGTCTACTATCATTCCATCAGATAGCAAAGGATTCCGCACAGCTCTGTCCTCTCAGTCTGTCAGCTTGGCCGATGCTTTCCTAGGTAATACATAAATATTATCTTCAATATCTTCATGGCCTATGTAGTGTGAATGTTAGATTTGTATTATAGGACATGTCCACCTTAAACAGCAAAGCAGTTTGTCGTGTAGTTGGATGAACATTTAGTGATGCTAAGACTTTCATTTAGAATTGATGTCGTTTCACTAAAATATTACAGTTTGTTCAGTAGTATAGGGTTCATAGACTTTGAGAAAAAATTTGAAAAAGGAAAAATTAACTGAATTTATAGCTTAAAGTAAAAAGAAATTCAGAAGCTGATATTAAGGGTATTCTTGAGCTGCAACCTCAACCCTTGCCATAAATGGAGGAACTTTGGTTTCACAATTCTTTTCAGATCTTTTCAAGGGAAATGAGGCAGATTTACAGTATTATTACTGTTCAAAAGATACTAAGGATAGAGAAGGTATTAACAATTTATCCCAGTGGCACACAGTGACTGATACATTTTGCACATTCTACTATATCTGTGGACAGATTCTTCTGCCATATGACATCATCTTCAGACAAGGTAAGACGGTCACAGAGGAGCGCCAGCCAAACGCTGCTTTGGGTGATGTAATGCAGCTCTAGCCGGGTGCCTGAGATGAGGAAGGGAGGTGCAGAGTTGGATGAAACCCGGTCAGCAGGAGCGCAAAAACAGGGGCTAAATGAATAAACAATCTTCTTTTGTTAAAACCACAACGCGTTTCAACAGGTAATTCTGTCTTCCTCAGGTGGCAATGATAAAGTGCACAGGGGGGAGGATATTTAAAGGGGCAGTGGCCAATGAGAAATGACAAACAATTAGTTACACCATAGACAATTACACACTTAAGCAAATTACTAAAAGTAAGAAAAAAAACAAAAAACACCTATATAAAACCTATGTAAAAAAAACAATCATGATAAGAGATGCAGAAATAAAAGGTTAAAAAATTGTTCATGATAAAAATTGCAGAGTAAAAATACTAAAATAATTAGAAACATCAGTAGCCAGCAGATCTCAGTTAGTTTTCTCAATAGTAAGGTTTAACCCCTCTGGGGCCAAGGTGCCGAGTTTAAAAATCCAGAAGCTCTCTCTCCTAATTAAAATATCATATCAATTTATTACGTCATCACGAATGTGATCTGTGATGGTGAATTTCAGCAAATTTGGATTTTTGTTATGTGCAAGCAAAAAATGTTTTGAGAGACTATGCAACAAAAATCCATTCCTGATGTTCTGGCGATGTTTATTCAGCCTATTGTGCATATTCTGTATAGTCCTACCCACATACTGTAGCCCACAGTCACATTCAATTAAATAAATGACATAACTTGACTGACAGGTGACATGGCAATTAATTTTGAATGTCGTACCTGTAGTTCGAGATTTGAAATGTTGCACCCCATTCATAATAGACGTGCAACATAGGCACTTAGGAGCCCTGCATGCAAAACACCCTGTGTTGGACAAAGCCTGGGTGAGTGGTAAAGATGAATACCTAACAGAGGTGTTACTAAGAGCCACCAAGTTCCGAAGGGTTCGATTTTTTTCTAAAGATGGTGATAAGCTGTGTCAGTAAATGTGCCGACAAAACAGGATCAACCTTTAAAATGAACCAATATTTCCTAAGTAGGTTGCGTATGGATGTATGAGACTGATTAAAAGTAGTGATGAGGCTCCATTTCACTCGATGAGAGGATTCATCATTCCTTTGTGGGTCAGTCCTACTTCTATCTTTTATTTTCGCAATACAGCTTCTTTGTGAGAGTCCACTGGCCCTAGTCAAGGCATCCTGTAATAATTTCTTGGGGTAACCCTTATTTATAAATCTATCTTTCAAGATTTTAACCTCTTTATGAAAATCAGTGTCATAGGTACAATTCTTGCGGACCCTCCAATACTGCCCATAGGGGATGTTTAGAATCCATTTTGGTAGATGGCCACTAGAAAAGCTAAGGTAGCTGTTAACATCTACTTCCTTAAAGTGAGTTGAAGTTGAGATTCGACCATGATGGTCGATATTAACCATAAGGTCCAAAAATTGAATACATGTATTAGAGATGTTGGAGGTAAATTTAAGACCCCAAGTATTTACATTTAAGGATTGGGTAAATTCACGCGCTTCTAACTCTGAACCAGTCCATATTATAAAAAGATCATCAATGAAGTGTCGATACAGGGCTATCTTGCCAACCGCCAGTGGGGACTGCGTGATGAAGGCGGACTCGAAAGCCCCCATATAGAGATTAGCATAACTGGGGGCAAATCTCGTCCCCATCGCGCAGCCCCTCACTTGGCGGTAGCAGGTGTTCTCAAAGGAAAAGATGTTATTGTTAAGAACAAACAGTATGGCTTTTATTTAAAAATCTTTCTGTAGGGAGGGTAAGAGATCATTAGTTGAAAGAAATTGTTGAACCGCCTTCAAACCTAAATCATGGGGGATATTGCTGTACAAGGCCTGAACATCAAGGGTGAGTAAGAGGCAGTTACCCATGGTGGGGAGGGAAAGAAGGAGGTTGATCAGGTGAGATGAATCCTTAAGGTGGGAGGGTAAATTTAGGACATATTTTCGTAAAAACAAATCTATATAATGGGAGAAATTGCAGGTAATGGATTTAATCCCCGAGATGATAGGGCGACCGGGAGGGTTTATGGGGTCTTTATGAATCTTCGGTAGAAAATAAAAGGGTAATTTAAACTTAGAAATATTAAGGAATTTAAATTCCTTCAGATTTAAGATTCCATGTGACCTCTCATCTTTGATAAATGAGATATATTCAGAGAAGATAAAGGAAGATGGGTCATGGGCAAGTTTCTCATAGTTGTCCAAGTCACTGAGTAATCTAAACCCCTCATGATTGTACCGGTGTTTATCCATGATAACCACCCCACCTCCTTTGTCCGCATTTCTTATAATAATGTCCTTATTGGTTTTAAGTGAATGGAGCGCTGATTTCTCAGCAGGGCACAAATTAGAAAAATTTTTAAAAACAGGGGAAAGAGATCGCTGTTCCTTAAGTATAAGTTGTTGAAAGGTCTCAACATGTTGGCCCTTGTGGTGGACAGGGTAAAAATTACTTGAGCTCATTTTGGGGTTGACATGTGCATATGGGTCAGGGTCAACCACAGGGGGTTCAGGGGAAGATTTCTTATTAGCTTCAATCAGAAAGTGCCGTTGAACCGTTATTTTTCTAAAAAACTCATTTAGATCAAGGTAAAGGTTAAAGGTATTTAAAGGTGCATCAGGGCAGAATGATAACCCCCGTTCAAGTAGTGATATTTCAGAGTCAGAGAGTATGTGATCTGATAGGTTAAAGATATTGGATTTTTCTTTTCCGCCTCCTAGATCGATATTGATTTTTTTTTTATAATTTTTGGGTTTGGTATGAGATTTAGTTTTTCCACTCTCTCTATATCCTCTCCTTCTCTTTTCCTTTTTATTTTTGATGAGTGGCCTGGAGCCACCTGAAAAAAATGTGTGATCTTATTTTTATTTTTATTTATATTCTACCCCAATGTAACTGATGAGGTAGATGGATTCTGAGTTAATAGAGGGGATTTCAGTGGAAGGGAGACTGTATTGATACAGGGAAGATCCACCAGATTGTTAACCAGTGGGCCAGTAACCTCTACTGTCTCGACATTCGGTAGTGGGGTAATAGATGTGCTTAAAGTTGATGGAAAGGCAAAAAAAGATAAAGAATTGGTGGAAGATTGGGAAGAGGGAAAGTCATCATGGATGGTAAGCTGAGAGATTCCTCCAAGATCATCGATCAAGGATCTTGTTCTTTATTGTAAACCTCTTGAAACAATACGGGAGGGTCAATATTAATGGCTGAGTCCTGAAAAGACTCAATACTAGGGATATCCTCCGGTATTTGGCCCATAGCGGCAAACGTTGAAGGTAGTACAACATCAGCGGGAGCCAAAGGACCAGAGGTAGGGACAGACACTGTGCTCAGATCGGACCCCACAAAGTTTGTACACCCCCTAAGGGAGTCTTTATGCTGTTGATAATACAGGTTTTGTTGTTTATTTTTAAAAAATCTTCCTTACTAATTTTAGCGGGAGCCTTAATAATATTGTGGGTAGGCGTAGGAGAATTGCTGACCACCTCGATAGTGCCTGCAATTTTGGTTTGTGTATCTACCAAAATAGCTGCACTATCCCTTAAAAGTTTACCAGCCTTTTTTTTATTAAATCTTCCTCAAATTTCATGAGCTTATTATAGAGTTTTCCATCCAATTCCTGTAAGTCTAACGAGGTGGAGTAACCTTGCAGTCGGAGTTTCAGTGTAGCAAGTTCAGAAAGTGCATTGCGTGCTAAAGACTTCCTTTTGGAAATCAATAGTTCCATTAGTGTGGTAGAGCATTTTAGACGTATGTTGTCCCATAAACTGGTGAACTCCGGGTCATTTAAAAAGGATGATTGCTGGGCAATCACCAACCCTTTTGGGACCAGACCCTCTGAGATATACTGTTGAAGGAAAAGAACATCAATGTTGTTGGTGATGTATACCTTACTAAAATTCTCAAAGGAAGAGAGTAATTTGATAAGGTCCTTCCTATCACCATCGTCCAATTTAGGGTTAATCAGGGTAGAGGGCACATGTCCGGAGCGAGTCCCCAGAACATGTGCAATCCTTTCTAACCTAAAGGACTCGGAATTTAAATTACCATAATTCATGGTAAAGATACTGCAAACCAGAGCTTCTGGATTTTTAAACTCGGCACCTTGACCCCAGAGGGGTTAAACCTTACTATTGAGAAAACTAACTGACATCTGCTGGCTACTGATGTTTCCAATTATTTTAGTATTTTTATTCTGCAATTTTTATCATGAACAATTTTTAACCTTTTATTTCTGCATCTCTTATCATGAGTGGTTTTTTTACATAGGTGTTTTTTTTTTTTTTCTTACTTTTAGTAATTTGCTTAAGTGTGTAATTGTCTTTGATTGTCTATGTAACTAATTCTTTGTCATTTCTCATTGGCCTCTGCCCCTTTAAATATCCTCCCCCCTGTGCATTTTATCATTGCCACCTGAGGAAGACAGAATTACCTGTTGAAACGCATTGTTGTTTTAATAAAAGAAGATTGTTTATTCATTTAGCCCCTGTTTTTGCGCTCCTGCTGACCGGGTTTCATCCAACTCTGCATATGACATCATCTTGTCTTACATACATTACACCAATATTGTTGTGCAAAAATAAATTGCGCACACTGACAGAAAATCTGCTATATTTTATGACTCCTCAAAGCTAGAGCATTTTTCTCGGTACTTTGCCAAACTATTGAGGAAAGAGTAAAAAAATCTGTCTGATATATCTTAAAAATGTTGTAATTACCATGTATGCTATTGTTGGTACAATTTCTATCACAATTCTGGTGTATTAGGGTTGTCTCACAAGACACATTTATGGCATAACCATAGTACATTCAATAAATGTCCTTTGGTACCTGCATTTATCTTCAGTTATCTTCAGAATAGAAGTCCCTGATCCAGAAGGCGTCCATCTACTGAAGAGTGGAGAGCTTGTTGCACATATGCCAGCTTTTTACACTTGTTGCTAAAGGAATGCCAGTAGCAATGGACGGAAAGAGCTGTCACATGCACCATCACCTCTCTACTCTTTGGTGGTTGTACGTTTTTCAAATCGGGGACCCCCATTCTGGAGTTAGATATGAATCCCACTTCAAGGACTCATATTTATCAGACATTAGTGGCATATTGTAGCCCTCTGCCCGGCATCCTTGCATGGTGTCCACTTCTTCCTACATGCAGGGACGCTGGCTTACTCACTGCCCTGGCCTGCAGCATGGTCCTTGGCAAGCTCCTGCTCTTCCCTTCTTTATGCATGCCGCACTGTGTCCCGGCAGCATGTCTAGGGCGCACATGCGCTCCCCTGTTCTTAAAGGGACAGCTTACGCACATAGTAAATGCTCCCAGCAACTGCTGTGAGTCATTTAGTTAAATGTTTGTTCACCTGCTAGATATCTCTCGGCCAATAGCTGGGAGACATTTTGTATAAAAGACACCCTTACCTATTGGGAGGTTCCTGAGCAACCCCTATAATTATGTGTTAGGTGGTTGATGTGTATGCAACTGTAAGTTGCCAGGTCCCCCTACCCTAGTTCGTCATAGTATCCTGTGTCCCATTAGTCCCCCATAGTTAGTCCTTGTTTCCTGCTACCACTTCGGTGGTGTCCGAATTACGAAACTGCGTCAGCAGTACCTGTGCCCCATGGCCGCATCGGCGGTACCTGTCTGCCATCCTGGGGATGATTACCTGGGCCAGAACTGTGAATCTATCATTGTCGCTGTCCAGTGTGCACTGAGTGAACCTGTCCCAGTGGCCATCCTGTCTGCAAAGGGAGAACCTTTCCCAGTGGCCGTCCTATCCGCCCAGTGAGAACTTGTCCCGAGTGGTCATCCTGTCAGAATTTGTCCCAAGAGGTGGTCCTGCCTGAACTTGTCCAAAGTAGCTGACCTGCTTTGTCCGAGAATCTGAAATAACATCTCTGCTCTTTGGGGTCAGCAGCTACTGCTGTACATCGCCCTGGAGTGGCACATGGCAGCTACTTGCTGCACAGGTCTGACCTCACCACGAGAGGCTCCAGTGAATACCAAGGTAGCTGCTTAGTCACACCCCTCCAAGGTAAGTCCAGTCTGTGGCACAGTGGGTCCACGAACCACGTACACCACCTAGAAGCGTAACACATATCCTATGGTTATGCTGTAAATGTCTCTTGTTAGGCAACCCTAATAAACTGGATTTGTGAAAGAAATTGTGCTAAAAATGCGTACACCACCCCTCTCCATTCACTGTTGTTCAGACACTAGCCAAAACAGAATTAGTCGTCTTCTATTTTGGAGATAGTTGTGGGTTCCAGAGGTGGGACTCTAATCTATGAAATATTAATGGCATATCCGATGGATGTGCCATAAATGTATTATGAGACAACCACTTTAGTAAATCTCCTCACTTATGTTTTAGTGCAAATCAGTGTTGCCCATATTACAAGTTTTATTCTTATAGCTAATGATTTCCAATTTGTTATTATGGGTACAGCTCCAGTTATTTTCTGTACTGACTTTCTTACTTGAAATCTATTGTTTGGTTACCAAAATGAAAAAAAGATATAGCTACTATAGTTCTGAACATTTATGCCCTGTTACTTGAGATCCTAGCTGAACGTCAACTCTACTGATCTAGTTTACTATATTCTGATTCAAATTGATGCTTGCTTACTACAGTCATGGCCAAAAGTTTTGAGAATGACACAAATATTATATTTTCACATGATCTGCTGCCCTCTGGTTTTTATGTGTGTTTGACAGATGTTTTTATCACAGACAGAAATATAATAATTGCAAACATATGAGTAACAAAAGCTTATATTGACAGTTAGAATGAGTTAATGCAGCAAGTCAATATTTGCAGTGTTGACCCTTCTTCTTCAGGACCTCTGCAATCCTCCCTGGCATGCTCTCAATCAACTTCTGGACCAAATCCTGACTGATAGCAGTCCATTCTTGCACAATCAATGCTTTCATTTTGTCAGAATTTTTAGGTTTTTGTTTGTCCACCCGTCTCTTGATGATTGACCACAAGTTCTCAATGGGATTAAGATCTGGGGAGTTTCCAGGCCATGGACCCAAAATCTCTATGTTTTGTTCCCTGAGCCATTTAGTTATCACCTTTGCTTTATGGCAAGGTGCTCCATCATGCTGGAAAAGGCATTGTTGATCGCCAAACTGCTCTTGGAGGGTTGGGAGAAGTTGCTCTTGGAGGACATTCTGGTACCATTCTTTATTCATGGCTGTGTTTTTAGGCAAGACTGTGAGAGAGCCGATTCCCTTGGCTGAGAAGCAACCCCACACATGAATGGTTTCAGGATGCTTAACAGTTGGCATGAGACAAGACTGGTGGTAGCGCTCACCTTGTCTTCTCCGAATGAGGCGTTTTCCTGATGTCCCAAACAATCGAAAAGGGGATTCATCAGAGAAAATAACTTTACCCCAGTCCTCAGCAGTCCACTGCCTGTACCTTTTGCAGAATATCAGTCTGTCCATGATGTTTTTTCTGGAGAGAAGTGGCTTCTTTGCTGCCCTCCTTGAGACCAGGCCTTGCTCCAAGAGTCTCCGCCTCACAGCGCATGCAGATTCACTCACACCTGCCTGTTGCCAATCCTGAGCAAGCTCTGCACTGCTGGTAGCCCAATCCCACAGTTGAAACACTTTTAAGAGACGGTCCTGGTGCTTGCTGGTCTTTCTTGGGCGCCCTGAAGCCTTTTTGGCAACAATGGAACCTCTCTCCTTGAAGTTCTTGATGATGCGATAGATTGTTGACTGAGGTGCAATCTTTCTAGCTGCAATACTCTTCCCTGTTAGGCCATTTTTGTGCATTGCAATGATGACTGCACGTGTTTCTTTAGAGATAACCATGGTTAACAGAAGAGAAACAATGATGCCAACCACCAGCCTCCTATTAAAGTGTCCAGTGGTGTCATTCTTACTTAATCATGACAGATTGATCTCCAGCCATGTCCTCATCAACACCCACAGCTGTGTTAATGGAGCAATCACTGAAAAGAGGTTAGCTAGTTCTTTTAAGGCAGGGCTGCAATGATGTTGAAATGTGTTTTGGGGGATAAAGTTCATTTTCTAGCCAAATATTGACTTTGCAAGTAATTGCTGTTAAGCTGATCACTCTTTATAACATTCTGGAGTATATGCAAATTGCCATTAGAAAAAGTGAAGCAGTAGACTTTGTAAAAATTAATATTTGTGTCATTCTCAAAACTTTTGGCCATGACTTTATATATGGACTACAGTGGCATGTAAAAGTTTGGGCACCCCTGGTCAAAATTACTGTTATTGTGAACAGTTAAGCAAGTTGAAGATGAAATGATCTCTAAAGGGCCTAATGTTAACAATAACACATTTCTTTTGTATTTTAACCCCTTAACGACCAAGCCATTTTGTAGGTTAAAAACCAGGCCAATTTTTAAAATTCTGACCACTGTCACTTTATGTGCTTATAACTCTGGAACACTTCAACGGATCTTGGCGATTCTGAGACTGTTTTCTCGTGACATATTGTATTTCATGATAGTGGTAAAATTTCTTCAATATAACTTGCGTTTATTTATGAAAAAAACGGAAATATGGCAAAAATTTTGAAAATTTTGCAATTTTCAAACTTTTAATTTTTATGCCATTAAATCAGAGAGATATGTCACAAAAAATAGTTAATAAATAACATTTCCCACATGTCTACTTTACATCAGCACAATTTTGGAACCAACATTTTTTTTTGTTAGGAAGTTATAAGTGTTAAAAGTTGACCAGCAATTTCTCATTTTTCCAACAAAATTTACAAAACCATTTTTTTTAGGGGCCACCTCACATTTGAAGTGAATTTGAGGGGTCAATATGACAGAAAATATCCAGAAGTGACACCATTCTAAAAACTGCACCCCTCAAGGTGTTCAAAGCCACATTCAAGAAGTTTATTAACCCTTTAGGTACTTCACAAGAATTGAAGCAATGTGGAAGGAAAAAATGAACATTTAACTTTTTTTCCCAAAATTTTTCTTTCAACACAATTTTTTAAAATTTTGTCAAGGTAATCAGTAGAAAATGAACCACAATATTTGTTGTACAATTTCTCCTGAGTACACCGATACCCCATGTGTGGGGGTAAACCACTATTTGGGCGCATGGCAGAGCTCGGAAGGAAAGCAGCGCCATTTGACTTTTTTGGCTGGAATTGAGATTGAACGCCATGTTGCATTTGGAGAGTCCCTGTGTGCCTAAACAGTGGAAACCCCCACAAGTGACCCCATTTTGGAAACTAGACCCCCCAAGGAACTTATCTAAATGTGTTGTGAGAGCTTTGAACCCCCAAGGGCTTCACAGAAGGTTATAACGTAGAGCCGTAAAATTAAAAAATCATATTTTTTCCACAAAAATGATCTTTTCATCCCAATTTTTATTTTCCAAAGGGTATCAGGACCCCAAAAGTTATTGTGCAATTAATCCTGAGTACGCTGATACCCCATATGTGGGGGTAAACCACTATTTGGGCGCATGGCAGAGCTCGGAAGAGAAGCAGCGCCATTTGACTTTTTTGGCTGGAATTGAGATTGGACGCCATGTCGTATTTGGAGAGTCCCTGTGTGCCTAAACAGTGGAAATCCCCCACAAGTGACCCAATTTTGGAAACTAGACCCCCCAAGGAACTTATCTAAATGTGTTGTGAGAGATTTGAACCCCCAAGGGCTTCACAGAAGGTTATAACGTAGAGCTGTAAAATTAAAAAATCATATCTTTTCCACAAAAATGATCTTTCCACCCCCAATTTTTATTTTCCAAAGGGTAACAGGACCCCAAAAGTTATTGTGCAATTTGTCCTGAGTACGCTTATACCCCATATGTGGGGGTAAACCACTATTTGGGCACATGGCAGAGCTCGGAAGGAAAGCAGTGCCATTTGACTTTTTTGGCTGGAATTGAGATTGAACGCCATGTCGCATTTGGAGAGTCCCTGTGTGCCTAAACAGTGGAAACCCCCCACAAGTGACCCCATTTTGGAAACTAGACCCCCCAAGGAACTTATCTAAATGTGTTGTGAGAGCTTTGAACCCCCAAGGGCTTCACAGCAGGTTATAACGTAGAGCCGTAAAATTAAAAAATCATATTTTTTCCACAAAAATGATCTTTTCATCCCAATTTTTATTTTCCAAAGGGTATCAGGACCCCAAAAGTTATTGTGCAATTAATCCTGAGTACGCTGATACCCCATATGTGGGGGTAAACCACTATTTGGGCGCATGGCAGAGCTCGGAAGAGAAGCAGCGCCATTTGACTTTTTTGGCTGGAATTGAGATTGACGCCATGTCGTATTTGGAGAGTCCCTGTGTGCCTAAACAGTGGAAATCCCCCACAAGTGACCCAATTTTGGAAACTAGACCCCCCAAGGAACTTATCTAAATGTGTTGTGAGAGATTTGAACCCCCAAGGGCTTCACAGAAGGTTATAACGTAGAGCTGTAAAATTAAAAAATCATATCTTTTTCCACAAAAATGATCTTTCCACCCCAATTTTTATTTTCCAAAGGGTAACAGGACCCCAAAAGTTATTGTGCAATTTGTCCTGAGTACGCTGATACCCCATATGTGGGGGTAAACCACTATTTGGGCGCACGACAGAGCTTGGAAGGGAAGCAGCGCCATTTGACTTTTTTGGCTGGAATTGAGATTGGACGCCATGTTGCATTTGGAGAGTCCCTGTGTGCCTAAACAGTGGAAACCCCCCACAAGTGACCCCATTTTGGAAACTAGACCCCCAAAGGAACTTATCTAGATGTGTGGTGAGAGCTTTGAACCCCCAAGGGCTTCACAGAAGGTTATAACGTAGAGTCGTAAAATTAAAAAATCATATCTTTTCCACAAAAATGATCTTTCCACCCCCAATTTTTATTTTTCCAAAGGGTAACAGGACCCCAAAAGTTATTGTGCAATTTGTCCTGAGTACGCTGATACCCCATATGTGGGGGTAAACCACTATTTGGGCGCACGACAGAGCTTGGAAGGGAAGCAGCGCCATTTGACTTTTTTGGCTGGAATTGAGATTGGACGCCATGTTGCATTTGGAGAGTCCCTGTGTGCCTAAACAGTGGAAACCCCCCACAAGTGACCCCATTTTGGAAACTAGACCCCCAAAGGAACTTATCTAGATGTGTGGTGAGAGCTTTGAACCCCCAAGGGCTTCACAGAAGGTTATAACGTAGAGTCGTAAAATTAAAAAAATCATATCTTTTCCACAAAAATGATCTTTCCACCCCCAATTTTTATTTTCCAAAGGGTAACAGGACCCCAAAAGTTATTGTGCAATTTGTCCTGAGTACGCTGATACCCCATATGTGGGGGTAAACCACTATTTGGGCGCACGACAGAGCTTGGAAGGGAAGCAGCGCCATTTGACTTTTTTGGCTGGAATTGAGATTGGACGTCATGTCGCATTTGGAGAGTCCCTGTGTGCCTAAACAGTAGAAACCCCCCACAAGTGACCCCATTTTGGAAACTAGACCCCCAAGGAACTTATCTAGATGTGTGGTGAGAGCTTTGAACCCCCAAGGGCTTCACAGAAGGTTATAACGTAGAGCTGTAAAATTAAAAAATCATATCTTTTCCACAAAAATGATCTTTCCACCCCCAATTTTTATTTTCCAAAGGATAACAGGACCCCAAAAGTCATTGTGCAATTTGTTCTGAGTACGCTGATACCCCATATGTGGGGGTAAACCACTATTTGGGCGCATGGCAGAGCTTGGAAGGGAAGCAGCGCCATTTGACTTTTTTGGCTGGAATTGAGATTGGACGCCATGTCGCATTTGGAGAGTCCCTGTGTGCCTAAACAGTGGAAACCCCCCACAAGTGACCCCATTTTGGAAACTAGACCCCCCAAGGAACTTATCTAGATGTGTGGTGAGAGCTTTGAACCCCCAAGGGCTTCACAGAAGGTTATAACGTAGAGCTGTAAAATTAAAAAATCATATCTTTTCCAAAAAAATGATCTTTCCACCCCCAATTTTTATTTTCCAAAGGGTAACAGGACCCCAAAAGTTATTGTGCAATTTTTCTGAGTACGCTGATACCCCATAGTGTGGGGTAAACCACTATTTTGACACATGGCAGAGCTCAGAAGGGAAGGAGCGCCTTTTTCAAATGCAGACTTTGATGGAATGGTCTGCGGGTGTCATGTCACGTTTGGAGAGCCCCTGATGTGCCTAAACAGTAGAAACCCCCCACAAGTGACTCCATTTTGGAAACTAGACCCCCCAAGGAACTTATCTAGATGTGTGGTGAGCACTTTGAACCCACAAGTGCTTCACAGAAGTTTATAACGTAGAGCCGTGAAAAAAAAAAAATCATTTTTTTCCACAAAAATAATCTTTTTGCCCCCAAATTTTTATTTTTATACGGGTAATAGGAGAAATAGGACCCCAAAAGCTATTGTGCAATTTGTCCTGAGTACGCTGATACCCCATATGTGGGGGGAACCACTATTTTGACGCATGGCAGAGCTCGGAAGGGAAGGAGCACCGTGTTTAAATGCAGACTTTGATGGAATGGTCTGCGGGTGTCATGTCGCGCTTGGAGAGCCCCTGATGTGCCTAAACAGTAGAAACCCCCCACAAATGACCCCATTTTGCAAACTAGACCCCCAGGAACTTATCTAGATGTGTGGTCAGCACTTTGAACCCCCAAGGGCTTCACAGAAGTTTATAACGTAGAGCCGTGAAAATAAAAAAATCATATTTTTTTCCACAAAAATGACCTTTTTGCCCCCAAATTTTTATTTTTATAAGGGTAACAGGAGAAATAGGGCCCCAAAAGTTGATGTGCAATTTGTCCTGAGTACGCTGATATCCCATATGTGGGGGGGAACCACTGTGATCGCCTTACTGCGATCTTTGGGAGGCAGAATGAACAAATCCACAAAAGGTGAAGAATTGGTTTTCTTTTTTACGCCGTTCCTCGTGCGGTATTAGTGATTAGGCAAATTTATTCTTCGGGTCGGTGTGATTACAGCGATACCAGATTTATACCCTTTTTTCATGTTTAGCTTCTGTCACACACTAAAAGATGCTTTTTTTGGAATAATTTTTTGTAAGAAATTTTTGCATCGCCGTATTTTGAGAGCTATAATTTTTCCATATTTCGGCCGACAGAGTTATCTATGGGCTTATTATTTGCGGGACTTGCTGACGTTTTTATTGGTACCATATTCGGGCACATAACGTTTTTTGATCGCTTCCTATTCCGATTTTTGTGGAAGCAGAATGAACAAAAACCAGCAATTCAGGAATTGGTTTTTTTTTCTCCGTTCCGCATGTGGTAAAATTGATAAAGCAGCTTTATTCTTCGGGTCACTACGATTACAGCGATACTTCATTTATATATATTTTTATGGTTTGACGTTTTTTACACAATAAAAATTTTTCTAGAAAAAATAATTATTTTTGCATCAGTTTATTCCGCGAGCTATAACTTTTTTATTTTTTCGCTGATGATGCTGTATGACAGCTTGTTTTTTGCGGGACAAGATGACGTTTTCAGCGGTACCATGATTATTTATATCTGACTTTTTGATCGCGTGTTATTGCACTTTTTCCAAGCGGTATGATGATACCGCTTGGAAAAAGTATAATTTACTACTTTTTTGTGTTTTTTTTTACGGCTTTCACTGAAGGGGTTAACTAGGGTTATGCTTTTATAGATGGAATTTTTACGGACGCGGCAATACCAAACATGTGTATATTTTTTTTGTTTTTTATTTTTTTTATTACATAAAAATGTGTATTTTTTAGGGGATTTTTTTTAAATTATTTTTTAATATTTTTTTTACAATTTTTTAAAAAAAATGATTTCTTTAACTTGTCCCTTCATGGGACTTTCACTTTTATACTTTTTATTGCAGTTACAATGCATTGCAATGCTCCAGCATTGCAATGCTTTGTAACTATAGTGAAAGCTGCTGTGACCATGATCACAGCAGCTTTCCGTAGCTAGATGATCCGGAGGTTGCCATGACAACCCCCGGGTCATCAAGGCAGAGATCGGGCCCTGCAAATACATTGCAGGGCGCCGATCTGAGGCAGAGCGAGCTCCCGACCCTCTGCCTCCCCCTGAGCGCTGCGATCGCGCTCTATCGCAGCAGTCGGGGTTAACAGCCAGGGGCGGCGGGGGCGCTGCTCCTGACTGTCAGTGCAGGAAGCTCGGCCACTGCAGCGCCGGCTCCTGCACTGATCGCGCTGGAGATGCTGAAATTTCAGCATCTCCTGCGCAATCGCTGCTGTGTTTGGTCAGTCAGATTGACTGACCAATCACAGCGCTGAGGGTGCGGGGACCGACGGCAAAGGTCCCCGCACTGCTTGCTGTGCCTGTCAGCTGTCATAGACAGCTGTCGGCACTGAACTACCACTGTGTGTTTACAGGCAGTGGTAGTTCAAAGGGATGACGTGCACAGTCCGTCAAGGTGCCAAAACTGACACCTTGCCATGATGGACTGTGCATGTCAATGGACATTAAGGGGTTAAGCAAAAAAATTGTCATTTTTTCATTTTAAAAATCACAAAAAGAAAATGGGTGAATGCAAAAGTTTGGGCACCCTTCGAGATTTTTGTGCTCAGATAACTTTTAACCAAAGTTTCATACCTTAATTAGCCAGTTAAGGTTATGGCTCTTTCACTATCAAAGTTAGGAAAGGCCAGATGATGTAGATTTCCCAGCTTTATAAAAAAAATCTAACCTTGTACCAAAAAACAGCAACCATGGGTTTTTCTAAGCAATTGCCTAGCAGTCTGAAAATGAAAATGATGGAGGCCCACAAAGCAGGAGAAGGCTATGAGAAGATAGCAAAGCATTTTCAAATTGCCCTTTCCTCAGTTCAAAATGTAATTAAGAAATGGCAGTTAACAGGAACAGTGGAGGTCAAGATAAGGTCTGGAAGATCAAGCAAAAGTTCAGCGAGAGCTGTTTGTAGGATTGCTAGAGAGGCAAATCAGAACTCCCGCTTGACTGCAAAAGACCTTCAAAAAGATTTAGCAGTCTCTGGAGTTGTGGTACATTGGTCTACTGTCCTGACTGAGGCATCTGCACAAATATGGGTTTCATGGAAGAGTCATCAGAAGAAAACTTCTGCAGCATCCTCATCATAAAATTCAGCGTCAGAAGTCTGCAAAAGAACATCTAAGCAAGCCTGATGCATTTTGGAAACAATTCCTGTGGACTGATGAGGTTAAAATAGAACTCCGATGAGTGTTAAAATAGGCCACAATGATCAAAGGTATGTGTGGAGAAAAAAGGGCACAGAATTTCAGGAAAAGAACATCTTGCTAACCATTAAGCATGGGGGTGGATCAACCATGCTTTGGGATTGTGTTGCAGCCAATGGCACACGGAACATTTCACAGGTAGAGTGAAGAATGGAATCAATGAAATTTCAACAAATTCTTGATGCAAACATAGCAGCATGTGTGGAAAAGCTGAAATTGCAAAGAATATGATTTCTACAAATGGATAATGATCCTAAACAGACGTCAAAATCCACAATAGACTACCTCAAAAGGCACAAGCTGAAAGTTTTCTAATGGTCCTCACAGTCCCCTGATCTCAACATCATTGAAAATCTGTGGCTAGACCTCAAAATAGCAGTGCATGCAAGACGACCCAGGAATCTCACAGAACTGGAATAATTTTCCAAGGAAGAGTGGATGAAAATCGCTCAAGACTCCTGGCTGACTATCAAAAGCATTTATAAGCTGTAATACTTTCAAAAGGGGGTGCTACAAGGTACTAACCATGCAGGGTGACCAAACCTTTGCATCGGACTATTTTCCTTTTTGTATTTTTTAAAATGTAAAAGATGAAAATATAAATATTTTTGCCTAACATACAAAGGAAATGTGTCATCTTTAACTTTAGGCCTTTTAGAAATAATTTCATCTTACAACTTGTTAAACTGTTCACAATAACAATAATTTTAAATAGGGGTGCCCAAACTTTTAAATGCCACTGTAAAGTGTGTCTATATTATACAATGAGAAGTGTAGTGTATAGCTGTACTTAAGTTCTTACCCTTCAGATATGAATACATTAGATCCTCACCTCCTGTAACCTCATGGCTTGACACTGACCA
>JARQOD010000004.1:302576925-302614699 GCA_033576555.1 Oophaga sylvatica | reverse complement strand
AAGGGCTATTTTTTTTAAAGGGGGGCGAAAATGATGTTAAAATGTTTTTGGGGGATAAAGTTCTTTTTTCTAGCCAATATTGACTTTTGCAAGTAATTCTGTTAAGCTGATCACTCTTTTAACATTTGGAGTATATGCAAATTCCCATTGAAAAATGAAGCAGTAGACTTTGAAAAAATTAATATTTGTGTCTTTCTCAAAACTTTTGGCCATGATTTTAAAATTATGGACACAGTGCATGTAAAAGTTTGGGCACCCCGGGTCAAAATTATGTTATTGTAACAGTTAAGCAATTTGAAGATGAAATGCTCAAAAGGGCCAATTTAACAAAACACATTTTTTTTTGATTTTCCCCCTTAACACCCCTTTTTGTAGGTTAAAAACCGGGCCAATTTTTAAAATTCGCCCAAATGTCATTTTATGTGTTATAACCTGGAACACTTAAAGGGATCTTGGCGATTCTGAACTTTTTTCCGTGACATATTGTATTTCAGATATGGAAAATTTCTTCAAAAAACTTGGTTTTTTATGAAAAAAAGGAATATGGGAAAAAAATTTTAAAATTTTGCATTTTCAAATTTTTAATTTTATCCCTTTAAAAACGAGAGATATGTACAAAAAAAGTTAATAAATAAATTTTCCCCCATGTCTTTTACATCAGCACTTTTTGGAACCCAACATTTTTTTTTGTTAGGAAGTTAAAAAGTGTTAAATTGACCAGAAATTTTTCCCATTTTTCCAAAAAAATTTTACAAAACCTTTTTTTTTGGGGCCACCTACATTTGAGTGAATTTGAGGGGTCAATATGACAAAAAATATCCAAAGTGAACCATTAAAAAAACCACCCCCTCGGGTGTTCAAACCATTCGAATTTTTTAAACCCCTTTTAGGTACTTCAAAAGAAGAACAATGTGGAAGGAAAAATTAAACTTTAATTTTTTTTCCCCCAAAAATTTTTCTTTCACACAATTTTTTTAAAAATTTTTTCAAGGGGAATCAGTAGAAAAAAGAACCCAAAATTTTTGTCAATTTTCCCGAGTCACCGAACCCCTTTGGGGGGGAAACCAATTTTGGCGCATGGCAAAGGGGAAAGGGAAAACAGCGCCATTTGACTTTTTTGGCTGGAATTTGGATTTAACGCCCTGTTTTCATTTGGAGGTTCCGTGTGCTAAACAGGGAAACCCCCACAAGTGACCCCTTTTGAAATGACCCCCCAAGGAAATTATCTAAATTTTTTGTGGGGCTTTTAACCCCCAAAGGGTTCACAGAAGGTTTAATAGGCCGAAAAAAAAAAAAATCATTTTTTTTTCCCCAAAAAAAAGATTTTTCATCCTTTTTTTTTTTTCCAAAGGGTTCCCCCAAAAAAATTTTGTGCAATTAATCCTGAGTACCTGATCCCCAAAATTTGGGGGTAAACCCCTTTTTGGGGGCATGGCAGACTCGGAAAAAGAAGCACCCCTTTTTTATTTTTTGGGCGGAATTGAATTGGGGCCATGTCGTATTTGGAGAGCCCGTGTGCCTAAACAGTGGAAACCCCCCAAGTGCCCAAATTTTTTAAACTGCCCCCCCAAGGAACTTTTAAATGTTTGTGAGATTTTTAAACCCCCAAGGGCTTCACAGAAGGGTTTTATAACGTAAGTGTAAAAAAAAAAATCATATTTCAAAAAAATGATCTTTCCCCCCCCAATTTTTTTTTCCAAAGGGGGAACGGGCCCCCCAAAAAGTTATTGTGCATTTGCCTGATACGCTATACCCTATGGGGGGGTAAACCACTATTTGGGCGCACGACAGGTTAAGGGGAAAGCAGCGCCATTGTTTTTTTTGGCTGGAATTGAGTTGGGGACCCCCTGTTGCATTGGAATCCTGTTGCCTAAACAGTGGAAACCCCCCACAAGTGACCCTTTTGGGGAAACTAACCCCCAAAGGAATTTTAGATGTGTGGTGAAGTTTGAACCCCAAAGGGGGATTCAAAAAAGGTTTAATAGATCGTAAAATTAAAAAAAAATCAATCTTTTCCACAAAAATGTTTTTCCCCCCCCCAATTTTTTTTTTTCCCAAAGGGGTAACGGACCCAAAATTATTGGGCAATTTCCCCTGAGTACGCTTATACCCCATTTTGGGGGGTAAAACCACTTTTGGGGGCACATGGCAAGTGGAAGGAAAAAGCAGTGCCATTTGTTTTTTTTTGGCTGGAATTTTGGATTGAACCCATGTCGTTTTTGGAAGTCCCTGTTGCCTAAACGGGGGGGAAACCCCCACAAGTGACCCCTTTTTGGAAACTAGCCCCCCCAAGGAATTATTTTAAATTTTTTTGGGGGCTTTAACCCCCCAAGGTTCACAGGGGGTTTAACGTCCCCAAATTTTAAAAAAAATATTTTTTTCCACAAAAATTCTTTTACCAAAAATTTTTTTTTCCCCAAATATCGGCCCCCCAAAATTTTGTGCAATTAACCTGATACGGATACCCTTTGGGGGGGGGAAACCACTATTTGGGCATGGCAAGGGGGAAAAAGCAGGCCATTTGATTTTTTTGGCTGGAATTGAGATTGGCGCCATGTGTATTGGAGATCCCGTGTGCCTAAACATAAACCCCAAAAGGGGAACCAATTTAAAAACTACCCCCCCAAAGGGAAACTTTTAAAGTGTTGTGAGAGATTTAACCTAAAGGGGTTTTCACAGATTTAAAAACAAAATTGAAAAATTAAAAAATCATATCTTTTCCACAAAAAATGATCTTTCCACCCCAATTTTTTTTTCCAAAAGGGGTAACAGACCCCAAAGTTATTGTGCAATTTGTCCTGAGTCGCTGAACCCCTAGGGGGGGGGAAACCACTATTTGGGCGCACGACAGAGCTTGGAAGGAAGCAGCGCCATTTGATTTTTTGGGGCTGAATGAATTGGACCCTTTTGCTTTGGGAGACCCTGTGTGTAAAAGGGGGGGAAAACCCCCCCAAAAGTCCCCCCATTTTGGAACTGCCCCCCAAAGGAACTTATCTGAGTGGGGTGAGAGCTTTAACCCCCAAAAGGGCTTAACAGAAGGTTATAACGTAGAGGGGGAAATTTTAAAAAATAATTTTTTCCAAAAATGACTTTCCACCCCAATTTTTTTTTTTTAAAGGGGAAAAAGGCCCCAAATTTTTATTTCAATTTGTCCTGGTACCTTTTTCCCCATATGTGGGGAAACCACTTTTGGGCGCACACAGAGCTTAAAGGGAAGCACCCCTTTTTTTGATTTTTTGGGCTGGAATTGATT
Source organism: Oophaga sylvatica (assembly GCA_033576555.1). Taxonomy (NCBI): domain Eukaryota; kingdom Metazoa; phylum Chordata; class Amphibia; order Anura; family Dendrobatidae; genus Oophaga; species Oophaga sylvatica. The sequence continues at coordinate 302,611,446 of JARQOD010000004.1, read as the reverse complement.
TTGGGCCTTTTTGCTTTGGGGAGAGCCCTGTGTGCCTAAACAGGGAAACCCCCCCCCCAGTGCCCCTTTTGGAAACTAGCCCCCCAAAGGGGAATTATCTGATTGGGGGGGAGTTTAAAAACCCCCGGGGTTCACGAAGGTTAAAACGTAAGTCGAAAATTTAAAAAAATCAATTTTTTTCCACAAAAATGATTTTCCACCCCCAATTTTTTTTTTCCAAAGGGGACGGCCCCAAAAAAGTTATTGTGCAATTTGCCTGAGTACGTATACCCATTTGGGGGGAAAACCACTTTTGGGGCCACCAGATTTTGGGGGAAGCACGCCATTTGTTTTTTTGGGGGCGGAATTGAGATTGACGTTGTCGATTTGGAGAGTCCCGGGGGCCCCTAAACATAGAAACCCCCCAAGTGACCCCTTTTGGGGAAATTTCCCCCCAAGGTTATCTATTTTGGGTGGTGGGGTTTTTAAAACCCCCAAGGGGGTTTCAAAAAAGGTTAAAAACGTAGGCGTAAAATTAAAAAATCATATCTTTTCCAAAAAATGATTTTCCCCCCCAAATTTTTTTTTTCCCCAAAGGATAACAGGCCCCAAAAGTCATTGTCAATTTGTTGGGGTAGGGGATACCCCTTTGGGGGGGTAAACCATATTTGGGCGGGCAGAGTTTGGGAAAGGGGAAAAGCAGCCCCATTTGACTTTTTTGGGGAATTGAATTGGAGCATGTGCATTTGGAGACCCCCTGTGTGCCTAAACATGGAAACCCCCAAAAAGTCCCCCAAAAAAAAAACTAGACCCCCCAAGGAACTTTCAAATGTGGGTGAGATTTTTAAACCCCCCGGGGTTTTACAAAGGGGTTAAAAAGTAGAGCTTAAAATTAAAAAAAATATTTTTCCCAAAAAAAAATGATTTTCCACCCCAATTTTTATTTCCAAAGGGTAAAAGGCCCCCAAAAAAGTTATTGGCAATTTTTCCTGAGTACGCTGAACCCCATATGTTGGGAAAAACCCTTTTTGACACAGGGGAGAGTCAAAAGGGGGAAGGGCCCTTTTTCAAAGCAGCTTGATGGGGTTGGGGGGATGCACTTTGGAGAGCCCCGAGTGCCTAAACGTAAAACCCCCACAAGTACTCCATTTTAAAAATAGACCCCCCAAAACTTTTCTGTTTTGTGGGAGCACTTTGAACCCACAAGTCTTACGAAGTTTATAACGTAGGCCGGAAAAAAAAAAATCATATTTTTTTCCCAAAAATAACTTTTTGCCCCAAATTTTTTTTTTTACGGGAATGGGAAATAGGACCCCAAAGCTATTGGCTTTTTCCTAGTACGCTGATACCCATAGTGGGGGGAACCCCTATTTTGAGCATGGAGAGTGGGGAAGGGGGAAAGCCCGTTTTTAAAAAGCGACTTTGATAAGGTCTCGGGGGTCGTCGCTTTTGGGGAGCCCCTATGGCCTAAACATAAAACCCCCCCAAATGCCCCCCTTTTAAAAAATAACCCCGGGAATTTCTGTGTGGGGGCGCACTTTGCCCCCCCCGGGCTTCACGAATTTTTTAAGAGACGTGGGAAAAAAAAAAAATCATTTTTTTTTCCCAAAAAAGACCTTTTTCCCCCCAAAAATTTTTTTTTTTAAAAGGGGGAACAGGAAAAAAGGGCCCCCAAAAAATTGATGTGAAATTTTTCCCCCGCGTGATATCCCATAGGGGGGGGGAACCCCGTATCGCCTTCTGCGATTTTTGGGGGGCAAAAAACAAATCCAAAAAGGGGGAAAGAATTGGTTTTTTTTTTACCCCCTTTCGTGGGGTATTTGTTAGGAAAATTTTTTCTTGGGGGCGGGGTGATTACAGCGATACCAGTTTTCCCTTTTTTTTTATTTTTTGCTTCTGTCAAAACTAAAATTTTTTTTTTGGAATAATTTTTTTTAAAAATTTTTCTCCCCCTTTTTTGAGAGCAAATTTTTTCCATATTCGCCGACAGAGTTATCTAGGGTTATTATTTTTCGGACTTTAAATTTTTTTGGTCCAATTTGGGGGACAAAAAGTTTTTGATGTTCTTTCCGATTTTTTGGCAGAAGAACAAAAACCAGCAATTTTGGAATTGGTTTTTTTTTCCTTCCCCAAAATTTGGTAAAATTGTTTTAAAACAGCTTTATTTTCGGCCCCTACGATTACAGCGATACTTCATTTTTATAATTTTTTTTGTTTGCGTTTTTTACAAAATAAAAATTTTTCTAAAAAAATAATTTTTTTTTGCATCAGTTTTTCCGCACTATAATTTTTTTTTTTTTCCTGATGATGCTGTTGACAGCTTTTTTTTTGGGGGAAAAAAGGTTTTTTGGGGGTCCCCATTATTTATATCTATTTTTTGATCGCGTGTTTTTGCACTTTTTCCCCGTATGATGATACCGTTGGAAAAAAAATAATTTACTATTTTTTGTGTTTTTTTTTAGGCTTTCACTGAAGGGTTAATAGGGGGTTTGCTTTTTTTGATGGAATTTTTACGGGGGCCCGGGAATACCAAAAGTGATATTTTTTTTGTTTTTTATTTTTTTTATTACATAAAAAGTGTATTTTTTTGGGGTTTTTTTTTTAAAATTATTTTTTTTTTTTTTTTTTTTCAATTTTTTAAAAAAAAAAAATGTTTCTTTAATTTTCCCTTCATGGACTTTTTCTTTTTTTCTTTTTTTTTGCGTTACAATGCATTGCAAGCTCCCATTGCAAGTTTTTAAAAATATGAAAATGCTGTGACCTGATCACGCACTTTCGTACTAGATACCGGAGGTTGCCATGACAACCCCCCCGGGCACAAGGGGGGATCGGGGCCCGAATACATTGCGGGCGCCATTGGGGCAAGCGAGCTCCCCCCCCTTCCCCCCCCAGCGTGCATCGCGCTCTATCGCAGCACGGGGGGTTTAAAAGCCGGGGGGGGGGGGGGGCGCCCCCATGTCAGGCAGGAAATCGGCCCCCGCAGCGCCGGCCCGCACTGATCGGTGGAGTGCTGAAATTTCAGCTCTCCGCCCTCGTGTGGTTTGGGCAGTCAGATTGACTGACCAAACACAGCGCTGGGTGCGGGGACCGAGGCAAAAAGGGCCCGCACTGCTTGCGTGCCTGTCACTGTCATAGACAGCTGTCGGCAAAGAATACCCTGTTTTTTAAGGCATGGGGGTTCAAAGGATACTGCACAGTCCCCGGTCCAAAATGACACCTTGCCAGTGGACGTCATTCAAGGACATTAAGGGGTTTAACAAAAAATTTTTTTTTTTTCATTTAAAATCACAAAAAAAAATGGGGAATGCAAAATTTGGGGCCCCTTGAGATTTTTTGCCCCAAAAAAACTTTTAAAAACCAAAATTTTTTACCTTAATTTCCAGTTAAGGTTTTTGGCTTTCACTATCAAAGTTGGAAAGGCCAAAGATGTAGTTTTTTCCGCTTTTAAAAAAAAACTAACCTTGTACCAAAAAACACAACATGGGTTTTTCTAAGCAATTGCCTAGCAGTCTGAAAATGAAAATGATGGGGGCCCACAAAGCGGAGAGTATGAAAGTGCAAAGCATTTTAAATTTTGCCCTTCCTCAGTTCAAAAAAAATTAAAAATGGCAGTTAACAGGAAAGTGGAGGTCAAGATAAGTTGGAAGTCAAGCAAAATTTCACGAGATTTTTTGAGGTTGCTAAGAGGCAAATAAAACTCCGCTTGACTGCAAAAAGCCTTTAAAAAAAGATTTAGCAGTCTCTGGAGTTTGGTACATGGTTACTGTCCTGGGGGGCTCTAAAAAAAATGGGGTTTTCATGGAAGAGTCATCAAAAAAACTTTGAAACCCCCTCATAAAAAAATTCAGCGTCAGAGTTAAAAAAAAATCAAGCAGCCTGATGCATTTGGAAAAATTCCGGGGGAGAGGGGGTTAAAAAATAGAACTCGATGATGTTAAATTGGGCCAAAAAAGAAAAAGGGGTAGGGGGAGAAAAAAGGGGCACAGAATTTCGGAAAAAAGAACATCTTGCTAACCATTAAGCATGGGGGGGGATAACCATGGGGGGGTTGTGTTGCCCCCATGACAAATTTTTCACAGTGAGTAAAAAATGGAATCAAAAAAAATTAACAAATTCTTGACAAACTAGAGCATGGGGGAAAAGCAAAATTGCAAAGAATATTTTTCTAAAATGGATAATGTCCAAAAGACGTCAAAATCCAAATAGACTACCTAAAAGGGCACAGCTGAAATTTTTAAGGGCCCCTCACAGTCCCCTGATTCAAATTTTTAAAATCGGGGCAACCCCAAAAAAAATGAGTGCATCAAGCCCCAGGAATCTCAAAAAATGAAAATTTTCCGGAAGAGTGGATAAAATGCTCAAGACCCTGGGACTATCAAAAACATTTATAAGCAAAAATATTTAAAGGGGGGTTGCTACAAGGTCAACCCGGGGGAAAAAACCCTTTTTGCATGGCTATTTTCCTTTTGTTTTTTTAAAAGAAAAGTTAAAAAATAAAAATTTTTTTTGCCTAACTTACAAAGAAATGTTCATTTTTAAATTTTTAGGCCTTTTTTAAAAAAAATTTTTCATCTTACAATTTTTAAACTTTTCACAAAACAATATTTTAAATGGGGCCCCCCAAAATTTTAAAAAAGCCACGAAGGTTTCTATATTATCGGGGAAAATTTTAGGTTAGCTGTACTTAATTCTTTCCCTTCAGTATGATACTTAAAACCCCACCCCTGAACCTAGGGGTTTACACTGACCCCCACTTATTATTCTGCTCAATGGGCATCCCAAGGTTTTGGGGAAAAGTTTACAATCCTTCCTTTGGGTGATAGACAATAAGAAAATTGTTTTTTAAAAAGCTCATACATATTATCTACAATGCTTGGGCCATATAACATATTTTCTCAAAAGGGCAAGTCTCCGAGCCACGTTTAGTTTGAAAAAAGATAAAAATGTCAAAATTTTGGAACGTTTTTCTGAGCGTTATTCCATTTTTAAGGGTCCTTCATGACGCATTATAAATTTTACAATTAAAAAACATTGAGTATTTTTTAAAGGGGGAAATTTTTAAAATTTTTTCTACCTTTGTGAAAAAATATAGAAAAAGCCCCCTTTTCCCGCGATGTTCCTTACAGGGCTTTTATAAAAATTATTTTCACAAGGGGGTTATATCGGAGGGTACTTGGGGCCGTTGTCAATATCCAACCATCCCCTTACCGATTAGCAGTTTTCGCCTATGCCAGGTTACGAACCCAAATCAGTGGTTGATAAATCTAACAATAAAACGTTTTTAATTAAAAAATTGCCAACCATAAAAAGTGATGCATCACTGAAATCAGGGGTCTCCCGTTATTCCTGTGATCAATGGGGTGCAAAAAACTGCTGACAGATTCCCCCTTTAAGTAGATAAAAGTGCCACAAAAAAAAAAAAAAGTAAAAATTTTTTCTCTCACTTTTTTTTTTTTACAAAATCAGAAAAGTTCAAAAAAAAAAGGTCTGAGCGTTTGAATGATAACTTTCCACTGTAAAAATTATAATTTAAAATTTGATAGGGGGTTTTTTAGTAATAATGGGGGAAGCTGTGCGTTACAGTTTTCCATAATTTTTTTGGGTTAAATAGCCAAAAGGGGGCCCTTTCTGGAGAAGTTGTGGGGGTTTAAAAAATCGGAATAGCATCCTCCATTTAAAACTAGATAGGCATAAAAAATATTGTGGGCAATCTCTTTTTATTTTTTCCCCTATCAGTTTCATTATGTAAAAACATGCAAAAATTAAATTTTACACTCTCACTGTGTTGTTTGCAAATTCCCAAAAATTACACAATATTGCTAAGACTAAGTAGGGATGAGCGAATCCGAACTGGATACCTAGTGTCCGGTACGAAACCAAGCATGGACCTTTTTAAGTTCGAGTTCTGATTCCTAATAAAGTTTGTTCAAAGCTGCAGCACTTGATGACACAGAAGTAGTGAGGCTGGGGAAGACTTTACATAGGAGACACTGGGGCAGGTGCTTGCATCAAATAGGAAACAGTGGGGCTGGTAAATACATTCCATAGGAGACAGTTTTGTAATTGAATGATCTCAGCATAAGTTGCTCTGAACACAGATGTATATTTTCACTGTATGTCTCCTCACAGTGGAAAATTATCTCTGTCACAATATATTTAAGAATCAACAGTGGGAGGTCTGCTGTATCACATAGATGACATAGGATACACTGAGACTTCTGTAAACATCATTAAAGAAAATGTCCAGGACTGGTGCATATAAGTGGGTGAATAAGTTTTTAGTACATTGCAGATTTTGCAAATTTTCCCACCTACAAAAAAAGAGGTTGTAATGTTTATCGTTGGTACAATTCAAACTGAAAGAGACATAATCTTATAAAAAAATCCATAAAATCACATTATATGATTTTTCATAATTTGCATTTTATTGCATGAAATAGTATTTGATACAATAGAAAACAGAACTTAAATATTTAGTACACAATCTTTGCATTACAGAGGTCAGACATTTCATATAGTTCTTGACTAAGTTTGCAGACACTGCAGCAGGGATTTTGGCCCACTCCTCTCTTCTCCGATCTTTCAGGCTTCGTGGCTGTCGCTGGTCAACATTGAGTTTCATCTTTCTCCAGTAATTTTCTAGTGGGTTCAGGTGTGGCTAGGCCTTTCCAGAATCTTGAAATGTTCTTACAGAGTCAATCCTGGTTGCATGGCTGGTTCAGCATTGTCATGTTGGAAGACCAGTCACAACCCATCTTCGATGCTCTTACTGAGAGAAGGAGGTTGTTGGCCTAAGTCTTGCAATACACTACCCCATCAATCCTCCTTGAATATAGTACAGTTGTCCTGACTATTTTACACAAAAGCTCCCCCAAAGTATGATGTTCCCCCCACCATGATTCATAGTTTAGATGAAGTTCTTGGGTTGTACTCATCCTTCTTCTTCTTCCAACACACTGCGAGTGGAGTTGATACCAAAAAGTTCTATTTTGGTCTCATCTGACCACATGTCCTTCTCCCATGCTTCCTCTGGATCATCTAGATCAGGGTTCCCCAACTCAGTCCTCAAGGCCACCAACAGGTCATGTTTTCAGGATTTCCTTTATATTGCACAGGCGATGCAATTATCACCTGGGCAATACTAAGGAAATTCTAAAAACAATGAACCTGTTGGTGGGGCTTGAGGACTGGAGATGGGGAACCTGATCTAGATGGTTATTGGCGAGCTTCAAACAGGCCTGAAACATGTTCTGACGTGAGCAAGGGGACCTTGCATTCCTTGAGGATTTAATCCATGATGGCGCAGTGTATTACTAATGGTAATGTTTGAGACTGGGTCCGAGCTCTCTTCAGGTCATTGACCAAGTCCTCCCATATAGTTCTGAGCTGATTCCTGACTTTTCTCAAAACCATCCTTACCCATGATACGAAGTCTTGCATGGAGCCCAGACCGAGTAAGATTGACAGTCATTGTGTGTTTCTTCCATCTTATCATAACAGTCATTAGCTTCTCACCAAGGAGACCTGGGTCTGGGGTATATAGGATACATAGGAGACAGTGAGGCTGGTGTATATATGATACATAAAGAACAGTTTTTACTGATGTATATATCACATAGGAGATACGAACTGTGTATATACATTACATAGGAGACATGGGGCTGGTGTATGTACATTACAAGAAGACAGTGGGGCTTGTGTGTATTATTATAATAGAAGGCAGTTTGGCTAATGCATACATCACATGGAGACAATGGAGCTGGTGGATACATCACATAGGAGACAGTGGGGCTGGTGGATACATCACATAGTAGACACTGGGGCTGGGTATATACAATACATAGGAGACAGTGGGGTGGTGTTATATGATACATAGAGAAAGTGGCGCTGGTGCAATACACCACATAGGAGATACTGGATACTGGAGCTGTGTATATGCATTACATAGGAGACACTGGGGCTGGTGGATACATTACATGGAGACAGTGCATTTTTTAAATTGTTACAAATATCAGTTGTACAAGCTATGTTTCTGTAAAGCATTTGTACTTTATGCAAATACCTCCTTTTACATGTTGGAAATGTTAAAAGCGTGAATAAAGGGATTTTTCCTGTGCATATAAAATAAATCAGGATGAAGTGCATGTATTGAAATACTTTTTCCTGACATTCTATAACTTTTCTTTTTTTTTGTGAATTTCAGGTGCGACCACTGACCGGACCTGGGTGGAATCAGCATTACATTGATACATTCCCTTCTCAGAAAAATTACCAGATATAAATTTCTTTTACAAGTAAGAATTGGTGAAGTTTAGTATGATAAAGCTAATTGGAGTTTTTAGGAGTCATGTTCTTGTGCATTTGCCAACACAATATTTTTTTTTCTTTTGAAGCTGATGAATCTGCAACATTGTTTTCATAAATTACATTGGATTGTATATTATAAATTTTGAGCAACGTTAGTTGACTTGTCATGCTTTTAAGCAATTTGTCCTGGTATTTACTATAATTTGTCACCACTTCAGTAAATGGTTGGACCCCTAATAGTTATATTCCTTCAGTATTTCAGGTTATACATATAGAGAAAAGAATTAAAGGGGTTTTCCCATGAACAAAATACATTTTAATCAATAGATCTTGAAATAATAATAAATTCCACAATTTGATGTGTTGACAAAAAAATGTTCCTGTGTGAGTATTTTTATAAATGTGCCTTGCTATTGTACTGTGTAATGGCTGTGTCTGACTATGTAGAGTGTCCAGTCACAGTCGCACATACCACCTTTCCTGGCCAGGTAGGAAGAATAATTCATTTATGTAACAGTGTAAGCAGATTCAACAGCAGGGGCTTGCATCTGCTGCTTTCTGAGATAACACATTTCCTGGCTGTTTTATCACAGGAGTGAGTGTGTTACCATGTATCCCACCCTCTAAATGCCATCATAAATCAAGTCAGTATCTTAGGAGTTCAACGGCTGCTATTACTTCTATGTCACTGGACTTGACGTTGCAAGCACATGCTGCATCGTATGCATACTCTCTTATCATAATTTACTTATGTCTCTTTGCAGAACAGGAGCAGTGTCATATGTCGACCATGTGCTGCAGCAGCTTTCCCATGGTCATACACAGCCGTTACACAGTTCATATTTATAAGATCTCAGCACAGGAATTTTTTAAGAGTCAATTGTGGAACATATTATCCCTATGGAACATATTATCCTAAGATCTATTAAGTAAACGTACTTTAAGCAGTTGTTTCATGATCAGCCTTATTGCCTAAGCTGTATTTAAAAAGGACCTGTCAACTCTCCTGATATGTCTGTTTTAGTAAATACTGTATCCTCTATAAGATAACAATTTTGCGTAACTTTTTATTAGAACTTGTGCTGTTCTTCTGTTATTCCTCTAGAAATGCATGAATAAAATGACAATTAGGTGCTACCAGTTGACACTGTCTAATTAGTGCTGTCAGTGTCCGACTGCGCCGAGCTTACCTTTTTGATAAGGGAAATTAATGTTAGTTGTTACATTGTCAATTTATTCTTAATTTCGAGTAGGAATAAACAGTTACAATAATACATGATCGAGAATTTGAATTTTATAAAGGGACGCTAAGACATCGCAAGAGAGCCGAGAGGTCCCATTACATGAATGACATTGACAGGATGGGTCCCTCAGAGATAATGCTGCTCTTGTTAGTGTCTATTACCTCTGGCTTATTGCGAGGGACTCCCGACGCCATCCTTAATATTCCATTAGGCCACACAGTAAAAGTTATCCCCTTTAATTCAGTTTTCCCTTGGAAGCACAGTTATAAGGTGTCAAACATGCAAATGATATTGTAATAAGATTTCATGTTACCAAAGTTTTCGTTATTCCCTTTCCTTTTTTATACCAAAGCGTTAACGTGTGAATTTAAGTTGCTAAAAGACTTCATATTATTAACAGATCTTCTGCGGCGACGTCATCTTGTGAAAAAGGAAGGGTACAGTTATATCTATGCGGTGTGATCCCAAAACCTGGTCAGGGAGATATATCAGTGCCCAGGTAATTTATTGCAGCAGTTCATCTTTGTAATGTAATTTTCCCTTATTACTTTTTGTTATTACTTTTGCAATGCATTACAATTATCCAATGCTGTAAACATCTTGAAGCTTGTGGGTCTTAAGACAAAATCTGCAGCAGGGACCCCAACTATCACGGGTGTCTAATAGTATTAATCTTATAATAGAACGATGAAGAAATACATCAGGATAAGACTCTGCCCAAAACAATAACCTTGTACGCCTTCAGAGTCCTCCTGAATGGAGAAAGAAAACTGTTGTGAAGAAGAAACGGAGAGTTGTGGTCATGGGGGATTTCCTGTTGAGAGGAACAGAGGCGCTATCGCAGACTGGATATAACCTCAAGAGAAATGTGCTGTCTTCCAGGTGCAAAAATTAAAGATGTGTCTGACAGGATATCAGTACTCTTCAGACCTTACAGATGACTACCATTCCTGCAATACATGTGGGGACAAATGACACCGCGAGAAACAACCTGGAAACCATCTGCAGTGACTTTGAAAACTTAGGTAAGAAAATGAAAGAACTGGGAGCGCAGGTGGTCTTCTTTTCCATCCTTCCAGTCATGGCCATGGAACAAGAAGGTGGAGAAGATTCTGCAGGTGAACAACTGGCTATGTCGATGGTGCCGTCAGCAAGGATTTGGATTTTTGGATCACGGAGTGAATTACCTATACGATGGACTACTTGCTAGAGATGGGGTGCACCTTATGAAGACTGGAAACATGTATTTGGAAGTCGCCTTGCTACACTCATCAGGAGAGCTTTAAACTAGAACAATGTGGGAAGGGAAGCAAAAGGCCAGAAAAAGCCATACACCTGACAAATACTATTGAGAACTCTGCTATTAGAAGTGAAAGGGTCAAGAGCAAAGACAAAAAAATCTAAATAATAAAAATATTGAAGCATAGAAACCAATCACAAACTAAAAGTTTTCTATACGAATGCACAAAGCATGGGCAACAAACAAGGAGAATTGGAACTACTAATTTTTGTTATTATTATTATAGATTTTTATAGCGCCATTTATTCCATGGTGCTTTACATGTGTAAAGGGGCTAATATAGACAAGTACAGTAAACATGAGCAATACAAGGCAACCAAGTACGAAGGAGAGAGGACCCTGCCCGCAAGGGCTCACAGTCTACAGGGATGGGTGAGGATACACTAGGAGAGGGAAGAGCTGATTGTGCGGTGGTTCAGTAGACTGATGATCACTGCAGGTTGTAGGCTTGTCGGAAGAGGGGGTTCTTCAGGTTCTTTTTGAAGGTTTCCATGGTAGGCGCGAGTCTGATGTGTTGGGGTAGAGAGTTCCAGAGTATGGGAGGGCACGGGAGAAGCTTTGTATGAGGTTGTGGGGAAAGACAGATAAGAGGGGAGTAGAGGAGGAGATCTTGAGAGGATCGAAGGTTGCGTGTGGGTATGTACGGGAGACCATGTCACAGATGTATGGAGGAGACAGATTGTGGATGGCTTTGTAGGTCATGGTTAGGGTTTTGAACGGAGCCTCTGAACAATAGGAAGCCAATGAAGGGCTTGGCAGAGAGGAGAGGCGGGGAAATAGCGGGGGAGAACAAGTGTATTAGTCGTGCAGCAGAGTGCAGGATGGATTGGAGTGGTGCAGAGTGCTAGAGGGAAGGCAGAGAGTAGGAGGTTGCAGTAGTCGAGCGGGAGATGATGAGGGCATGCACTAGTGTTTTTGTACTTTCAGGTCAAGGAATGCACGGATCCGGGAATATTTTTGAGTTTGAGACGGCAGGAGGGGCTGGGTTTGGACATGTGGCTTGAAAGAGAGGGCAGAGTCGAGGATCACTCCGAGGCACCGAGCGGGGCGGATGGGGAAATTGAGCAGCCATTGATGTTAATGGACAGGTCTGGTGGGGGGGGTAGAGTGAGATGGGGAAAGATGATGAATTCTGTTTTGTCCATGTTCAGTTTTAGAAAGCGAAGCAGAGAAGAAAGCAGAAATAGCAGACAGACATTGTGGATTTTGGTCAGTAAGGAGGTGAGGTCAGGTCCAGATAGGTAGATCTGGTGTCGTCGGCGTAGAGATGATATGAAGACCATGGGATTCTATGAGCTAATGAGGAAAATAAATATGATGTCATTGGAATCACTGAAATTGGTGGGAGGGGACGATACACACAATTGGGAAACAAGGCTAGAAGGATACCACTCATTTGCAAGAGACAGACTTTGATAAACAGGAGGAGGTGTCGCATTGTATGTTAGAAAAGAGTATATCTGCACAGAAAATTGAAGCTTCAGAGACTGAGAATTCTGTGGAAACTATTTGGGTAAGAATACAAGGACAGAACAATGGAAAGGACGCCATTATAGGCATTTACTACAGGCCGCCTGTTCAAGCTGAAGATATAGATGAAGTCTTTATGCATCAAATGGCCAAGTTCTCCAAAAAATATGACATAGTGGTCATGGGAGATTTCAACTATCCAGACATTTGTTGGGAATCTCTCTCAGGCAAAACTAACAGGTCAAGGAATCTTATCCTCTCTTGCTGACAACTTTATTTTCCAAAAGTAGGGGAGAAAACAAGGGAATCTGCTACCTTGGTCTAATCCTTATAAACAGGGAGGAAATGATGAGGAGGTAAGAGTGGCTGGGACCTAGGAGGTAGCGCCCATGCAAATTTTAGAATTTTGGATAACTAGAGGAGGAAGACCTGTGAAGACTCAGACGTCAAGGTTAGATTTCAGAAAGGCAGATTTTAAGGGACTCAGAAAGAGATTGGGGGATCCAATGGCGGGATTCCTTAAGGACAAAAATGCCCAAGAAGGATGGGAAATCTTAAAAAATGAGATTCTCAAAGCACAATCGTTAACAATTCTGAAAAGAGGGAAGAATAGGATGCATTAAACCCCTCTCTGCCATCAGACGTATATTCCGTCCATGTGACCTGGACCAAATTTCCCCATGGACGGAATAGTACGTCATGGGCGATCAGCTGCGCTCCCGGGGGGAGCGCAGGTGATCGCCGCCGGGTGTCAGCGATTATCAAGCTGACACCCGTGACTGTGTGTCAGGAGCGGTCACGGACCGCTCCCAGCACATTAACCCTTGGCACACCGCGATCAAACATGATCGCGTGTACCGGGGCACAGGGGAGGATCGGCAGGCAGGGGGCTCCTGCGCGCCCCCTGAGACCCTCCAGAGCAGCGCGATGTGTCGCGCTTTCCGAGGGTTTCCGTCCTCCCCAGGTCCCGGATCCAAGATGGCGCCGGGGGGTCTGAGGGAGGTGGCTTCCTCAGTGCCTGCTGAGAGCAGGCGCTGGGAAGCTGCGAGTGCCAGAGCGATCGCTGGTGTGACAGAGTGCTGTGCACACTGTCACACCAGCGATCTGATAAAATACTGTGATGTCCCACCCTGGGACAAAGTAAAAAAGTAAAAAAAGTAAAAATAAAAAGTGTAAAAAAAAATATAAAAAAAAAAAAAATATTCCCCAATAAATTCATTTTTTCCTGTAAAAAAAAAAACAAAAACAATAAAAGTACACATATTGGTATCGCCGCGTCCGTAACGACCCCCCTATAAAACTGTTTCCCACTAATTAACCCCTTTAGTGAACCCCTTAAAAAAAAAAAAAAAACGAAGCAAAAAATCAATGCTTTTTCATCATACCGCCCAAACAAAAAGTGAAAAACACGCGATCAAAAAGACCGATATAAATAAACATGGTACCCCTGAAAACATCATCTGTCCCGCAAAAAAACGAGCCGTCACACAGCATCATGAGCGAAAAAATAAAAAAGTTATAGCTCGCAGAATAAGCGATGCAAAAATAATGATTTTTTATAAAAATTGTTTTCATTCTATAAAAGCGCCAAAACATAAAAAAAATTTATAAATGAGGTATCGCCATAATTCGTATGACCGAAGAATAAACTGCTTTATCAATTTTTCACCACACGCGGAACGGTATAAACGCCTCCCCCAAAAGAAATTCATGAATTGCTGTTTTTGTTCTTCTAACACCCAAAAATCGAAATAAAAAAGCATAAAAAATGTGCGTGCTCAAAAATGGTAAAATAAAAATGTCAATAGTCCCCGCAAAAAATAAACCTCACATGACTCGTGGCCAAAAATATGCAAAAATTATAGCTCTCAAAATTGGTGATGCAAAAAACTATTTTTTGCAATAAAAACGCTTTTAGCGTGACAGCTCCAATCCAAAAACCCCCTATAAATATAAATAAACCCCCTTTACACCCCTTTGTTAGGAAAAATAATAAAATTAAAAAAAAAGTATTTATTTCCCTTTTCCCTTAGGGTTAGGGTTGCGGCTAAAGTAGGTTAGGGTGGCGCAAAGTTATTTTTGGGTTAGGGTTCGCTAACGTTAGGATTAGGGTGGGATTAGGGTTATGGGTGTTTAGGGTTAGGTTTGTGGTTAGGGTTGGGACTAGGGTTATTGGTTTGGGGTTAGGGTTGGGTTAGAATTGGGGGTTTCTGCTGTTTGGGACATCAAGCCTCGAAATGTGACATGGCGGGCTGATCTCAATTCCAGCCAATTCTGCTTGAAAAATCAAATGGTGCTCCTTACTTCTGACTTGCCATCGCCCAAAAAAGTATTTACCCCTATGGGGTAAGTACTCTGGACCCCAGATTATGTGCAATTTGGCCTATTTCTCCTTTACCCTTGGGAAAATAAAAAACTGGGGGACAAAACATTTTTGTAAAAAAAAAAAATGATTTTTTTGTTTTTACGGTGTTTTATAAAACTTTTTGAATACTTGGGGTTCTAGCTCACCACTTCTAGATAAGTTCCTTGTGGGGTCTATTTTCCAAATGGGGTCACTTGTGGGGGGTTTCCACTGTTTAGGCGCATCAGGGGCTCTCCAAATGCACATGACGCCCCCAGACCATTCCATCAAAGTCTGCAATCCAAAACGTCACTACTTCCCTTCCGAGCCCCGACGTGTGCCCCATACAGTAGTTTTCTCCCACATATTGGGTATCAGCGTACTCAGGACAATTTGGACAACAACTTTTGGGGTCCAATTTCTCCTGTTACCCTTGTGAAAATAAAATATTGGGGCGAAAAAATCATTTTTGTAAAAAAAAAAGGATTTTTTATTTTTACGGCTGTACGTTATAAACTTCTGTGAAGCACTTCGGGGTTCAAAGTGCTCACCACACATCTAGATAAGTTCCTTGTGGGGTCTATTTTCCAAAATGGGGTCACTTGTGGGGGGTTTCCACTGTTTAGGCGCATCAGGGGTTCTCCAAATGCGACATGACTCCCCCAGACCATTCCATCAAAGTCTGCAATCCAAAACGTCACTACTTCCCTTCCGAGCCCCGACGTGCGCCCATACAGTAGTTTATTCCCACATATTGGGTATCAGCGTACTCAAGACAAATTGGACAACAACTTTTGGGGTCCAATTTTCCTGTTACCCTTGTGAAAATAAAATATGGGGGCGAAAAAATCATTTTTGTAAAAAAAAAAGGATTTTTATTTTTACGGCTGTACGTTATAAACTTCTGTGAAGCACTTCGGGTTCAAAGTGCTCACCACACATCTAGATAAGTTCCTTGTGGGGTCTATTTTCCAAAATGGGGTCACTTTGGGGGGTTTCCACTGTTTAGGCGCATCAGGGCTCTCCAAATGCGACATGACTCCCCCAGACCATTCATCAAAGTCTGCAATCCAAAACGTCACTACTTCCCTTCCGAGCCCCGACGTGTGCCCATACAGTAGTTTTACTCCCACATATTGGGTATCAGCGTACTCAAGACAAATTGGACAACAACTTTTGGGGTCCATTTTCTCCTGTTACCCTTGTGAAAATAAAATATTGGGGGCGAAAAAATCATTTTTGTAAAAAAAAAAAGGATTTTTATTTTACGGCTGTACGTTATAAACTTCTGTGAAGCACTTCGGGGTTCAAAGTGCTCACCACACATCTAGATAAGTTCCTTGTGGGGTCTATTTTCCAAAATGGGTCACTTGTGGGGGGTTTCCACTGTTTAGGCGCATCAGGGGCTCTCCAAATGCGACATGACTCCCCCAGACCATTCCATCAAAGTCTGCAATCCAAAACGTCACTACTTCCTTCCGAGCCCCGACGTGCGCCCATACAGTAGTTTACTCCCACATATTGGGTATCAGCATACTCAGACAAATTGGACAACAACTTTTGGGGTCCAATTTCTCCTGATACCCTTGAGAAAATAAAATATTGGGGGCTAAAAAATCATTTTTGTAAAAAAAAAAAAGAATTTTTTTATTTTACGGCTGTACGTTATAAACTTCTGTGAAGCACTTTGGGGTTCAAAGTGCTCCCACACATCTAAATAAGTTCCTTGAGGGGTCTAGTTTCCAAAATGGTGTCATTTGTGGGGGTTTCCACTGTTTAGGCAGATCAGGAGCTCTCCAAACACGACATGGCACCCCAGCCAATTCTGCGTTGAAAAAGTCAAACGGCGCTCCTTCCTTCCAGACTCTGCCATGCACCCAAACAGTGGTTTACCCCCACATATGGGGTATCAGCGCACTCAGGACAAATTGCACAATAACTTTTGGAGTCTTGTTTCCCTTGGAAAATAAAATTGGGGTGAAAAGATCAATTTTGTGGAAAAAATATAATTTTTTAATTTTATGGCTCTACGTTATAAACTTGTGTGAAGCCTTGGGGGTTCAAATTGCTCACCAAAGATCTAGATAAGTTCCTTAGGGGGTCTAGTTTCCCAAATGGGTCACTTGTGGGGGGTTTCCACTGTTTAGGCACATCAGGGGCTCTCCAAATGCAACATGGCGTCCAATCTCAATTCCAGCCAATTTTGGTTGGAAAAAGTCAAATAGTGCTCCTTCCATTCCGAGCTCTGCCATGCGCCCAAACAGTGGTTCCCCCCACATATGGGGTATCAGCGTACTCAGGACAAATTGGACAACAAATTTTGTGGTCCAATTTCTCCTGTTACCTATGGGAAAATAAAAAATTAGTGACTAAGAGATAATTTTTGTGGGAAAAAAATAGGATTTTTTATTTTCATGCCCGGGCATTATAAACTTGTGTGAAGCACTTGGGGTTCAAAGTGCTCACCAAAGATCTAGATAAGTTCCTTGGGGGTCTAGCTTCCAAAATGGGGTCACTTGTGGGGGGTTTCCACTGTTTAGGCTCATCTGGGGCACTACAAACGGAACATGACCCCCATCAATGTTTGCATTCCAAACGTTACTGCTTCTTTTCCAAGCCCTGCCGTGCGCCCAAACAGTTTCCCCCCCACATATGGGGTATCAGCGTACTCAGGACAAATTGGACAACAAGTTTTGGGGTCCAATTTCCTTGGGAAAAATCAAAAATTTGGGACTAAAAATCATTTTGTGGAAAATTGTTTTTTTTTTTTCACACCCAGGCATTATAAACTTTTGTGAAACACTTGGGGTTCAAAGTGCTCACAACAGATCTAGATAAGTTCCTTAGGGGTCTAGTTTCCAAAATGGTGTCACTTGTGGGGGGTTTCCACTGTTTAGGCGTATCAGGGCTCTCCAAACACGACATGGCGTCCAATCTCAATTCCAGCCAATTTTAGTTTGAAAAAGTCAAACGGCGCTCCTTCCCTTACGAGCTCTGCCGTGTGCCCAAACAGTGGTTTTCCCCCACATATGGGGTATTGGTGTACTCAGGAGAAATTGCACAACAACTTTATCTGTCCATTTTCTCCTTTTACCCTTGTGAAAATAAAAAAAGTTTGTAAAAGATCATTTTTGTGGCTAAAAAGTTGAATATTAATTTTTTCCATCCACGTTGCTTCAGCTCCTGTGAAGCACCTGAAGGGTTAATAAACTTTGAATGTAGTTTTGAGTACCTTGAGGGTGCAGTTTTTATAATGGTGTCACTTTTGGGTATTTTCTGCCATATAGACCCGTCAAAGTGACTTCAAATGTGAGGTGGTCCCTAAAAAAATGGCTTTGTAAATTTTGTTGTAAAAATGGAAATCACTGGTCAACTTTTAACCCTTCTAATTTCCTAACAAAGAAAAATTTTGGTTCCAAAATTGTGCTGATGTAAAGTAGACATGTGGGAAATGTTATTTCTTAACTATTTTGTGTGACATATTTCTCTGTTTTAAGGGAAAAAAAATCAAAGTTTGAAAATTTCAAAATTTTTAAAATTTTCGCCATATTTGCGTTTTTTTTCAAAAATAAACGCAAGTTATATCGAAGAAATTTTACCACTAACATGAAGTACAATATGTCACGAGAAAACAATCTCAGAATTGCGAAGATCCGTTGAAGCGTTCCAGAGTTATAACCTCATAAAGAGACAGTGGTCAGAATTGTAAAAATTGGCCCGGTCATTAACGTGCAAACCACCCTTGGGGTGAAGGGGTTAAGGAAACCAGGATGGATGAACACAGAACTTAAACACATGCTAAAAAGGAAGAAAGAAATGTTTATCAAATGGATAGAGGGAGGCTTATCTAAAGAAGAATATAATGCTGTCTGCAGAACCTGCAGGGCACAAATCAGATTATCTAAAGCTGACAATGAATTAAGGCTTGCAAGAGACGTCAAAAGCAACAAAAAGGGATTTTGGGGATATGTCAAAAGTAAAAGAAAAGTCAAAGATGCTATAGGATTTTTACAGGATGAAAATGATGAAATGGTAAGACAGGATGTTGAGAAGGCTGAACTTTTAAATTCCTATTTTGCATCTGTTTTCTCTCAGAAAGGAAATGTAACATCAACTGATCTTCACTGTCCTATTAAAAGAATAGAAGAATCCAGGATATCTATAAACAGAAAAATAGTGAGGAAACACTTAGCTAACCTAAATTAATTCAAGTCTCCAGGTACAGATGAATTACACCCCAGAGTACTGAAGGAGATAGCAGAAAAAATTCTTGAACCACTCTCCATAATCTTTGAAAATTCTTGGAGAACAGGAGAAGTCCCAGAAGACTGGAGAAGAGCAAATGTTCCTATCTTCAAAAAGGGGAAGAAGGTGGACCCAGGGAACTATAGGCCAGTGAGTCTGACTTCTATACCAGGAAAGATCTTTGAACAAATTATAAACAACATGTATGTAAGTACCTGGATAAGAATGAAGTTATTAAACAGAGTCAGCATGGGTTTGTAACTAAAGTCATGTCAAACTTACTTAATTTCCTTCTATGACAGAATCACTGACTGGGTGGATCAGGGAAATGCTGTAGATATAGTATATCTTGACTTCAGCAAAGCATTTGACAAAGTATCTCACACAATCTTTATTGAAAAAATGACTAAGTATGGAATGGACAAGGCAACTGTCAGGTGGTTTCATAACTGGCTTAGTGATCGTCCCAAAGAGTTGTCGTGAATGGCTGCACATCCAGTTGGAAGAATGTCTCAAGTGGGGTACCACAGGGCTCTGTCCTGGGCCCTGTATTGTTCAACATATTTATCAATGATTTAGGTGAAGGAATTGAGGGTAAGCTGATTAAATTTGCTGATGACACAAAGCTAGGAGGGATAGCTAATACTAGAGAAGAGAGAGAGAGGATTCAAAAAGATATAAATAAACTGGAGCAGTGGGCAGCAACTAACAGAATAGTTTTTAACAGGGAAAAATGCAAAGTACTACATCTGGGCAATAAAAATGAAAAAAGCATATACAAAATGGGAGGAATAGGGCTATGTAATCAGCACATGTGAAAAAGACTTGGGTATACTAATTGATCACAGACTGAACATGAGTCAACAGTGTGATGCAGCAGCAAAAAGGCAAATACAATTCTAGGATGTATGAACAGAAGCATACAGTCTAGATCACGTGAGGTCATTATTGCCCTCTACTCCTCTTTGGTCAGACCTCATCTGGAATACTGTGTCCAGTTTTGGGCACCACATTTTAAAAAAGACATCAACAAACTGGAGCAAGTTCAGAGAAGAGCGACTAGAATGGTGACCGGTCTGCAAACCATGTCCTATGAGGAACGGTTGGATTTAGGAATGTTTAGCTTGCAAAAAAGAAGACTGAGAGGAGACTTAATAGCTGTCTACAAATGTCTCAAGGGCTGTCACATTGTAGAAGGATCATCTTTATTCTCATTTGCACAAGGAAAGACTAGAAGCAATGGGATGAAACTGAATGGGAGGAGACACAGATTAGATATTAGAAAAAACTTTTGACAGTTAGAGCGATCAGTGGGTGGAACAGGCTGCCACGAGAGGTAGTGAGTTCTCCTTCAATGGAAGTCTTCAAACAGAGGCTGGACAGACATCTGTCTGGGATGATTTAGAGAATCCTGCTTTGAGCAGGGGGTTGGACCAGATGGCCCAGGAGGTCCCTTCCAACTCTACCATTCTATGATGCTATTATATAGGCCAAAGGAATCTTTTGCTCCCCCTAGACTCCGGGCTCAGGTACTATTGTAACCCCTATAATTATGCCCCTGAATATGTATAATTTGCTTTCATTATTTTCACAAATTAGGCAACAGTGATATTTCTGGCTCATTGATTGGAAAGCTTGAAGCAGTGAAAAGAAGTAGCATAGTCATCCTGGTTAGTTATAGTTTTAATAATTAAAAAAAGATGGTAAAGCTGCCAGCTAGGCCCTTTCAGGAAGAAGACCACTGGCTTTTACCTGAAGCGGATGTCTTAAAGGGAATCTGTCAGTAGAATCAACCCTCCTAAGCCGTCTATATGGACATGTAGCAGGTCATAAGACGCTGAATAAAATGATATCTTGATATCTGCGATCCTATGTCTTATTCCAGAGAAATTTTCTTATATGTAAATGAGCTGTTAAGATCTATTAGTGGGACAGTGATCTTAATGAAAATCTGCTTCCAGAGATAGGGAACCTGTCATGTAAAAAACGCCATTAACCTGCATTTATGGGTTTAATCTGCAGGTTAATAGAGTTTTGAAGCTGTCTGGTGCCAACACTGAGAGCTCCGCTGCCTGGAGGAAACTTTATTTCTCTCAGCAGTCTTGGGCTTTCTGTTTTAGGGATGGGGCTGGCACGGCTTCAGTCATCACTCACTACATTGTGAGGGGCGACTGTAACCGCGCCCCTGCATTGATTGACAGCCGACTCAGCATCATCACAGATATCAAGGTATCATTTTATTCAGCTTGCCCATATAAGTGGCTCAGGAAGCCTGATCCTACTGACAGTTTCCCTTTAAAGATGCCATATGCACATACCCTAAGCCTATTTTCCCACAGTATGTTGGTGAGTTTATATTGGTGCAGCATCTCTACACCTATAAGCTAAATTCGATTACTTACATTATTTCCTTGGGTTTTTGAGTGCGTTTTTTTACATGCTCACTAAAAATATAAATATTTTGCTTCTCTTGTTTTTTTTTCAGACTGTGCCCTGCAGGCACTTGTGACGGGTGCAATTTTTATTTTCTGTGGGAGACAGCAGAGGCCTGTCCTCTTTGTACAGAAAATGACTATCAGAAAATAGAAGGAGCTTGTAAGAAAGGTCACCAGGTATTTATCCAATGTATACTTTTTGAATGTAAGGATTAATCACTTTTTCCACATTTGAATCATTACCGTACCCTACCATGTTTGGGGGGAGTTCTCTGTGCTGGACTGCACCTCTATTATATGTCATAACTTTCTTTATTACTTGGTTATTAATTTTGGATCCCATTTTCTTGTTTATTGAAAGTGAATCTGTCACCCCCGGTACATATATGACCACTTAATATGGGCATACAGGTAATAGAAATGTTACACTAGTCCTACCTGTATGCCTCATATTAGTGGTCTTGTTGCTGAGAAATGTTATATTCTGTCTTTATGCTAATGACTTCTTCCAGGCTCCGGAGCGTGCCGTGCATGGAAGAAATCCCTGCCTCCTGTCTTCATTGTAATACTTCCCCCTCCCATCAGTGTCAGTTACGGCTTTGGAATTCTGCGCCAGCGCCCTGCACTCCCTCAGAAATACATACCTCTTCCTTCCTTCTGTGGGCGCTGCATTCAGGGATCTTCTGGGCAAGCGCTGGCGATTTCTGATCCAGTGACCTACAGTGTACACACAGTTAAGGCGCTCTCCCCACTTCCTCCTTCATAGTCATCACCATGTACACATGGTTCCTAGCGATGGCTGTGCAGGGAGGAAGTGGGGGGAGCATATTATCGGTGAACACACCGGAGGTCACAGTGACTCTCCGGCGCCTGCGCAGAAGATCCCTGAATGAAGTGCCCATAGAAGGGAGGATGAGGTATGTATTTCTGAGGGAGTGCAGGGCGCTGGCGCAGGATTCGGGGGCGGAACTGATGCTGATGGGAGGGGAGTAGTATTAGGCCTGAGTCACACATGTGAGAAACTTGCACGATTCTCGTGCGAGTCTCTCGCATGAACACCCAGCACTGCCACTAGCACTAGGACCAGAGCGTGTGGCTGCATGTAATTCTATGCAGTCGCATTCTCCAGTCTGAGTGCTGCCCTGGTGTTCATGCAAGAGACTCGCACGAGACTCATGCTAGTTTCTCGCATGTGTAACCCTGGCCTTATAATGAAGATATGAGGCAGGGATTTCTTCCAGGCACTGCACACCACGGAGCCTGGAAGAAATCATTAGCATAAAGACAAAATATAACATTTCTCAGAAACAAGACGGCTAATATGATGCATACAGGTAGGACTAGTGCAACGTTTCTATTACCTGTATGCCCATATTAATAGGTCATATACGTCCTGGGGGTGACAGATTCTCTTTAAAATTATTGGAAGATAATATGTAGGAATTAAACAGTGCTGTTCATCGCTGTCGTGCCTGCCATATATAGTCCATGTTCACAGGCTGTCATGCTTTACAGCTCATAATAGCAATTTACAGCTATAGGATGAATAACTCATGAGCATTGTTTATTTCCAAACTTCATTTATGCCTCTTCTTGTTTTATACATTTTTATGTGTTTTGGGAAATAAATGAAAGGGTATAGAATCAAATAACATTTAATTAATTAAATGTAACATTACCGTAATTAATAAAAAAAATAATAAACATTAATTGCATTCACTTACGGTAATTAAATTACATTTTTAGATTAAATTACTTAACTTTAATTTTTAACCTTAATGTAATCAAATAACATTTCCACTTAGTCAAGAGTCGAATTACGGACCCTAATGTTCTCTTTATAGTACAAGGTAAGGCTCAGGGTCATTCTCAGTATTTGTGACACTTACCTAATTTTCCCAGTAATTGAAAAGTTGTTTGCAGTTCATCATCATCGTATTTTTGCTAAAAGTGAATTATTCCCCTTCAGACAGCAAGTGGTGAAGGTGCTGGGCTTGTGCTTATACAAAGCAGCCAACCATAGATTACCGAGCTACAGTATAGAAGCATGAGGGAGGGACAGAACAGCCTTTAGAGATATTTAAAAGATAGGAAATTTGTTTCCTGCTACAGTAGACTTTCCTGCTCTCATATCTTTACCATGTAGCTTATATATTTTTTCCCTTTTTAATTCCAATATATATAAATGCATTAAGGAAGCAGTCCCATCAAAATTTTTATCCTCTTAATATTTTACAGTCATCATATTATATAGCTCTGTGTACTTACAATTGCTCATTTTGCCTTTCTACCCATATATTCTTCTTTTTTCCATTAGGTCTATGACATCATGTGATTAAAAACTGACTAACCAAATCTTTCGAAGCTGCATGTAGAAACAGGAAATCTCCTTTCCCTACAAGAGTCGTCACTGCAAAGTCTTTGGCGGGGGGGAGTTGAAGAGGGAGATGACTCATACAGGGAAAAATAATCTCCTGTCTCTACATAGAGCTTAGAAGGATTCAGCTAGTCAGTTTTTAATCATGTGATGTCACAGATCTAATGGACTAGAGAAGAATAAAATGGGTAGAAGGGAAAAATGAGCAATTGTAAGTACAGTGCTATATAATATGATGATTGCAATATATTAAGAGGATAAAAACAGGAGGAGTGCTTCTTTAATAAACAGGAATGAAAATATGTATGTTTTAAGTTAGGATATTAAAGAGGTTGCTGTATATTGTAGGAAACCCATTATGTTTGGAATGAGCCCAAACTTTGCTTGCGAGGCATCTCAATTCCAGACAAAAGAACAGCGGCGTGCGAGTCAATAGACTTCTGGCTGAAAGTGGGTGCTGGAATCGGTGCCTTTGTGGCAGTTCTTCTTGTAGCACTGACCTGCTACTTCTGGAAGAAAAATCAGAAGTAAGTATATAGTACTATATAGTCTGTCTATTCTTCTGTACCTTATTTCTATGTAGATTTACTAAATATAATAATAATAACAACAGTAAGTAGTAGTAGTAATAGTAGTAGTATTATTATTTACTGAAGTTTATTATATATAGTTTTAATGAATAAATCATGTGTCAGTGTTTTACACAGAAATAAAAAAAATACCTTATTTTAAAATAGCATTAACTTTTATGTATTTCAGTTGTGTCACTAGTACACTTTACAAAATATGGTGAAAAATAGCTAAGTTAAAGGCCTGATAAGACTGCCCGGTCTGCCACATTTTTATACGTGTTTAATAAACACAAACACTGCCGGTATGAAGGCCACACAGTGTCCACATTGACTCAGTCGGCCTCATAATATTGAATGGCTTGTTTGAGGTTTCTGTCTCAATCCTGTTTTTTGAGGATTCTGTATGAAGTGAGCCTTAACATGTCTTTTACTAATCAGATTTAAGAAAAATAAATATAAGTGAACAAATTGTACAATTTAAGTTTCTTACGTTTTAGAGTTTCTCATGAGTGATATCATCATAATACCTAAAATATGTAATAGTTCATCTATTTGTTATCTGTCTGCTATATTGGCACTGCGCCATGGGAGTTTGTATTAGAGAGGTTGTCCAGACTTGACGCTAAGGTATACATTCATTTAACGTGACTCCAACTGACCAAATCGTGTCAGCGTGAGTTCCTGGTATTTCCAATGCAAGAGGCTGGTCGCTTGTCCTGGACAACCGCATGAAAGAGTTAAAAATCGATTGAAAAACAGAAATTAATAAGTCAATTATATTTATTCATATACAGACTGGAATACAAGTACTCTAAACTTATCATGACCGCCAATTCTAAGGAGTGTGAGCTTCCTGCTCCGGACAGCTGTGCCATAATGGAAGGAGAAGACAATGAAGATGATGTAGTGTATACCAATAAACAGTCATTGTTGGGAAAGCTGAAGTCTCTTGCTACAAAGGTGAGGCTACATTTACTTAAAAATCAGTTATAAAATAATGGTTATCAGCTTACTCAATACTCGATGTTGGTAAAGCGAGATCTCTTGTATGAGAGGGACGTGTTACAGCACCACTCCAGCGTTTTTTTTTTTATTGCACCGCTGGAGTGGTGCTTTAAATGTCCCTGTCTCATACTCATCTGCAGCCACCTTTATCCTTTTCCAGGATCGCTTCTCTCGGTCTTCAGCGAAAAGTCACCTGCAGGCAACTTCAGTGTTTCATGGAGCGCGCCGATGTTCGCTTCTCAAGCATCTCTATGAGAGCCTCATTCTGGCCTGGTTCTGGCTCTCATAGACTTGCATTGAGCTCTTGGGATGTATCTTCTGACTTCCGGCAAATCAGAAGTTACGGGCACAAGATGGCGCCGCAGGTATGGAACGGCGTCAGTAAGAGGTGAAGCCTCAGGAAGATGAGTATAAGAACAGGGGCAGGAGGCTTACATTTAAAGCACCACTCCAGCACTGAAAAAAAAAGCCAGTTGAAGTGGTGCTTTAAGTAACTGGCTTTTGGAAAGCGCTGTAACCCGGTTAGTAGCAGCAAGCATAAGATATGTATAGATATACATAGCGCTTGAAGGCTTTGTCCCATTTTACCTCTATATAATATGAGTTCCACTTTTTGTATTGTGGAACTGAAATAAATTCACTTTTTGATGATATTCTAATTTTGTGAGAACAACCAGTAATGCACAATTTGGAGAAAAGATTTTGCATAACTACTAAGAGGTCATATGTTGTAATGCAGTAAAAAGCACAGAGACCTTTCCTTTCTATTTGTATGGCGGATTGAAATCAGCTGATCGGCATGATGTTATTGGGAGATGCCAATATCTGGCCCTTTATTTCTCATGCAGTACCCATTGCAGAAGAAATGTAGCATTGCATGCCAGCCTTTCATTTTAATGGATGGACCAAGTGGAGAATGCCGGGATCTGCTCTTCAGAAAAACCTTATTTTAAGGTTCACAAAAGAGGGTCCAGAGAAGGGGTATGGATAGGGAATATGAACAGGAGTAAACATTTTAAAATAACCCCATTAATAGTCATTTACTGCTACATATAGGATTAAAATGTACACAATCCATAAAAAAGTTGTCCATTTTATACAAGTTATTGGTAATTGTTCTCAATCTTTGTATTATTACAGGAGAAAGAACACTGCTTTGAATCTGTACAGCTGAAATCCTCACGGCCACAAAAATATATGAAGTCCGGATATTGCCTTTCAGACTGTGAAAAACAATTTTTTTTAGGAAAAAAGAACATATCATAAAAATAAATCATATACGGTACCAATGAAGATGAAAGAGGCACTGAAATATCACAACGTAGTAAAAATTTGTAAAAATCTTGGCTGCCTTATTACCTGACAGAGTATTTTGCCAAAAATGGAATATGTGGAAGTTTAGAATTCAAGTTCATCTCAGGACGAAAGCAGCGATGCTGAAGACGTTCACCTGTTGTGCGTTTCTTGTGCATATCATGTCCTCTGTTATCCTCTCACCTCCTGACACTTGCTGCATAGAAACAAAAATCTTATTTCCCCATCTAGGCTTTAAATCTAAGCATAGCAAAAACTGAACATACTTTTTGAAGTGTAGAAGAAGGAAAAATGACAAATAGTGCATCTTACAAAAACAAAAATAAGAACAGTGAATGGAAAACAACTTCTAATACAACGGCATGCAGGTAGATGGAGGGTTAAAAAAAGGAAGAGACCACATACCTCAATGGAGCTCCTTAGCCCATACAGACAGCTGATCATCGGAGGTGCAGAGAGCCAGACCTCCACAGATGTGACATTGATGACACTTTCTCAGAATAGTTCATTGATGTTGCGATCCCTGAAGACCCTTCCATATAATCCATCATTGGTTTTCAGACAAACCATGAAAATATAGTTGGTCAAACTAAGCCAACTCTTTAGATGTGAACCTGCAGTTTTCGAGGTTTTTTGCTCCAATGTCATATTGCGTTGTTAGAGAGATAGTATGGGTTTAGGAAAAAGGGCCTGCTTTTATCTGTATCCATGAACAGAAACACGCCTCTCTATGGGATGTGTCTGGTATTGAGACTCCATTCAAGTTAACCTTTTAGAAGGCTCTTACTCAGTTAATAGTGTAGACTGTAAGGGCACACTAGGGTTATGTTCACACATTGTGTTTTTGCAGTGGAAAAAGCACAGTGGTGACAGAAAATACTTTGCGTTGTGTCACATTTTTCCATGTGTTTTTGCAGCATTTTTACCTGTGATTTCCACCCATACAGTTTAACGGGTGAAAAGCACTGCAAAAAAAAACATTTCAACAATTGACATGACAAAAACGCGGCAGGGCTCAAAATGCGTGCAGAAAAAAACAGTGCATTCAAGAGATTTCAGAAAACTCAAAACGCAAAAACCCCACATGTGGACATTCCCTAATGAAGTAAAATGTTTTATTCATTTTATGTAACAGTTCCAAAGAAATAGCTACCAAAATGTGTGCTCTGTGATCCCACAATATATGAAGATAAATTCTCGCTCAGCTGCGTAGCAGAATAAGCTTGCACTGAGCCTAATGTAATAGGAAGGTATGGGAGAATGGACATAGGGTTGAAAGGGATATGGGGTATATAATATTTCTAAAAATACTTGATGGCAACCATGGTAGGTCACGCTCTGTCTGGATATTACAGTAAATATACAGTAAGACATGTTCACCCACTAACCTATATATGAATAATGTGCAAAAGAAGCTGCTCTGAACCCAGGCCGTAAAGTCAGCCTTGTATATTTAGTCAGTGTAAATGCATAATCATTAATCATACATACATTGCACTCTAAGATTGCAGTAACTGCCCTTTGCTCAATTTAAAGGATTTCCCATGAGCTAGTGCCTTGTACTTTCATAAATTCATTAAGACATATTTTACCCATAATAGCAGTCCTGGATTACAATTAATATTTAAGTCCTGATACTTTTCGTTTTTTTGGAGGATATTTTTCTTATACCTTTTTAATAGGAGTCTAAATTCAGTTTTACATGTAATGGTCCAGGTGCCAGCAAAGATAAGTGCCGCTATACTGGAATACCACAAAGCCTATCTTCACCGCGGCTTTAAAATGCCATACAATCATGCGCTATTAAATGGCATAACTGATGACGGGTAAAAAAAAATGCTTGAGTTTTAGCCAACAAAATTTCACCAAATTATACTTAGAGAGAACTGTCGCCATGAAAATACAGTCTAATCTTAAGGCACCATGTTGTAGAGCAGGAGGACTGAGCAGATCAATATATAGTTTTATGAGTAAAGATTCAGTATAACCTGTGTTTTCATCATTTAATCCTCTTCTCTTCCTGAATCTTTTGGTCCAGTGGGCGGTGCTATCAGTGACTGACAGCTGTTTTGTGTGTACACTTATACAAGTCACTGATAGGACCGCCCACTGGACCAAAAAATTCAGGAGGAGAAGAGGATTAAAATGATGAAAACACAGGTTATACTGAATCTTTTTGATCAAACTATATATTAATCTTCTCAGCTCTTCCTGCTCTATAACACGCTGCCAGAAGATTATACTGTACTTTCATGGTAACAGGTTCCCTTTAAATCCAACAAAATGGAAGTCACTGGCTAGATCCGGATTTCTATCAACCATTGTTCTTATGGGAAACTAAAAATACAATTAATGTAGATTGTGGATCATTTTGCCATTTATTACAGTTAAACTATCTTACCATATTTGCCATCATGTGAATAAAACAAAGCTAGCCTTATACTTTAGATAGCTACTGACTGAAAGTTATCTCTGTCGACTCCAATACACATGCACACTCAGGCGATGGAGCGAGCATGCCTTCTAAATGGGTAGGAGGCAGTAAGCTGCTGCAGTGTTGAGATCCAGCTGCACACTCCTTCTTTTCCCCTGACATTTGCCGTCAGAAGGGAGGTCTGACTGTTTAGTAGACATTAATCTAAAGTGTACAGCCACTTCAGATACAAATATCACAGACTTAGGCTTTTTCAGGAGCGGATGTCAATCATATCATTATTAGTTTTCTTTTTGCCTTCCTATTTATCTAGGGAGTAATTACAGAATATTTAAATACACTATATAAAAAGAAACCTGTTGTGTTGCAGTTGCGTACATTTTGTTATGGAGTGGGAGTATAGTTTTGTGTTTTTTAATTATACATTTATGATTTATTGTTAAAGATTCTATCATTTTAAATAAATAATTTTTTCTTGTTTCATAGTTAATTTATTGCTCTCACCTCAAGAGTATTTCTCCCACTAAAAATGTTTATGTTGTATGTAGCGTGTTCTTTTCTTACGTTTGTTTGACATTTTTATGTGTGAAGATAATTATTTTTAGAGGTTTGTCCTGTGCGACATATCATATATGGCATTTTTGCTTTATCAGTACTGAAATATTGTTTAATAAAAATTCTTTGGTTGTCTAGGTGTTGTGCTAATTTTATAGCTCATATTGTTTTCACTTCTGTGTGTCTACGTTTCTGTTTTTCTAAAGGTGCAAGCATTTCTATCTGGCTTTAGTTCATAGTGTTTGACTTTCTGTATCCTTACGCAGCTGTCCCCAACCTTTCTTAGTATGAAGCCATGGCAAGAACCTGTATAAAGACAGGAAAAAAAGCACACAGTGACCTTCAGCACCTTCACTTATATGCGCACGAAACACACATACTTGTATACAGGATGGCCCGGTCTATGCCTTCTGAATTCTTACCACACTGTTGCATCTGACTCTTGGCACCTCTCTAGCTGCAGTATCATCAATATTTTGGCACTATAGGAATAAAAATTATTATTATTTTCTTTGACCTACCATATTTAACCCTCCACCCAGTAAGGATCATCCAGATGTGCTGTTTTGTGTGGAGCTGCTCAGGTAAGTCCACAATCTCAAGATCTGCTCTTCGTAGCTGTTTGATAGCCTTGTGTTCGTGCACAAGGTTGGCAGACAGCTGTGACCACAAATCATGGGCCTGCGAGCCACATGTGGCCTCGAGCCACAGGTTGAGGAGCACCTGCCTTAGAGACTTAAATGGGTAATATAATAATAATAATAATCTTTATATAGCGCTAACATATTCCGCAGCGCTTACAGTTTGCATACATTATCGTCGCTGTCCCGATGGGGCTCACAATCTAGATTCCCTATCAGTATGTTTTGGAGTGTGGGAAGAAACCGGAGTACCTGGAGGAAACCCACGCAAACACGGGGAGAACATGCAAACTCCTTGCAGATGTTGTCCTAGGTGGGATTCAAACCAGGACTCCAGCGCTGCAAGGCTGTAGTGCTATCCACTGAGCCACTGCATGTAGGGGTGTTCCTCTTATATGAGCAGTAGTTGGCACAATACCCTTGATTTACTAGTACAGACAAAGGCAGCATATAGTAATTCATGTAACAAACTGCTCACTGTGATATTATACCATAGAATGTTAGCATAGGAAGGGACCTCTAGAGTCATCGTGTCCAACCCCCTGCCATGCAGAATTCACTAAAACCATCTCTAGACACCTAAAATATGCACAGCAGAGTGTACGTTCCCTCTGACAGCACAATTTATTCTATGGCGCATACATCTGAATCCGTTTTGCAAGGGCTTCAGAACTAAGCCACGACGGGGCCACTGAACGGGTGCCAGATGGCAATGTGAAAGGGCCCTTATAAATTACTCTACAGCCCCATAGACCAGAGAGAAGAGGAAGAGAGAAAAAAAGCAACGAAAGGAAATGAAATAAAGATAACCTCAATAGTTTAAGTAAAAAGATTGGCCCAATCAGCAGCAAGGTACAAAGGAGTGTGTGAGCCTGGACAGTCTTTCGTAGAAACCCTTTCTTGCAGTCAAATGTTTAGTGGAAAGAGAGAGACAAACCCAGACTGTCACCCAGCAAAAAAATACAAGAGCTTAAGTGTCGCGAGTAGTGTTGAGCATTCCGATACCGCAAGTATCGGGTATCGCCGATATTCGGTTATCGGAATTCCGTACTTAATTCCGATACTTTTTCCATATCGTATACCGGAAACGGAAGTCCCATAATTCTTTGAGAGGCAATGTGATTTTAGTCAGCCAATGAGGAATCCTACGAAGTGTGGGCACATCCTGTAATGCGCGGTCATTAACTAATGGCATGGCTGTGATTGGCTGCTGAAATATGTCAGAATGCACTATAAAAGCGCCGCTGCATTTTAGCGTCACTGTGCTGTGAACTCAGTAAGGACAGAACGCTACTCTGCTCACTCTGAGGGACAGTTAGATATGCGATTTGTGTACTACTGTGCTTGAGGCAGGCTAGTTTACCAACCGCTGTGTAAAGCTTCATTTTGCAGTGTTGTTTTAACAGCTCTGTGCAAGGTGTGTGTGTGACAGTGCAGGTGACGCTGCAGTTTGCTCTGCATCCACCGCTGTTTGTAGGCATCTGCACGTGTCACTGACTCTTTTTTTTTTTTTTTTTTTATTTTGTGGAAATGGTGCAGCTCCATTATATTAGAAAAAAAAATCAATCTATTAGTGTGACGTGCTTCCATCCGTATACAATACATTGGTTGCAAACACTATAGAAGTACAGAAAGGAGCTTTTCACAGATTGTGGACAGTTGTGTTTCAGTGTTCACTTCAGTCTGTGTTTTTTTACTTTTTTGAGTGCAGATCACGCTCCAGTTACATGTTCAAGCACTGCTGCTTGTACTCTGCTGAGCGTGTCTCAGTGGCTCATCCTTTTCATTTATCTCCAATTGGTTCTGCTACATTCCATTTAAAATAAATCTAATCTATTAGTGTGACGCGCTTCCATCCGTATACAATACATTGGTTGCAAACATAAGAATACAGAAAGGATTTTCACATTTTGTGGACTTTGTGTTTCATGTTCACTTCATCGTTTTTTTTTTTTTTTTTGAGTGCAGTCACCTCCTTAAAAGTTCAAAAAATGCTGCTTTACTTGTGAGCGTGTCTCATGGCTCCCCTTTTCATTTTTCCCCATTGGTTCTGCTACATTCCCCCCCCCAAAATTTAAAATAAATTAATTATTGTGTGAGCGCTTCCCCCCGTTTACAATACATTGGTTGCAAACCTATAGAAGTACAGAAAGAGCTTTTCAAGAGGGGGAATTGGGTTTTTCAGTGTTCACTTCAGTCTGTTTTTTTTTTTTTTTGGTCGTCACGCTCCTTTCATGTTCAAGCCTGTGCTTGTATCTGCGAGCGTGCTCAGTGGCTCCCCCTTTTCATTTATCTCCAAGGGTTCTGTACTTCCATTTTCAAAAAAATTAATCTATTTTTGACGCGCTTCATCCGTATAAAATTTTGGTTGCAAACATAAAAAATACAAAAAGGACTTTTACAGATTGTGGACAGTTGGTTTCAGTGTTATTCAGTCTGTGTTTTTTTTTTTTTGAGTGCAGATCACGCTCCAGTTACATGTTAAGACTGTGCTTGTACTTGGGGTTTTTGTCTCGGGGGCTCATCCTTTTTTTTTATCTCCAATTGGTTCTGCTATTTTCCTTTTTCAAATAAATTAATCTATTGGTGACCGCTTCCTCGATAAATACATTGTTGAAAAAAATAAGAAGTACAAAACGGGCCTTTCAACACAAAACAGGGTTTTTAATTTTTAAAAATAAATATTTTTTTTTAAAATGAAAAAAAATAAAAAAAAGTTAAAGGGGAAGTCTACATCCATTGTTTCACAAATATTACGGGGAAAAAGCCCTTAATCAAAAATGTATTTATATTTACTTTATGCTTTTTTAAAACCCAAAAACAAAAAGGGTAACCTTGCATGCAGGTTAAATTCAACCCACATTTTTGCATTTTCCAAAAATTGAGGTTTTAGGCATGAGTGAGTTTGGTTGGGGAAAGTTTGGAGAAAAAGGTTACCTCAGTCCCATAGCAAAGTATGCTTTTGTGTTACATTTTGTTAAAAGGGTATCTGCCATAATAGTCACAATTATTTAGTTACAGATTTGTTACCAACACAACATTGAAGGTTTTAAAAATTTACGTTTCACTTGTTTTTTAGCTTTTAAATAGGGTTAGCCCCATATCTATGTGTAGCACAGCCCTTTAACATTCATGTTTTTTTTTAAAATGTGGGTAGGTGCATAATTTTTGCCGGCACCGCAGTGGAACGCAGGCGTTCTGAACCCCCATCACTATAGCTTGGTATTGGGGTGTGGACACACATTTGGCAGAACTGGGGGGGTTTTGCCGGGGTATGTAGGGGTAGAAAAAGAAAATAACGGGGGCTAAAAATTTCAACCAGTTATTAATCTAAAAGGGGGCTTGGCGAGACCCCTGTTCTTTTCAAAAAGTAAGGTTTACTTTTGTAGGATGTCCATGCAAGGCTTTTAGTAACCCCTGCAGCAAAAAGACGCGCTCCGATAATACACTCCCAAACAAGCCA
Source organism: Oophaga sylvatica (assembly GCA_033576555.1). Lineage (NCBI taxonomy): Eukaryota > Metazoa > Chordata > Amphibia > Anura > Dendrobatidae > Oophaga > Oophaga sylvatica. Next base: position 302,577,761 of record JARQOD010000004.1, on the reverse strand, counting down.
GACCCCCAATGCATACTGGCTAACCGGCATTACCGCTTAGAACAAAAATTGAGGGGGAAGAGCCATCGGGGGTACATGAGAGGGAAGACATGTAGCTGTCACCATTTGGGAAAAATTGCCCCCTGCTGAGGGGGCCGTCCGGAGGGGGTAGAATTGGGGCGCTGCCAAAAACTTCGACACTTTGGAAAAAAATGTTCTTGCCTGTGCGGGCCCGGGGTTGTGCCCCCTTTGTTGAGAGCTGTTCCACTCCTCGACGACAGAGTTTGTAATCAGTACAAGCGGTTCCGGCGGGGAAAGGAGAAATTATGGTTTTCACAGGTGTTTTGGTACTTCCGCTTTCGCCCCGGTTAACGGTGTGATGAGGTTTGAAAATTGTCCCGGTAGCAGGGGTTTGGAGGGGGTCACCCAAAAATCAGACTGGTGTGAATTGTTCGATGCGGGGTCGTTTCTCGCCTCTGCAGCTTAAATCAACCCCTGTGCGCGACTCCCAAGGCCAAAAAAACTTGTCCCCTGAAGAGGCGTCATTCCGCCTGTGTGCACCCCCCCTTTTGGGTTTCATATGACGAGCATGTTCCCCCCTCTGGGCGAGCTTCCCCCCTTGACCCTCCCATCCTCCCACAAAGCCTTCAAAAAATTTTAAAATTTCAAAATTTAAAACTAAAATTTAAAAATTTTTATAATTCGTCTCAGTTTATGGAAACACAAAACATTACAAAGGGGGACAAAAAATTCTTTGTGTTTTAAATCATTAAAATTTGTAAGGGGGTTTGAAATTGACGCATTGGAGGGTTTAATTGTTGTCAGATGGTACTTTGAAAACTCCCGCCCTTTGTGAG
>JARQOD010000004.1:302358382-302576825 GCA_033576555.1 Oophaga sylvatica | reverse complement strand
TTCCGTCATTTGTTCACTCTAGCAGTAGATTCACTTCTGCACGGTGGACCCCGGGTTGTGATTGCACTTTATGATTTATTTTATTTAGTGCAATTCGCCAATCCTAACAGTATACTGGCGCCAGGGTCTGGCTAGAAATGGCGGACGAGCAACTTAAGCGCTATATCCAGCAGCTAGAGAACAGGTTGTCCACTCTGGAGCAGGCTACTTCAGCTGTGGATCTAGCCACAGTGGTAGCACAAGCAGTTAACAAAGCAGCCTCTATGGTTCCTGCTGTGGTGTCTGTTCCACCTGTATCACGTTTTTTGCTGCCCGATAAATTTTCCGGGACAGTAAGGCCTGTAGAGATTTCGTGAACCAGTGCTCAATTCATCTGGAGTTACTGGCTGCACGGTTCCCAACTGAGTGAACCAAGGTGGGATTTGTGATTTCTCTTCTGTCAGGAAGAGCGTTGGAGTGGGCTATGCCATTATGGGAGCGAGATGACCAACTTATTCTTAACGCCTCTCGTTTTTTGGGTGCCCTGAAAGAGGTCTTTTTGGGGCCACAAGTAACCCATGATGCCGCACTCCAACTTTTGGCATTAGCTCAGGGTTCGTCCATGGTTAGCCAATTTGCCATACAATTTCATACTCTGGCTTCTGAGTTGGAGTGGCCTGATAAGGCCCTGATACCTATCTTCTGGAAGGGTTTAGCAGATCATGTCAGGGATACTCTGGCCACTAGGAGATTCCCACTACTCTAGAGGAATTAATATCCATATCCACTTGCATAGATCTTTGGCATGCTGAGCGGGATTGGAGCGAGTTCAGAGTAGATCAGGGATTCGGTTGGCTCCGAACCTCGCCAATCCCATGAATCCTTTTAACTCAGGTTGATGATCCTGTAGAGCTCATGGATATCTCTCGCGGAATCTACCTCTCGCTCTGTACTTCCTCAACTGATTTGTTTTGGCTGCAGGCAGACCGGTCATTTTGCCAATAAATGTCCCAAGCATCAGGAGTCACAGTGTCTAGTGGCTTTAGGGAGAGGCTCACTAGTCCCAGCTGAAGTGTCTTCCAAATTGACTTTTAGGGTTTCTTTGATATTTGGGTCTGCTACTTTCCATGCTGAGACTTGTGTGGACCCCAGTACTGAGGGCAATTTCATGTCTGACACCTTCGCCCAACGGCACGCAATTCCATTAGTGATGCTTCCTAAGCCGATGTACATTCGAGTAGCTAATGGGTCCGTTTTACCAACCCCAATTTTCCATCAGACTATACCTCTCACTCTCACTATGTCTCCAAAACATCAGGAGATAGTTTCTTTTCTCATCATCTCTGAGGGTATGGATGAGGTACTTCTGGGAATGCCTTGGCTGCGCCTCCATTCTCCCCATATTGATTGGGCAACTGGGAGCATACAGAAATGGGGCAGTTTTTGTGAGAGTCTTTGTCTTAAGGCTCAGGTGCCCCCGGGCAAGATCTATATGCCATCTAATCCTTAGCCGGAGGGTCATTCTGAGGCACATATCTGCAAAAGGATTGGTCTCTTTAGCACTAAAAGGACCGCTGAGCGGTTGGAGCGAACCGATGAGCAAGAGTACATCCATGCTCTCCAGCTTGTGGTGACTTTCAAGCGTGGCAAACGTCGCCGGAAGGGGGTAATGTTAGGCGCTAGGATTTTCCCGCTGCACGGAGATCACCTGACAGAGCATGTCCATGGTGTGGCGTCTTCCTATTGGTGGTTGAACATTAGCTGTTCTGGTGATGTGGCAGCTCCGGATTGTCCCACGGGCGATGTCAGCATGAGTGTTTGGGGTGGAGCTTTGGTTTAAAAGGCTCGCAGTGGGGCACGCAGGTGCGCTAGTATCATGTATGGTTGGTGTGTGTGAGTGGATACTCTATCCCTCTGTCTGCACTTGCGTGTATTTAGTTTGAGCCTCTTAGGGTTTTTTGGCCCCCGCTTGGCTTAGCACCTGTTTCAGCCATGTGTGCTATTAGCACGGGTCAGTTACAGAGCAAGATCCAACCATTTGAGCTTTGCTCCTCTGTGAAGTCAACAGGGTTTTCCTCCTTGCGTCTTTTTGAGTTTTTCTCTTGACTCAGCATCTGTTTCGTTCAAGTGTGCTCTTAGCACTGTTCTGTAGCAGAGCAAGCTCAACCCATATTCACTACCTCTTTGTGAAGCTAACAGAGCTGAGTATTCCGCATTCTGTTCATATTGCGTGGCGTTAACGCAGTCTGATTAAGGTGAACGCTCGCTGCCTTGTTCCGTCATTGCCTTACTAGCAGCGGATTCATTTTATTATTTATTTTATTTAGTGCAATCCGCCAATCCTAACAGTATGTTTGGTGATTTGGTGTCCTGTTATCAGTGACACCCACAAGGCCTACCAGTATCTGTCACAACTACCATGTACAGTGACTGATATAAGGTACCACCCAAAGAATTGCATCTGTAGACCTCCATATAAAGTGTTTGAAACAATCCCCTTAAATAGTGACACCATCACAGTTGGGGTTCCTCATAAACACTGACAACTATAGGCAGGGCTAGGTTGTGAAGACCACCATTTCAGCCCTAGGACATGGAACCACCTTACATTCTATCATAGTCACATACAGATGGAGTGGACATAACTGTGCATACACTGTCCCTCTTCACTGAATGGTTTATGGATGTGATGGAGATAAATTGATACCAATTTTCTTAAAGATCAGAACACAGCCACATTCATGGGTGGACACTTTGACACCTTTTCTTTGGCTTGCTGTATAAAATTACCAAGTGGTCATTTTGAACGGTGGAGGCTGGAAGTTCACTAGATCCCCTAGGTGTGAAAGTGACAGAACACATGCCCCTGGTAGCATTTCTGTCATCTATTTCTGGTCAAAGCTTCCAATATTTCAAAAACAGTCACAGTATCTCCCCAAATATACCGCTGATGATACAGTCATGGCCAAAAGTTTTGAGAATGACACAAATATTAATTTTTACAAAGTCTACTGCTTCACTTTTTCTAATGACAATTTGCATATACTCCAGAATGTTATAAAGAGTGATCAGCTTAACAGCAATTACTTGCAAAGTCAATATTTGGCTAGAAAATGAACTTTATCCCCCAAAACACATTTCAACATCATTGCAGCCCTGCCTTAAAAGGACCAGCTAACCTCTTTTCAGTGATTGCTCCATTAACACAGGTGTGGGTGTTGATGAGGACATGGCTGGAGATCAATCTGTCATGATTAAGTAAGAATGACACCACTGGACACTTTAAAAGGAGGCTGGTGCTTGGCATCATTGTTTCTCTTCTGTTAACCATGGTTATCTCTAAAGAAACACGTGCAGTCATCATTGCAATGCACAAAAATGGCCTAACAGGGAAGAGTATCGCAGCTAGAAAGATTGCACCTCAGTCAACAATCTATCGCATCATCAAGAACTTCAAGGAGAGAGGTTCCATTGTTGCCAAAAAGGCTCCAGGGCACCCAAGAAAGACAAGCAAGAGCCAGGACCGTCTCTTAAAAGTGTTTCAGCTGCGGGATCGGGCTACCAGCAGTGCAGAGCTTGCTCAGGAATGGCAGCAGGCAGGTGTGAGTGCATCTGCGCTCACTGTGAGGCGGAGACTCTTGGAGCAAGGCCTGGTCTCAAGGAGGGCAGCAAAGAAGCCACTTCTCTCCAGAAAAAACATCATGGACAGACTGATATTCTGCAAAAGGTACAGGCAGTGGACTGCTGAGGACTGGGGTAAAGTTATTTTCTCTGATGAATCCCCTTTTCGATTGTTTGGGACATCAGGAAAACACCTCATTTGGAGAAGACAAGGTGAGTGCTACCACCAGTCTTGTCTCATGCCAACTGTTAAGCATCCTGAAACCATTCATGTGTGTGGTTGCTTCTCAGCCAAGGGAATCGGCTCTCTGACAGTCTTGCCTAAAAACACAGCCATGAATAAAGAATGGTACCAGAATGTCCTCCAAGAGCAACTTCTCCCAACCCTCCAAGAGCAGTTTGGCGATCAACAATGCCTTTTCCAGCATGATGGAGCACCTTGCCATAAAGCAAAGGTGATAACTAAATGGCTCAGGGAGCAAAACATAGAGATTTTGGGTCCATGGCCTGGAAACTCCCCAGATCTTAATCCCATTGAGAACTTGTGGTCAATCACCAAGAGACGGGTGGACAAACAAAAACCTAAAAATTCTGACAAAATGAAAGCATTGATTGTGCAAGAATGGACTGCTATCAGTCAGGATTTGGTCCAGAAGTTGATTGAGAGCATGCCAGTGAGAATTGCAGAGGTCCTGAAGAAGAAGGGTCAACACTGCAAATATTGACTTGCTGCATTAACTCATTCTGTCAATATAAGCTTTTGTTACTCACATGTTTGCAATTATTATATTTCTGTCTGTGATAAAAACATCTGTCAAACACACATAAAAACCAGAGGGCAGCAGATCATGTGAAAATATAATATTTGTGTCATTCTCAAAACTTTTGGCCATGACTAGAGTTGAGCGATACTTTCCGATATCCAAAAGTATCGGAATCGGAATGGTATCGCCGATATCATTAAAATATCGGCGATACCCGATACCGATACCGGAAGTCCCATGTAAGTCTATGGGAACAAAATATCGTAACTAAAAAAACCCCATTCTTTCCTTGTAAACACTAAATATACACACATAGAATACATATATATATATATACATGTCATTGTGACATATATATATACATATATGTATAGTTTATACACTTCTACATAGTAAAATATCCTCTGATTCAATTGCCGGGTAAAGCCGGCTTCAGTGAAAAGACAGAAGCACCCGACATGAAATGACACTTGGTGTACATAGGGTTAACCATGTCTTTTCATGTCGTTTGCTATCTGATTTGCACAAACAATTAAATCAGTCTATGTGTGCAAAATTTCACAGCTGTAGGGGTTAATTAAAGGTGTAAATTCGTTGTAAAAAAAACGGACTTTTTTGCTACGAATTTACACCTTTAATTAACCCCTACAGGTGTGAAATTTTGCACACATAGACTGATTTAATTGTTTGTGCAAATTAGATAGCAAAGGACATGAAAAGACATGGTTAACCCTATGTACACCAAGTGTCATTTCATGTCCGGTCACCCGACATGAAATAACACTTGGTGTACATAGGGTTAACCATGTCTTTTCATGTCCTTTGCTATCTAATTTGCACAAACAATTAAATCAGTCTATGTGTGCAAAATTTCACACCTGTAGGGGTTAATTAAAGGTGTAAATTTGTTGTAAAAAAAACGGACTTTTTTGCTACGAATTTACACCTTTAATTAACCCCTACAGGTGTGAAATTTTGCACACATAGACTGATTTAATTGTTTGTGCAAATTAGATAGCAAAGACATGAAAATACATGGTTAACCCTATGTACACCAAGTGTCATTTCATGTCGGGTTCTCACCGACAAAAGCACTCATTGAATTAGGGTATAACTATGTAATGTCGTATTAACTTCAAAATTAAATATTATGTGTGCAAAATTCAATACTGTAGGTTAATATAAAGGTGTAAAATTGCTTGAAAAAAAACGGACTTTTTTGCTACGAATTTACACCTTTAATTAACCCCTACAGGTGTGAAATTTTGCACACATAGACTGATTTAATTGTTTGTGCAAATTAGATAGCAAACTACATGAAAAGACATGGTTAACCCTATGTACACCAAGTGTCATTTCATGTCGGGTTCTGCATTTTCACAAAAGCCGGCAATTGAATTAGCGGCTATTATACTATGTAGAAGTGTATGAACTTTAAATATATATATATATATATATGTGTCACAAACTCAATGACATGTATATATATATATGAGGTGTAAAATTGCTGAAAAAAAATGCGTGGGCTCCCGCCCTATTTTCGCAACCAGACAGACAAAGCCAGTGAGTGGGGGCCGATAATAATAGCCCAGAGAGGGACCATTATTTTTGGCCCCCCCCCTGGCTACTAACATCTGCCCCCAGACACCCCAGGAAAGACAAATCTATAATTAGATTCGCCCTTTCTGGCACTTTGCCCGTCTATTCCCATTGCCCTGTAGCGGTGGCGAATGGGTTAATATGGGGTTAAAGCCACCTTGCTATTGAAAGGTGACCTTAAGCCAGGTTAATAATTGAGAGCTGTCAATTAGACAACTATCAATTATTAATCCTATTGCATGAAATAAAAATAAAACACACACACTTTAATTAAAAATCATTTTAATGAAATAAAGACACATGTTTTTGACCATCTTTTATTTTACTGCAAAAACCATTTCCTGTAATAAAAATAAAATAAAAAAGCAAAATTATTCTTACCTATCCCATGCACAGTCAGGTCCCAGGTGTAATCCTTCAGAAAGGGTTAATGTTTACTGCAGGGACCGCAGCTAATGCTGCAGCCTCACAGTAAACCCCCAAATGAATGAGTTCCTCTCCTGGCTGACAGGAAGTAAAGGCTGGGTGTCACATAACGATACACCAGCGATCCCGACAACGATATGCACTTGTCAGGATCGCTGGTGTATCCTACATGATCGCTGCTGAGCTGCCAAACAGGCAGCTCAGGCAGCGATCTGGGACAGCGACACTGCGGGTAACATCGCTTAAGGGCCCGTCTCACATAGCGATATCGCTACCGAGATCGCTGCTGAGTCACTAGTTTTGTGACGCAGCAGCGAGCTCACCAGCGATATCGCTGTGTTGACATTCAGCGACATCAGCCCCCCTGCCGGGTATCGCTGATCGTCGCAGAAATGTCAGGACCTTTTTTTGATCGCTGGTTTCCCTCTGACAGGCACGCATCGCTGCGTGTGACAGGCGGGAGACCAGCGATCTGCTGGTAACCAAGGTACACAGCGGGTTTCCAGGCACCGCGCAGCGCTTGGAAACCCGCTGTGTACCTTGGATACCAGCTCCCTGCATCAGGGCGCTGGTATCCAAGGTACACAGCGGGTTTCTAGGCACAGCCCCGCGCCTGGAAACCCGCTGTGTACCTTGGTTACCAGCGATCGCTGGTCTCCCGCCTGTCACACGCAGCGATGTGTGCCTGTCAGCGGGAAACCAGCGATCAAAAAAAGGTCCTGACATTTCAGCGACGATCAGCGATACCCGGCAGGGGGGCTGATCGTCGCTGAATGTCACACACAGCGATATCGCTGGTGAGCTCGCTGCTGCGTCACAAAACTAGTGACTCAGCAGCGATCTCGGTAGCGATATCGCTATGTGAGACGGGCCCTTAAAAGTGGAAAGCAATCAATTAAGCTTTCCACTTAAGGGTATGCCACACTGAACAATATCGCTAACGGGATCGCTAAAAAACGTCACTATTTAGCGATCCCATTAGCGATGTTGTTCAGTGCGGCAGCTTCCAGCGACGAGCTTCCTGCTGTGATCTCGCTCGTCGCTGGAATCGTTCCGGACCCTATTTTCTCGTCGGCGCTCCCGCTGGGTAAGTATATATCGCTAGTGTGGCACCTTTTCTTAGCGATTTAGCGGTACTTTTGTACCGCTAAAGTCGTTAAGAAGATCGCTAACGGCGATAGCGTCGTTAACTATATCGCTAAATGTGGCCGCACTTAGCGATATAGAAACAATCCCACTAGCGATCGCATTAGTATGCGTCGTTATCGTGATCGCTAGCGGGATTGTTTAGTGTGGCAGTACCTTCACTTCAGGTCAGCCAGGGACACAATCAGTGACGTCAGAGGGAACTGATTAACAAAAATAGGGGTTCCCTTCGAAAAAAAAATGGCGTGGGGTCCCCCCTATTTTTGTTAACCAGCCAGATGAAGCAGACCGCTGAGGCCTGGATTTTCAGGCTGTTAAGGAGCCAAGATCCATGGACCTTGCCAGCCTGATAATACCAGGCCACAGCAGTCTGCATATCTTGGCTGATTAACAAAAATAGGGGATCCCCTGAAAAAAATTGGCGTGGGGTCCCCCCTATTTTGTTAACCAGCCAGATGAAGCAGACCGCTGAGGCCTGGTTTTCAGGCTGGTAAGGAGCCAAGATCCATGGACCTTGCCAGCCTGATAATACCAGGCCACAGCAGTCTGCATATCTTGGCTGATTAACAAAAATAGGGGATCCCCTCGAAAAAAATTGGCGTGGGGTCCCCCCTATTTTTGTTAACCAGCCAGATGAAGCAGACGCTGAGGCCTGGTTTTTCAGGCTGGTAAGGATCCAATATCCATGGACCTTGCCAGCCTGATAATACCAGGCCACAGCAGTCTGCTTAGCTTGGCTGGTTAACAAAAATAGGGGATCCCCTCGAAAAAAAAATGGCGTGGGGATCCCCCCTATTTTTGTTAACCAGCCAAGTAAAATGCAGACTGCTGCGGCCTGGTATTAAAAGACTGTCAAGGCCCATGGATTTTGGCCCTCAACAGCCTGATAATACCAGGCTACAGCAGCCCCACATTTGGCGCATCAAAAGATGTGCCAATTGTGGCACTTTACCCGGCTCTTCCCACTTGCCCTGTAGCGGTGGCAAGCGGGGTAATAAGGGGTTAATGTCACCGTTGATTGCACGGTGACAATAAGCCCGGTTAATAATGGAGAGGTGTCAATAAAGACACGATCCATTATTAATCCCAAAGTTATTAAATGTATAAAAAAAAAAACACAGCAAGAAAAAAGTATTTTAATGAAATAAAAGAGACAACACAGTTTTCATTAATTTTATTACTCTCTCATTCCTGCGACGCCATCGATCTCCTGTAAAAAAATAAAAAAAACAAACCAACAGTATACCACCTGTCCGACGCAGTCCATAACGACAGTCCCACGACGATCCAGCTCTGCTACATCGCAATGACAGGCAGAGCCTGTCATCCAACGCAGCACAGCTGATTACCTGCTTCCCCGGCGGTGACGTCATCGGACTGACTGCTTTACGGCCGGGATTACCCAGCAGTCACTGCAGTTATCGCGAGAAACTGCATGTGACCGCCGGGGAGAAGAGGATGGCGGCCATTAAGCAGTCCGGGATGTGACCGCCGGAGATCTTCTGCTGGGTAAGTGCCGCTGACTCCTGACAGACCCGACCGACGACACTGACAGTGACAGTGACAATCCCGATTCCGGTATCCGATATGACGAAAATATCGGAACTCGGAATCGGAATTCCGATACAGCCAATATCGGCCGATACCCGATATTTGCAGTATCGGAATGCTCAACCCTAGCCATGACTGTAGATCTGTTACTTTAGGAGTCTCTGCAACTAATTCTGGCAACAAACGGATTGCATCCACAATCCAGGTCTCGTTGGATCTGGGACGCTTGAGGCAATGGAGAATATTTTCATGATTAATTTAATGCAGCCTCATTTATCTCACTGAGGACACTTGATTCAACAAGTGGAACTAAATCACAGCCTTTTCTAGTAGAAGAATGAACCGCCTTATTAAAACATTCGAGTTAAAGCAGTTTACTTATTTCACATTTTTATCTCATTATCTATTAATCCAATTCATTACTTTTTAGCTGCTTTCATTTAAATGAGCTCTGGATGAAAATGTGTTTTGAAATTGAGCCCAATGATGCATTATTACAATATTTCTTATTGAATATAATTGCCATAACTTGGAGAAAATGTTAATATATATGTAAATCAAGCCTGGTCACAGTTGTGCTCCTAAAACGGACGGATAAGTAAAAATGAAGGCTGCGGTAATAAATCTCTTGTTTGAAATTTCATTTAATCGCAGTTTAACTAAGCTGAGTAAATGTAAAATGTGAAAGTGTAATATTTAATTTCATTAACTTAGGAAAGCAACATCATTGCTTTTCTCCACTAGAAGGCAGCATTTTCATTTCTATGAACTCTTATTTATAGTAGTCAGTCGCTGTGATTTATACCATTCAGAAAATCACAGTTTACTTCTTAATGGGTCAACATTACAATACCATTTAATATTATATAACGTCAAGTTTTTTTCCTTTCACATGATTTTACACATGAAAACATCCCAATTTAATCATATTATGTATCTTGATTTAATTTGTAAATATAGACATACCAAATATCTCAGAGCTCATTTTTTTACTCTAATTTGGTATCACAATGATCTGTTTGTAGTTTCATCACAGGATGCAGATTACTGTATTGCAATAATTTAACATAAAGTTATGCCTATGATTAGTTTTCTCTAATTTATCAACTTTACCTTTTGTGTTATTTTCACTTGATGTAAAAAATAAAATAATGTATCACATTGGATAGATAATAACTCCGTAGAATTAATGTTCTGGTCCTTGTTTCATCATGGCTTATGTATGATTCAATGTGTGTATTTTCGCACTGATTCCTCAGTGTCTACCAAATGTGTCAGCAGCTCCAATCAGAAGACAAAGGCCTAAAAAGGGTCCTTTTGTCCTACACTCAGAGGGGATTAGTGAGTTTCCAGCTTTTATTGTGAGGAATAGCTCCACCGACAACACAATTCCATACAGAGGCATGTACAGCCCGGACATCATATGCAGAAGATGCAATCTGCCATACATTATTATTCACAAAATAGAGGACTGAGAAATGGGGAAACATTCCTAAATATTTTTTGTCAGGAAATGATCAACCTTGTGCTGCGATCTGTTCTTTATTTTGATGTAAAAAGACATATCTCCCATACACAATGTGAAAGGAGCCTTATTCGCTATTCTGGCAGTCAAAAAGCAACCGATCTGACAAAGAAAGAAGTTGCTTGCGCTGTTGTTTCCACGGTAACATCAACATACTCGCAGCATGAACTTTTGGATATGTGACCTTTACTCATGAGAACACATTCAGTGCAGTTTACAATAACAGAATATACGAGTCTACAGTATTCAAGAATATAGAACATGGTGTAAGTCAGCATTGTTCTGTTTTTATTATTACCACTCGCAGTAGAAAACTGTAAGCAAGCATGTAAGTTACAGTTTATAGAGGAAAATGGATCACGAAGCCCTAAATCTGTATGAAGGGAAAAAGGGGATTCAAAGCTCCTTATCAGAGCAAAGCTCGGACTCCTACAAATATACCTCTTAATACTAGTTAGTACAGAATTTGTACATTATACAGTATATAAAGAAAGAGAGAAAGAGAGAGAAAAAGAGAGATACATATACTATACAGCTCTGGCAAAAATTAAGAGACCAATGCAAAATTTTCAGTTTGTCTGATTTTTCTCTTTATAGTTATATTTTTGAGTAAAATGTAAATTGCTGTTTTATTCTATAAACTACTGACAACATGTCTCCGAATTTCCAAGCAATAAATTTTGTATTTATTTTCAGAAAATGAGAAATGGTCAAAATAACAAAAAAAATGCAGTTTTTTTTCTCATTAATGTACACTCTGCACTCCATCTTGACTAATAAAAACCAGAAATGTTTTTTGCAAATTTATTAAAAAAGCTGGACTCCAATGAAGGAGTATTACCATCTCAAGGAGGATCACAAGGAAATGGACAGCAACTGACGTAAATATGAGTGTCTGAGCAAAGGGTCTGAATACTTCTGACCATGTGATATTTCAGTTTTTCTTTTTTAATAAATTTGCAAAAATTTCTACATTCCTGTTTTTTTTCAGTAAAGATGGGGTGCAGAGCGTACATTAATGAGAAAAAAAAAAACTTTTTGCATTTACCAATTGGCTGCAATGAAACAAAGAGTGAAAATTTTAAAGGAGTCTGAATTCTTTCCAAACCCACTGTATATACTATACAGACCAAAAGTTTGGACACACCTTCTCATTCAAAGATTTTTCTGTTTTTTCATGGCTTTGAAAATTGTAGAATCACACTGAAGGCATCAAAACTATGAATTAACACATGTGGAATTATACATTACACTTTACAAAAAAGTGTGAAACAACTGAAAATATGTCTTATATTCTAGTTTCTTCAAAGTAGCCACCTTTTGCTTTGATTACTGCTTTGCACGCACAAAAGGTGAACGGCTGGACTCTACATGCCTGGTTCCCACCGTGAAGCATGGAGGAGGTGGTGTGATCATGTGGGGGTGCTTTGCTGGTGACACTGTTGGGGATTTATTCAAAACTGAAGGCATACTGAACCAGCAGGCTACCACAGCATCTTGCAGCATCATGCTATTCCATCCGGTTTGCGTTTAGTTGGGCCATCATTTATTTTTCAACAGGACAATGACCCCAAACACACCTCCAGACTGTGTAAGGGCTATTTGACCAAGAAGGAGAGTGTTGGGGTGCTACGCCAGATGACCTGGCCTCCACAGTCACCAGACCTGAACCCAATCGAGATGGTTTGGGGTGAGCTGGACCGCTCACCGCTTCAATTTTGAATAAATCCCCAACAGTGTCACCAGCGAAGCACCCCCACACCATCACACCACCTCCTCCATGCTTCACGGTGGGAACTAGGCATGTAGAATCCATCTGTTCACCTTTTCTGCGTGCAAAGCAGTAATCAAAGCAAAAGGTGGCTACTTTGAAGAACCTAGAATATAAGACATATTTTCAGTTGTTTCACACTTTTTGTAAAGTGTAATGTATAATTCCACATGTGTTAATTCATTGTTTTGATGCCTTCAGTGTGATTCTACAATTTTCATGTCATGAAAATACAGAAAATCTTTGAATGAGAAGGTGTGTCCAAACTTTTGGCCTGTACTGTATATATATATATATATATATATATATATATATATATATATATAATATATATATATATATATCCATAGATAGCTATAAAGTGGAACAAAGTAGACCACCGCAAATATTGCCAATGCAAGTTCTTGGCACTATAGTTTATGTGTGCAGTCTTCTAAACCTACTGGGGCAGATATTAAGGTGGAAATTAGCTACTCAGACATCAAAACCGTTTTGATGGAATATGCCATAATGATTTCTAGAAAATTATGATGTAGAAATGAAAAAAATTAGTAACAGAAGGAAAAGCTTTATCAAGGATATGCCACATTTTTATATCTATTTCTATTGAGGCATTAACTCTGTATTTCAGTGAATTGTAGCAGAGCACAGCAGAAAGAGTTAAACACCAAATACCAGCTCTGCTGCATCTGTTCTACCATTTCCCTCATTCAGATTAGTAATTTACTTCAAAATGCAGATCTGGAAATATACTGTGTGTTAAATCATATGTTTATTCATGGCACTTTCACACATGTCAGTGAACATCAGCTATAAAATATTTGCTACATTTATTCTTATTGGAGTAACACAATAACAAGGAACAGAAGTGTAGTAGCTAATTGTAATATAAAAAACTATTTCTATGGAGAATAGTGATATTGTCAGCACCACGGACAGCTCCATTTTGTTTCTTTAACAAGACAATGTATAATGCGCCCATCGATTTAAACCTTTTAAATAAGTATTTTTGTAAATACCTTATGTTGCCAAATGTACCTGTGAGTGGCGCTATCGCTGCTCTCTCAGTCCCGATCACATGACCACCAGCTGCAGCCACCACTGACATCCCCTGATATCACATCAATTTCTGGACTCCCTTGCATCACCCAGGCATGACCCAGTCGCACGTACTCTTCCTGATTGACAAGGCTGTGGGGGGGACTTCACCGCACGGCACTGCCCAGTATCCAGTGCACTTTCCCTCTCCCCTCTCCCTCTCATTTTGATCGTTTTGCTCATTTTTGGTATTAATATCATATAGTGGTCATACATGGTTTTATATTGGTTTAATATACAGTATATATACACTGCTCAAAAAAATAAAGGGAACACTCAAATAACACATCCTAGATCTGAATGAATGAAATATTCTCATTGAATACTCTGTTTTGACAAAGTTGAATGTGCTGACAACAAAATCACACAAAAATCATCAATGGAAATCAAATTTATTAACCAATGGAGGCCTGGATTTGGAGTCACCCCCAAAATTAAAGTGGACTATAATGTCCTTAAAACAAAATGATGCTCAGTAGTGTGTGTGGCCTTCACGTGCCTGTATAAACTCCCTACAACGCCTGGGCATGCTCCTGATGAGGCGGCGGATGGTCTTCTGAGGAATCTCCTCCCAGACATGGACTAAAGCATCCGCCAAATCCTGGACAGTCTGTGGTGCAACGTGACGTTGGAGGATGGAGCGAGACATGATGTCCCAGATGTGCTCAATCAGATTCAGGTCTGGGGAATGGGCGGGCCAGTCCATAGCTTCAATGCCTTCATCTTGCAGGAACTGCTGACACACTCCAGCAACATGAGGTCTGGCATTTTCCTGCATTAGGAGGAACCCAGGGCAATCTGCACCAGCATATAGTCTCACAAGGGGTGTGAGGATCTCATCTCAGTACCTAATGGCAGTCAGGCTACCTCTGGCGAGCACATGGAGGGCTGTTCGGCCCTCCAAAGAAATGCTGCCCCACACCTGCTTTCATCTGTGAATATCACAGGGCGCCAGTGGCGAATTTGCCAGTCCTGGTGTTCTGTGGCAAATGCCAAGCGTCCTGCACGGTGTTGTGCTGTGAGCACAACCCCCATCTGTGGACGTCGGACTCTCAGACCATCCTCATGGAGTGGGTTTCTAACCGTTTGTGCAGACACTTGCACATTTGTGGCCTGCTGGAGGTCATTTTGCAGGGCTCTGGCACTGCTCCTCTTGCTCCTCCTTGCACAAAGGCGGAGGTAGCGGTCCTGCTGCTGGGTTGTTGCCCTCCTACGGTCCCCTCCACGTCTCCTGGTGTACTGTCCTGTCTCCTGGTAGCACCTCCAGCCTCTGGACACTACGCTGACAGAGAGAGCAAACCTTCTTGCCACAGCTCGCATTGATGTGTCATCCTGGAATAGCTGCACTACCTGAGCCACTTGTGTGGGTTGTAGAGTCCGTCTCATGCTACCACGAGTGTGAAAGCACAACCAACATTCAAAAGTAACCAAAACATCAGCCAGAAAGCATTGGTACTCAGATGTGGTCTGTGGTCCCCATCTGCAGAACCACTCCTTTATTGATTGTGTCTTGATAATTGCCAATAATTTCCATCTGTGGTCTATTCCATTTGCACAACAGCATGTGAAATTGATTGTCAATCAGTGTTGCTTCCTAAGTGGACAGTTTGATTTCACAAAAGTTTGATTTACTTGGAGTTATATTCTGTTGTTTAAGTGTTTACTTTATTTTATTGAGCAGTGTATTTATATTCCAATTTTTTAAAATACCCTGATATGTCCATTTCACCAACAGAAACATGTCGTGTTTGTACAGCATACTGTGTAGTACGGGATGGTATGACTTTTGATTATGGCCAGGTTTCAGTTTGGGGAACCACTCACAACGACGTGGTAACAGAGGTGGATATAGCACAATTGCAGTCTCTCTATATTAGTGCATAATAGTGATAAGAGCCAATCCTTAAATAATGCCAGCATCCCTGCATGTCTCCGTTTCTAACGCATTCCCTGTCTCGAGTGTGTCACCAGCAATAACTGGGAGGCACATGTGCAAAAATTGTGTTATTCAGTCTGCAAGCTTCTAGTTAGTTGTCAGGTCCCTTTTTCTGTCCAGTTTAACCTTTACCAGCCTAGTTTGAATCTATACTTTGAGCCTGAAACCTCTCCGATGCTACTTTAACCTGAAAGCGCACCTGTGGTACCTGAACCTGAAACAGCTCTGGTGGTACCTGAACCTGAAACAGCTCTGGTGGTACCTGAACCTGAAACTGCTCCAGCAGTACCTGAACCTGAAATTGCTCGATGGTCTGTTATCCTGTAACCCCACTTGTGGTTTCTGAACCTGAAAACGTTCCAGCAGTGACTGAACCAGTACCTGTGGTTGAAACTCAGTCCAATCTGAAACAGCTCCAATATCTGTTCCACCAGAATCCGGTCCGTCTTGGCCTCCGAGTCCATGTCTACTGTCCTGACCCTTGGGATCAGCTGCTGTGGTACTGAGATCTGCCCTGGAGTGGCACCTGACATCTATCTGTGGCTCAAGTTGAACCCTACCATCAGGGGCTCTAGTCAAAACCCAGGTGGTTGCTTAGTTACGCCCCTCCAGGCTCTCCTCAGTCAGTGGCGCAGCAGGTCCAATGATCCACGAGCATGGCACCTTACGCAAGGAGGTCCACTCAGCGCCTTTTGACACAAACTGGACCCCTACCTGACCACCACACAACACGAGTGGAAGACAAACCCCTATTCAATTCTATGCCGCACAGTTTTGCTTTTGTTGCTTTTCTGACAGATCATACATATGTTCAAGACTGTTCTTGTGGTTTCTAGCCCCTTCAGTGATTAGAGTGACTGATACTGGTCTTTTTTTTTAAATGCATGGCAGTTGATAGATAGTGTTCTCATGCATTGTGGAGACATATCGGTCTACTGATATTTTGGGTACAATGCTACACACACACACACACGCACACACTCAGTATTGTGGATATAGGTTTATCTAAATTATGGCTACATTCTTTTTATGCAGATTTAAGTAAATGTTAAGTTTTAAAGTATTCAGCTATTTTTTTTCATTGATATTTGGTCTGACTCACTCAGTTTAGGCTATTCAAGTTACTGATATTACTAAGCCTATTTTTGCATTATTACTTTAACCCACCACACAGACCTATGATGGTCCGTTCTGCAGGTTAACAGAAAAAACTCAAATAAAGTGATTTAGAAAAATGATTACATTGCAAAATCCTGCACAAGAACATGCTTTAAACAACTTATTGCAGAAATAGATGGAGCACGGTTGAAAGAGCTGCACTGCTCGGAATGAAGGTTCTTCAGACGGAAGGTAAGTTTTTATTGCTGGACCTGCTCCTTTTTCAAGACAAAAAGCATGTATCTTGAAAATGGAGCTAGTTAATCCGTCTGAAGAATCTTCATTCCTAGCAGTACAGTTCTTTCAACCAAGCTCCATCCGTTCCTGCAATATACCCTGGAAAACTACTTCTCCAAGCCACGGAGCAGCAGTTGGTTTAATATATTCATAAGAGTTGTGCTATCTCATCTCTAGGTGAGCACAACATATGCATCTCTGCTATCTCCCATTAGATCATCACCCTGTTTGTGCACTCTTTTGTTCCAGTAGAACACATCTTTAGTGCAATAGCTTATGGAAATTTTTAGTACAGATAATTATTATTGTTGTATACAGTACAGAAAAAATTATGAAAGGGACAAATAAGGAGACAATATGGGCAAATTTGATGAGGTTTAGGCTTAGGTTCAGTCTTTTTAGGGTGGTTGTCTTATGTTTTTAATGTTAGAAATGATCTTGTTCTTCTATAGAGCAGCATAGTGAAGTCAACCACATCTGCAGAATACTAATAGCATACTTCTAGATTTCAATATTAGAGCAATATCATGAGAATTAGGTTGTATGGTTCATTTTTGTTCATAAACATTCCTTATCTTTTTTGCTTCCAATTCAGATGAAGTAAAATTAGAAAAAAAATTAGTATGAAAAGAGAAGTAGTGTGGAAATAAAAGAAACATCCTCTTGAAGACCTTATAATGCTGATAATTGTTAAATTTCTGCATTTTCCATATTTTGATATTTGATGCAATTGTTAAATGCGTGATTAATGCCCTTCTATGCACTTGTTCTGGGAAAGTGAAAGTGACAGTATATTTGCCGGGTAGAGAAGAGTTAACAGCCCGCCCTGCAGATAGGAGGAGTTTTTGGGAGTAAGAGGAAAATTAATTCTCTTTACTTCCAGGTTAGAGTGAATTAGCAGTAGAGATAGGCAATCCAGCTCTTTTTGGTGACCTAAATCACTTGGACCCGTTTACCAAAAATAGCCAGCTCTTTTGGTTCCCAAATGGATCCCTAGTAAATATATGCTCACCAGATATGCCATAGGTGTGCCATGGAAATGGTTGCATGGGTGAAGTTTTGGCAGTGTGGGCAGAGTTTTGTCTGCTGAGCTTTGCCATTTTACCCCAATGAGAGCCATTTGGAGACTGTGACTGGCTCTTCTGAGGTCCTCTGCTCCCATCGTTCATAGTAAGGAGCTGGCTCTTTGTACTGGATCGTTCACGAATTACCCATCATTTCTTAGATGTTAGGAGTCGAGTGTGACTGACTAGGCCACATACTGGGTGTGTGCGAGGAAAAGATTTTATGAGGCAGCAAGCCCTGTAACTGTACTAGATAAACTGGTAGACTGGATCTTAATACAGTCCTCGATTCTGGGAAGTGCAACAGACATAGAAGGAGAGCTCATCTATAATAGGTATGGCTGGGAGTCCAAGGAGGTATAGTTATGGTTTTGTGGAAGTCCTGAGAAAGCACAGGAAAAGTGGGGTTTTGAGGCAATGTGAAGGTCAGATCTGGGAGACTTAGTGAAGGAATACTGGGTTTGCCGGGTAGGGCATGATTACTACATGGATGTGGGTTGTGGTTGGTGAAGGACAGAAAGAAAGAATTTAAGTCAGGCATTCAATATTGCTGAATTATTGCTAACAACTGATGCATCATCACATCTGACCGTTATGCCTGTGCCTCTATGAACAGAGTACATGTGGACAACAAGCTTCATACTTGCTATATACTGTATCCCGGTATATGTTTCACCAGTTCTGCCAGTAAAGTTCACTTTATATTTATACAATAGATTGAATTCATCCTTCATATTGCTTTACATCTGGGGTTCCTATGTCTCTGAAGTTATGTGGTGTGAGTCGGAAACATGTGAAGGGAATAACATCATACATATGTAAGGGGGACGACTGCACCGCGGGTACCTGAATGCCGGGCCCGGAACTGGTGAGGCTGCGTCTCCTGTTCCCAGGGGGAAGCTTTAGCCGGCGGGAACTTCCTCCTGTCCTAGTGGGCGTGGCTAAGCATTACCAGAGGCAACACGCGGGAACAGACGGAGTTGGCGGGAAGGCGCAGTGCACGGCTGAGGAGAAAGAGAGCTCCTGCTTCGGGGACCATTAGGAGCGGAGACGTGCACTCAGCCGTGAGAGAGACCGACTGCAAAGACTGACGAGAAGCCCACCGTGTACAGGGTGGCTTCCAGACATAGAGGTGCCAATTGCTTTGTAACAGTCAGTGCTGCGCATGGGCTGCTTGACAGGTACTGAGACGTTGACTGGGTACTGATTCCCGAATACTCGGTGGGGGGGAATATTCATCGAGCCTCGCCTAATTTTGGCAGGCCTGTGGTCTATACATTGCCAGCCACCGGAGTCTCCTTACTGAGGACTCCATGGGATGTTTCAATGACTCAATGTTGCCAGCCGGGAACGTATCATCGCCTTCTTCAGGACCCCACTGGATCTACATTGTGCCGACGGCTGTTGGTCCTATCATCTGCTCTGGGACCTATTCTGACAGGAAAACATCTGATTTATAAGTGACTACTTTGACTCTAGACTCAAGCGAAGACCTGAAGGTGGGGGAAGGGGATCCCTGAAAGATCTAGGGACTGGGAACAAAACTCTGGTAACCTCCTAGCAGGGAAATAGAGGAAGCTGCAGAAACAAAAGGAAAAAACAAAAAGACTAAGCAAGCAGAACTAGAGTTCCCAGAACTGCACAAAGTATAGCACCAAGCTATCAAGGCTGCTAGCCAGAACTCAAGCGGATTAACACTGATGTCCAGCAAGTACTGGGAGGCAGGTGCAGGGTAATAAAGGGTGATACAATCACCTGACCAACGACAAGCCCAACACCAGGGGAAAAAGACCAGCAGCCAGACACCACAAGATGGCGGATGGTCAAACTGAATAGATTCTAACATGTAGTTCCCGTTATTTACCTCACGTTTACCTATCTCCTTGCATGGAGTAACTCCCTGTTTTATTAAAACCTGTTAACCCTTGATCTGCCTCCTATCCGTCACTGCATCCCGCAACCTGCTCACACATACACCAAGAGGCACCAATGTCACTGGTATCTAGGGTCATGGCAGAACACCTTGGCAGGCACGACTCTTGCATTATGCTTAATCAAGTGTGTATGAACACTGCCATTTGTGGATATGCTAGAAAGGATTTTCTTATGTCTATGACTTAACCATTTTTGAGAAGTGTTTCCTTGTACTGCAAAGTACAAAAGAACATTTTGTCTGTACTCAGTGTAAGACTTGGGCTCCAGTGTGACGTTTGTTCACCTGTTTTCTAGAGTTATACCCTTAAAGAAGAAGATAATCATGATGATACATAGATCCTATGTGCCAATACAGCAAAGTCAACTATCAAAGTCCCCATGAATCACATTGTTCCCAGCTTTCCAGACAACTTATTTTTGGTGTGACTTGGTACATATGTTATTGACTTGCCTATTCATACTATGATTTTGTTTTGTACACATGACTTAGACATCACCATATTTCATATCTATTTCAATGGAGACCTGTGTGAAGCTCTGCTACATCATCAATCCTCCAACCTTCCCCAAGCAAAGTACCTGATATTCACTTTTATCTTTCTACTGACCAAACAAATGCTTGCTCATGCCTTTATGAAACCATACATTCCTCATTGAGAGTTCCTTGATTGATTTGAAAATTTCATGACTATTAAACAATTCACTATTAAAGATGAGCAAACCAAAAGTTTGGGGTTCAAACTAGACAGTAAGTGTCCGCTGCTAGAAGCCAAACATGGACTTCTCCCGAAAGTAGAGAGAGAGAATTTTCAAGCTCAAAAGTACGGGACCTCATTGTTTTCAATGGAAGTTTGGGTTCTGGTTCAAGTTTGGGTACAGTTCTGTACCTGAACCTAACTTTGGAGTAAAGTTCAGGTCGGGCACCAGAACCAAAAATTCCACGGGTCCGCTCATCCCTATTCACTTACATTCTCTCATACTCAGTCAAAGTTTTTCATAGTTCATGCTCATTAACACTTGACCATTGCAAGCCCTACATTTGGATAACTATACAATGTAGACGTACTGTATACCCATTATTTTTGCCATCCTCTGCGTCATGCTCCCTTTTCCTCTTCATTAGTTTCTCTCTTTCATTTTGCCTCTTCTGGTCTATGTCTTTTTATGGTCATTTTCAAATCTTTAGTTTCTATCAGTTGCTATACTGGGTCATTGTATCTGAATATTTTTTATGTCATTGTGATCTTCTAACTTTACCAACTATTTTATGAAGCTATTGACTAATATATATTTATTAATTGGCACAATAAACTTTTAGCTTTCTCTTACTGCAAAATGATTGGTTTCTTAACATTGCAGAATAAACTAAACAAATAAAACACAGAAAGTTTATGTAAACTGCTTTCGCGTAACCTCATAGAGGCCTCACCAGGGCCAAGCTGCTTTACACATTCCTATGTAAATCTCCTCTGTGTATTTGGTGACAATTTCTCTCTCTCTCAAAGACTCTGCTCTCAAGACATATGTCTTTCTGACCAAGACCCTGCTTTCAAAGAGTCTTTCCATTTCTCATTTAGGACTACTTAAAGGGGTTGTCACATGAACAAAGTACATTTTAATCAATAGATCTTGGAATAAAAATAAATTTCACAATTGGATGTCTTTAAAAGGAGTGTTCCTGTGCTGGAGTAATCTTATAAATGTGCCCCTGCTGTGTACTGTGTAATGGCTGTGTCTGACTGTACAGGAACATGAAATCACAGTAAATTTATTGCCTAGATCCAAAATAGTGCTTCCAAATATCAACAAATTTCAAAAAATCATAGGAAGCTTTTTCCACTATAAAAATACAAATTTTATTTAGAACATTTTTAAAATACATATACGGATAAAAATATCCAAATGGGGGACAACATTATGCAAAAAAAGCCTACAGAAAACAGGTACAGGTACAGTTGGTAGTGTTCAATAGTGAATATATCCGTATATCATGCTTAAAGCCACATTGACAAACAAGGGGTTATGTATATTTAATGTCTATCACATATACCACAGTGCATAGATTTTTAAGTAAAATATCCCCAAAACATATCTGTTAGCATAGGGTTAAAACGGACATAAAGATTGCCCTCCTACCAATAAAGCTAGCATTTAAATGTTTGCTATGCAAGTGCAGAGCATGCAGCAAGTGCTATAATATGTGCAGTAACCTGCATAACAATGCACAAAAAAGTTTTTAAAGTGTTGAAAATAGTAAGCTGCTGGTAGGAGACCGTACCTGATTGCGGCTGCAGCACCCCTGACGCACGTTTCGCGTTTAGCTTGTTCACACGCTCCCTTGTGAACAAGCTAAACGCGAAACGTGCGTCAGGGGTGCTGCAGCCGCAATCAGGTACGGTCTCCTACCAGCAGCTTACTATTTTCAACACTTTAAAAACTTTTTTGTGCATCGTTATGCAGGTTACTGCACATATTATAGCACTTGCTGCATGCTCTGCACTTGCATAGCAAACATTTAAATGCTAGCTTTATTGGTAGGAGGGCAATCTTTATGTCCGTTTTAACCCTATGCTAACAGATATGTTTTGGGGATATTTTACTTAAAAATCTATGCACTGTGGTATATGTGATAGACATTAAATATACATAACCCCTTGTTTGTCAATGTGGCTTTAAGCATGATATACGGATATATTCACTATTGAACACTACCAACTGTACCTGTACCTGTTTTCTGTAGGCTTTTTTTGCATAATGTTGTCCCCCATTTGGATATTTTTATCCGTATATGTATTTTAAAAATGTTCTAAATAAAATTTGTATTTTTATAGTGGAAAAAGCTTCCTATGATTTTTTGAAATTTGTACAGGAACATGGTCTGATCATATCACATCTCCTATGCAAGGGAGGAAGCAAAAGTGTATACAGATAGGACAGCACAACATGGGATCACAGCTGATTCTTTCTGTGAGTTAAAACATGTTTTTAAACAGGCAGGGAAATGTTTTACCTCACAGAAAGCAGCAGCGGTGAGCCACTGCTTTGTTGTCAGTATAATCACTTATTCTTTTCCCCCTTGTCCAGGAGCTGTGGTATGATCAGACCATGTTCCTGCACGATCAAACACGGCCATTACACAGTACACAGCAGGGGCACAGCTATAAGATTATCTCAGCGCATGGAAGTCTGGAGTAGTCAGCTCACTGAGAGATCGAGTGCACGGTCCTAATGACAGCATCATTAACAGCAATGAAGAAAGTGAAGTCTTGCACTCTTTTGTGGATATAAAGTATGGCAAATTTATTTCTCATGGGATAAAATCCATAACAAGGATTCTTCTTACGCATTTCGAGCAGAAAGCATGGCTTAATTGTAGCCAGTATTGTACACAGTGCATAGTAAGGTCTATAAGATTATTTTGGACAGGAACATTTCTTTTTAACGCATCCAGTTGTGGAACTTATTATTATTCTTAGATCTATTGATGACAATTTTGTATTTTGTTTGTGGAACAACCCCTCCAACTTTTACTCAAACAATAGAACTTTCTCATTTTCACTTATTATCCCTTTTATATTGTTTACTTCTCACTGATTCAGGACAGCATCTGATTGTAAAGGTAGGAAGAGACTCCCCCATATGTACCTGAGTAGTGCTTGCACTCACACCCGTTGTAAGCATAGGGATAGAGAGCTGACTCAGGCCTTTTAGTGGGCAGAATACCAATGATGATGATGGCAGCAATGTATAGCATTTTTATGGATAGTAATTGCATTGATATCACACACTGTGCTGAGAACAAGATTATGTAGATAGGAGAGTGGATCAGGAATTATAGGTATTCGTGGTCTCTCAGCCAGATAAGAATACATGCTTCCCAAATGTGAACGCTACAAGTCATGTTCACTGGCTTTTAAAGAATATAAATGTACAATTTTCTATTTACAAAATACATCATTATCAACAGATGTCTATCACTGCTTTATCTCTGTATTCCAGCTTGCCTACCAATGCAACGCATGAAATTTTGCAGACTGTTGGTATCGCTTTATTTTTCCAGTCTGTAAAGCTATTTGGTCCTGCTGCCTCTCTGTCTGAGGTCCAGCTTTATATTTTATATCTTCCTCCATCTGTTCAATACTGCATGATATAGGTTCTCTACAACAGTAATATAGTTTAGTCAAGCTGTGTCCTTCCTGCTTTCCAGTCTGCTTTGTATTCCATATGCTTTACTGCTTTCTTTAAATATCCATTTCCTCTCTTGTATGAATAACAGTTGCTTAAGTGACAATTGTTTTATTCATAAGTGATGAAACTTGTAATAATTAAATATAACAACAGGTTAGAAGTTAAATATATCTTGATATTAAAGAAACAACATATAAAAAGCTAAATGAAAAATGTCATAAATTTAATTACCGTATGTGTTAGTGTTCCCGCTGCTGCACAAGGGGAGTCTCGAACCAGTCCCGCTGCGGTCCCCCATTAATCTCCGGCCGCAGCGGAGCCTGCTCAGCAGAGACGTCGGTCCAGCGATCTTGCCCATTCCAGTACTGTGCAGAGACTTGCTGCTGCCTCTCCTGGATCTGCTATTATAGCCAGTGCTGGAGCAGACGTCTTTGGGACGAAGTCCTGCGTTTCCCCTTCTGAGCATGCCCAGGGTAAGATCTCTCATTGGAGATCAGGGGTCACATGTTCAGGTACTGCAGCAGCTCCTATTGGTCCGCCAGGAAGGTCCTGTGACTACTGATGTTCTGGAACAGTTTCATTGGTCCTTGTTTTTGGCAGGTCCTGTAGCTGTTGCTATAAAAGGGTGGCATGGCTGGGCCGCCATGTGCTAATATCAACCGTTATATGCTTTGCGCCAGTGTGGTCATGCGTGTGTGTGGTTAGGGCCCGGCTGAAATAAGCCCCTAGAATACCGACTTAATCGGTGAGGAGTTTGGTATGCTAGCTGGTCAGGGTCGGTGTCCTAGATGCCCTAGATTGCTGGCATAATCGGTGAGGAGTTTGATTGCCGTATTCAGGGCCTGGCGTTCAGACGCCATAGATTGCGGGTGACTCCCGCGAGGACATTAGCACATGATCACGTTCTATGTTCGCTTAGTTGTTCACTGTGTACCTGGGTGCCTGACAGGACACAGAAGTTTGTCTCAGCGGCTCTGTGACGCAACAGGGTTCGCTTTCAACACTAGACAGCGCCCTAGCGTGTTTATTTTGCGACTCAGTGGTGTTAAGTGAGTTCGCACACATCGCATATAGCGCTGCGGCACTCCTTCTAGCGGCTCTGTGGAATAACAGAGTTCGCACATATTGCCACAGCGCGTTACGGCATTTATTTTGGCGACTCTGCGGGATTACAGAGTTCGCTTCTTGCGCCATTTTACTAGCAGCAGGCTCTGCCTGCACGGTGGACCCCGGGCTGCGAACGCACCTCTTTACATCATATATTTGGTGCGTTCCGCAGACCCTAACAGTATGTTAAAACTTTTTTAAATCAAGATGATCAAATTTTTTGTAATTCTTTTTTGTCAAGTTTGACAATTTTTTACACCAAAATTAAATTCCAAACTGATTCGCAGTGAATCGCAGTGCTGCAATGCCTCAAATTGCTCTGTATGTGTACAATATAATGCTAGGGAGTCTCCTAGGACTCCTTTACCACAAATATACCTTTTTTTATGTCAAAGTGACCTCAACATAGAAATGGATATTCGCCTGATAGTAATCAACAGTCCATTAAATAATGAAGCACATTTTCAGACTTTTCATGTGTTTTTTTTAAATTAAAACATGGTCCAAAAATGATCCCTTTTAGTAATTTGTGATCAGGCAGATCGTTCTCTTCAGAACACTGACCCAAAACGATGGTCTTGCTATTAGAGGTAACATCAATCTGCTGTGAATGAGTAGAGAGATGTGTCATATATTCCATAATGCCCTCCAGTTTTTTCCCAATAATGCAATAGTCAGAGGCAAAGGAGGTCAATTGCGACTTGTATTTAGTAGTACTACTGCTCGGATGTCTGGTTCCAGTGGTAGGGGTGATTCCACTATTGCAAATAGCTCCGACATTCTTAGCTGTGGTATATTTTTTTTCTGTTCTTTTAAACTATTCCGTCTATTGCCTTTGCCACTTTTCAATTACAATATATTTTGTACAATACTATGGTTAACTTTAGACAATCTTTTCAAGCCTCAATTATTCAACGCTTGTCAAAAAAGGATTTAACCCTTCACCCCGAGCCTCCTTTAACCATCATGACAAGACCAAATTTTACAATTCTGACCAGTGTCACTTTATGTGGTAATAACTCTGGAATGCTTCAATGGATCCCAGTGATTTTGAGAATGTTTTCTCGTGACATATTGTACTTCGTGATAGTGGTAACATTTATTTGATATGACTTGTGTTTATTTCTAAAAATATCCGAAATTTTGCGAAAATATTGAAAACTGTGCAACTTTCAAACTTTTAATTCTTACTCCCTTAAATCAGAGAGTTATGTTATACAAAACAGTTAATAAATAACATTTACCACATCTACGTTACATCTGTATAATTTTTGAAAAATTTTATTTTTTTGCTAGGAAGGAAGAAGGGTTAATTAAGAGTTGATCAACAATTTCTCAGCAAGTCCTCATTTTTCACAAAAATTTAACTTTAGCTCCAAGTTTTTAATTTGAACAAGTGTAACGGGAGAAAATGGACCCTAAGATCGATTTTGCAATTTCTCCTGAGTACACCGATACCCAATATGTGAGGGAAAACTGCTGTTTGGCCACATGGCAGGCCACAGAAGGGAAGGAGCACTGTATGACTTTTTGAAGTAAAAAATGACTGGAATCAAGAGCGTTTTGAGAGCCCCTGATGTGCTTAAACAGTAGAAATCTCCACAAGTGAACATATTTTGGAAAATAGACCCATCAAGGAATTTATTTAGATGTGTGGTGAGCACCTTGAACCCCCGTGTGCTCCACAGAACTTTATAACGTGAAAATTAAAAAATTACGTTTTTTCCACAAAAATATTCTTTTAGCCCCAATTTTTTTTTATTTCACCAGGGTAACAGGAGAAAATGGACCCTAAAATTTGTTGTGCAATTTCTCCTGTGTATGCAGATACCCTGTTATTGTATGGTAGCAGAGGAGGACAGCAGCAAAAACAGGCTTAACAATCAGACACCCAGAGAGGTTGGTAACTAGCGGATTGCAGACCCCTAAACTGATAGCACAACTAGAAGTAGCCGTGGGATGTGCCTACGGTGCCCTAGACACTTCGACACAGCCGGAGAGTTAACTAAGTCTAAAGAGAGAAAGGGGAAAGCTATCTGCCCCGGAGTAGAACCCCAAAGGAATAGGTATCCCCCAAACATATATTGGCGGTGAGACAAGATGAAATGCAAACACAGGCAGAAAATAGAGCAAGCAAATGCTGGGGACCAAACTGTCTAGATAGAAAAGGACAGGAAAGAGTACTGTCTGCAATCAGGCAAAAACTCTAAAAAAACTTCAACCTATCTGATATGCAAAAATACTGAGACCACTCGATCTCTCCCCCGCTAGATCAGACTCTGGTGTGCACTGGTAGCAAATCAGCAAATACTGAAATAACAGGGAACTGAAAATACATAAACAGTGGCAAATGAGAAACAGTGTCCAGAGCAGGGCCCCGCAGGGGAACCTGGCTGCACAAATCCAAAAGACAGAAAACTGAGATAGACAAAAACAAATGCCAAAGAAAAAAAAAGCAAATAACTTAAAAACATTTTTATAGTTTGGCTTTCCTTTTTTTTATTTTTTACTTAGTCCCTCTATGGGACTTTCACTTTTAGCTGTCTGATCGCAGTTATAAAGCATTGCAGTGCATGAGCATTGCAGTGCTTTACAACTGTCAGTTTTGCACTGACACACAAGCTTGTCAGACCACTCTCTGAGCTCTTTATTACAGCAGTGCAGCCTGATATCGTGTTGTCTTCCAAACTGGCCAACTATCCTGAGGGAGATCATTCCCCAGCCACAAAGCAGCAGCAGCTGAAATCTTCTGGTGTTCATAGGAGGTGTGCCTGCATACAACCTTACAAAGTGGATGTCTCACAAACAATTTTTAGTATAAAAACTGTAGGGGAACAAAGCTGTCACTGAAAAAGACCTGGGTGTATGGGTGGACGACAAACTCACATTTAGTGGCCAATGTCAGGCAGCTGCTGCAAAGGCAAATAAAATAATGGGATGCATTAAAAGAGGCATAGATGCTCATGAGGAGAACATAATTTTACCTCTATACAAGTCACTGGTGTGACCACACTTAGAATACTGTGTGCAGTTCTGGTCTCCGGTGTATAAGAAAGACATAGCTGAACTGGAGCGGGTGCAGAGAAGAGCGACCAAGGTTATTAGAGAACTGGGGGGTCTGCAATACCAAGACAGGCTATTAATCTTTGGGTTATTTAGTTTGGAAAAACGAAGGCTTAGGGGTGATCTTATTACAATGTATAAATATATGAGGGGACAGTACAAAGACCTTTCTAATGATCTTTTTACTCTTAGACCTGAGACGGGGACAAGGGGGCATCCTCTACGTCTGGAGGAAAGAAGGTTTAGCCATAATCACAGATGCAGATTCTTTACTGTAAGAGCAGTGAGACTATGGAACTATCTGCCGTCTAATGTTGTAATGAGTGATTCCTTACTAAAATTTAAGAAGGGACTGGATGCCTTTCTTGAAAAGTATAATATTACAGGCTATATTCACTAGTTTCCTAGATACAGCGTTGATCCAGGGAGCTAGTCTGATTGCCGTATGTGGAGTCGGGAAGGAATTTTTTTCCCCAATGTGAAGCTTACTGTTTGCCACTTGGGTTTTTTTTGCCTTCCTCTGGATCAACATGTTAGGGCAGGTCAGGATAGGATATGGGTTGAACTAGATGGACTTAAAGTCTTCCTTCAACCTTAATAACTATGTTACTATGTAAAATGCACAAGACCATCAGGTGCAAGTGATACCCTCTTACCTGCAAAGGAAATTAAAAGGAAGGTGCTCACCTAAGCAGGTTGTATGCAGGCACACCTCCTATGAACACCAGAAGATTGGTTTCTTTAAAATCTTTCTAGAAAATTAAACTAGGTTTTTTTTTAAATGCAGAGCATCATATTTCATGTGTAGATGTTTTACAGATTTGGAAAATAACTTGCATGCTATCTGGAGCCACCACTAGGAGGAGCTTTAGTTACCGTATTTGAATACGGCTATTTGTTGAACTCAATGATAAAGTATGACTTTAATTTCTGTGCTCTCGTTAGCGGTGGCTGCAGGCAACTAGAATATTATCCTTAGATCTGGGCATCTGCACGAGTTTTGGAGCTTGGTATCATAAAACAACCATTACAAGGATAAATTATGAAACCAATCAGCATAGAATTTGTCACTTATGATTTACACAATAAAAAAGTAATTAAAAGGAAATTATAGCTTGGAGTGGTGACATGCACCAGATCCACTTGGCTGTTGATTTCGAAGGTTAAAATATTAGTTACTTTTTTTTATTCTCATTATTTAAAATCTATTTGAAATGGTTTCAGCTGACTCTTTTGGCTGTGTATTAGTAGTGTTATCACTCGGTCTTAGCTCAAACTCGGTATTAGCTCAAACTCTGACTAAAGAGGGCTGGTATGTATTCCCTATTCCCATGTTTATTAGTAGTGTTTTCATGTATCAGCTATAACTATTTTCCCTATGTATGAACCATTGGTATTCCATGATTGCTTATTTTTTTTCACTTTATATACATTTATTTATTCATCTTCAACTATTAGACTATGCAGCTCTACATTGTTTATATGGTTGATTAAAAAAGTATTGACAGAATGGTCGGATTAAATTGAAAATTATAGTTAGCACAAGGATTGAAGGGAATCTGTCCACAGGTTTTTGCTATGTAATCTAAGTTAAAGGTTAAAACACAGAATTCATCGATGTGTCACTTATCAAGCTTTGTGCTGTTGTTTACTTACAATAAAGGTTTTATCACTAGGACATTATCAGTGTCAGGTCTGATATACATGTGATTGCTAGTCTGACTCCGCTCTCTCCTGTGGTAAGCAGCTCACTGTCTATAGAACTTGTACATAGAGAACCTGATGTGGGTGGGGTTAGCTTTCTTAGCTCTTCTGCATTGCTGAATCTATAAGCTCTGATTGTGTCAGAGTGGCTGCACCAAGTAAGCTAAGTGATGCATTGTTGGGTTCAGCTTCTCTTTGGCTACATCAGCTGCTCTCATATAAGGTATCTAGAACCTGCTGACAGATTCCCTTTAAACAAGAAATTCTACAGCATGCTGGTAGTTATAGTCAAATATGCACTCTAAAACTGTCAAAAAGTCAGCAAATGTGTAGTCATGCTCAGTAGTGTGGCTTTTAATTTTCCAGAGCAGTTTAAATGCTGTGAACACTTTTGACATTTTGATCCCCTGATTTGCAAATTGCAGCCTCATCCATTTCAGATTTTTTTCTCGTGGGACTGTCTCTCTCTGTAATATCGGTTGGATGTGAGCTTTGTTACAGCTGCAGTGCTGCACTTGTCTCTTTTTGCGCTTTCCTTTTATAGCCATTTTGCTGTGCTTTAGAAGATCATCTCCATTGCAGATCTGTGTACAGTAGCCTGAGCTATCAGGAAAGGTAGCTCTGATGGAATTGTACATTTCTGCAAAGCACTCAGCTAGATAAAGAACAGACAGATACCCTGCGGCAGCAAAACAGTAGAACATTTTTAATGAACTCTATTTAGAAAGCAGCTTCACTTTGAATTTAGGAAGCAAATGAACAACAACAACAAAAGAACAATTCTGTGCTAAGGTGTATACTGCCTTTTAGGGATGAGCGGACCCGCGGAAGTTCGGGTTTTGGTACATGGTCTGAACTTTTTTACAAAGTTGGGTTTGGGTACCAGAACTGTACCTGAACTTAAACCAGAACCCGAATACCTTTGAAAACAATGAGGACCCGAACTTTTGAGTCAGTCTCTCTGTCTTTCGTCTCCATTGCAATGGACTTCCGGGAGAAGTTTGCCCTTGGTGATTAACATCGGACTCTATCTGTCCGGTACAAGCTCCAAACTTTTACGTTCCAGTTTGCTCATTAAGGCCTGTTTTTCTAAGGTACACCTCTTGCATCCAAAGCATAAGCAAATATTCTGTATATTATAAACGTGTTCTTTATTAGGATGCTCAGTCAGCACCACAATGGGTTAATGCAGGAGAAATTTCACCATCTTGATAAATTTAGAGGAAAAGTAAATTAGTTAGCTTTATTTATTCTGTTTATGAATAATGGATTTCCCATATCTGTATTTTAACTATAAAACTGAACTCATTCATTAAAAGAGTTCTGTGTGGATGGATTGTATTAGAAAAACCATGAGATGAATTTACGACATAAAACTCATATAAAGTAATGTTGCGTTCTGATGGATATATTGCAAAGGATCTCCAATTAGAACTCGTCTAAATGTGAAGCCTGGTGGTTGGTAATAAAGCGCACCTGCTCAGTAGACCTGCGAGACCGCTGAATATAAGATGCAGGTCTCACTGTGTCTTCTCTTTACCCACATCCACACATTTTACAGTGCGGTTTACTTTTTATACTTTATTTTTTCTATTTTATGTGTTCTGAATAACTTAACTGTCTGACTGGGAACGCGTTATACCTTCTAGTTTACTGTACTTTTCAATCCCAGGACGCAGATTTATGGAGAGGCTTTTAAAGCATGTTGTTTGTAAGGGAGACAGCTGCAATTTATTTTACTGTTGCGTTTTTCTTCTCTGCTATATATTCAGTTTCCTTTCTTTGTTATGGAAATATGTGTATGAAGCATTAGATTTAGAGAGGGTTTCACATATTCATAGACTTACAGACGTTATTGTCTTAATTTGTATTTGCAAATAAGAACATAAATCTATAAATCTAGAGGTGATAAATGTATGGTTTCTGGGGGTCCACCAAAGGGCACCCCACCGATCGTTAGAAGGGAAGTTCTGAACCTTGATTTCCTCCTCACTGCATAACCGCAGCAAAATGATGGCCGAGTATTCAACAACTATGGGACTTATGAAGACAGCTGAGTAAGGGATGTGGGCTGTATATGTCAGCCTAGAGACATCAAAAAGAGTATCAGGGTTCATGCTTGTCCGCTTCTACATTCTAGTTTCTCCTCACTATGCCGTAAGGGGTGCAGTAAAGTACAAAGAGGGTCTCAAAGTCACATTCTAGTGATCGATGAGAGTCACAGCATTATGTATATACAACTGTATATGCATCTGGACTCTTTCGGAATATTCCACAAATTACTATGTATTTATAAAATGTAGTAGGAAAAGCAATATTTTGTCATAACAGTCACCGGATAAAAAATAATCTGGTTGGCTTAATCCAAGTGTGAACAAATTTGTATTCCTAGCCCCCGGATATCTATCAAAGTATTCACACACATATATTTTAAAAAACAGAGGCAGCATTTTAAAATTAAGTGAAGCAAAAAAATGGATTTCTTATGTTCCCAAGTGCAGTGACGTTTCGGCTCAACACATAGTAGGCCTTTAACAAACTTGAGAAAAGGTTCAGTGAATGTTGAGGCGAAATGTTGCTGCATGGGGGGGCAAATAAATAGGACTTTTTTCCATTACACAATTTTGGAATACTGGCTTCTTGGCTTTGAATTTAAGCGATTTTTCAGTAGATGTATCAGTACACTATATGATATTAGTATATCTCTTAGGCAGGGGTCACACTTGCGTGTGTGATGAGAGAAACTCGCGCATCAACACCCGGCACTGCTGCGGTACTAGGACCGGAGTGTGCAGCGGCATAGAAATACATGCAGCTGCATGCTCCGGTCCGAGTGCTGGCGGCAGTGCCGGGTATTGAGGTGCGAGACTCGTGTGAGTTTCTTGCAAGTGTGATCCCGGCCTTATACAGAGGCTGTAATGCCTGGCGGTGATTGTCCCATGTTTATATTTCTGTATGAAGAGTCCTCAATTCACTTCGTTATTTACATTGTTCAATATACTTTGAATGAAATTGTATTTGACCATTCACCATGATTATTCAGAACGAGAAATGTGATATCTGGTCCAATACTTGGTTTATCCTTCTAGTGATTAGTAGGGGTTCCAGTGGTGGCTTCATAGCTGAGGGTGTAAACCCTTCTCTCAAGTATTATCCCTTTCCTGCCATATGTCATCTTCTCCAAGTACTCCTACCAAAATATAATTTACTTCCTCCCCCAGGTACCACCTCTCTCTCTCCTCAGCAAAGCATTCCCCTTCTCCACTCCATTAAGTATAATTTTTGCCTCCAGGTATCATCCTCCTTCTAGATATAAAGTACATGATTGCTTGGGGCCATCGGTAAGTTTTGCTGATGTATCCTGCTGCAAATACTATACACCATACCATAGCAGGTCCTAGTTATCAACGTTAAAAAAAAGAGAAAATGTGTTTAGTCAACCATAAAAATATTTATTGGAAGAATTTAATTGAACATTCTGTACTTTATACAAGACAAGCAGCACTGTCTTTTAAAGATACTACTATACCGAACTTAGAAAAGTACCCAATGAGAAAAATTTGCGTAAGCTGCCAATGTCTTTACAACGTCATATTGTCATATTAACAGTATTGTTCATCAGATATACTGACTGATTTCCAAGTCCTATACAACAATGCAGTAATCACATATGAAGAATAGGTTAGTACAGTATACTGAGTAGCCTACACATCCTGATAAAATCAGCTACAATTTAGAACACACGATTCGAACAATGTGACCACAGTGATTTACATTGTTTCTAGTAACAAAATCTCCTAGAAAAAAACAACACTCTTTTCATATGTGTTCCTTAGGGTTAAATTCTACATACACACTTTAGTGGAGTACAAATCTCAGGAAGAATCCTTCCACAATTATTTCCATTCATGGTTATATGGTTATATATAATATTCCAGTTTTAAGTTAGTAATGGAAAAAAAAATATTTTGTTAGTCCAAAATGTCACAAATGACGTCTTGTGCTTTACTTTACATTTTTGTTATTACTTCGTTTTTGTGCTTTCTCTCCAGTCAAGTGCTCAAATGCTTTTCCAATGGCTTTTTGGCTTTCTGGTTCCATACGGTTTCCAGCAGTTGAACGTTGTTTGTGCTTCTTTACACTTAGAAGACAGACACTCGGTCAACCCTTTATACAGTCATTTACTGTATGTAATGATATAATGTTATAGTCATTGAATGAACCATATATATTTGAAGATTATTGTAAACTTTTACTGGTACTCTGCATATTTAAGTCTTTTTGCGCAGCAGTACCTGGAAACTGTAATAAATGGTTAACATGTAAAATCACACTTTTATTTAGCTCTGATTTACAATAAATCTGTTTTCAATCATCATTTTCACTGCTATTTATTCTTTAGCAGATCAAGCGTGATTAAGTGTTTCTGCGGAACTCGGGTAAAAGCAGGAGCTTCTCATTTTAAATATTCATCAGGGAGCTCTTTAGAATCACCAATGGATAATCACTGCAAGCACTAGCTTTTTAACACAGCAATAAATTCATTTGAATGGGTACGGGCCCGTCACTAGATGTGACCGCACTGGTATGGATTTGCATATTCATCAAGGGGGATTGGGGTCAACAGCAGGTAAGATGCATTAAAAATTGGTGCAGTCTCATTCAAGGAAAATTATTCTACATTAACAAAACTTTCTTCCTCCAAATCTGATTAGTTCATGTTTGTGGCATACACATCATTCACATGTTTCATAACTCTTTTCAAACACCTGAGCCACTTTGGCCTAATGTCAACTTTCAGAATATCAAACATGAAAAAACTTGGGAAAGATGCATACTGATTTTTTTGTTATACTCTTAGAATAGGCTGCACCCCCTATACATAGAACAACTCGGCACAGACAGCGAAAACCCTGGCACACGCTGCAAACATGTTTCCTACAGCAGTGCTCCAAGAACGCCGAATGTCTGTGGAGAAAATCCAATCTGCCCGAAGATTTCATCCATTACAAGTTTATGCTTAAAACATACAACACTGCCCTTCACCTCTTCAAACAAACATACCTCAACACCCTTATCACCTCACAATCTAATAATCCTAAACGTCTCTTTGACACTTTTCATTCTCTACTCAATCCAAGAGTGCAGGCCCAAACCACGGATCTCTGCGCTGACGATTTAGCCAATTATTTCAAAGAAAAAATTGACCATATCTGACAGGAAATTTTCTCCCAATCTCCTCATACCATACACTGTCCTCCCTCCCCCACTGCATCTAGCTCTCTCTCTGTCTTTGAACCAGCCACGGAAGAAGATGTGATTAGGCTCCTTGCATCTTCTCGCCATACCACTTGCCCCAGATATACCCTCATATCTCCTCCAGTCCCTTTACCCTGCTGTCACCACTCACCTAACAAAAATATTCATCCTCTCTCTGGTATCTTTCCCTCCTCATTTTAACATGCCATTATACATCCATTACGTAAAAAAACTGTCCCTCGACCAAAACTGTGCAGCTAACTATAGACCCGTCTCTAATCTTTCCTTCAGCTTTAAACTCCTGGAACGCCTGGTCCTCTCCCGTCTTATCCGCTATCTCTCAGATCACTCTCTTCTTGACCATCTTCAACCTGGTTTCCGCTCTTTACACTCTACTGAAACTGCCCTCACTAAAGTCTCTAATGATTTACTAACAGCTAAATCTAATGGTCACTACTCCATGTTAATTCTCCTGGATCTCTACGCAGCATTCGGCACTGTGGATCATCAGCTCCTCTTCACTATGTTCAGTTCTATCGGCCTCAAGGACACCGTTCTCTCCTGGTTCTCCTTTCTCTCTGACCGCTCCTTCACTGTATCTTTTGATGGCTCCTCCTCCTCTCATCTCTAGAGTTGAGGGGATTTGTTTGAATTCCCTCTTATTTAGCAAGCTATAATGCTTACTGTATAAGCTGCGGAGGGAACCAGACTTCCAGGATCGCGCCGACTCAACAGCTGATAGGCGATGCAACTGCATGAGTCGCGGTTGTGTCATGGTTGCAGCACATGCATGGAGAGCCCATGCAAGTATTTGATCCCTTGCTGATTTTATAAGTTTGCCCACTGACAAAGACATGAATAGTCTATAATTTTAAGGGTAGGTTTATTTTAACATTGAGAGATAGAATATCTATATATATAAAAATGAGTGTATGTATGTGTGTGTGTGTGTGTGTGTGTGTATCAAGCCACCCCCATTCCACATAGCCCCGCCCACTCTGCATAGCCACACTCACTCCACACGCACAGCCCCGTATAATAAATATCTAATATATATATAATATGTAATATATATTATCTAATAAATATCTTTATATATACAGTACAGACCAAAAGTTTGGACACACCTCATTTAAAGAAGTTTCTGTATTTTCATGACTATGAAAATTGTAAATTCACACTGAAGGCATCAAAACTATGAATTAATACATGTGGAAGTACTGTATATACTTAACAAAAAAATGTGAAACTACTGAAAATATTTCTTATATTCTAGGGTCTTCAAAGTAGCCCCCTTTGCTTGGATGACTGCTTTGCACACTCTTGGCATTCTCTTGATGAGCTTCAAGAGATACTTTTCCCCCATCACTCCCATCATTGCTTTTCCCCATCACTCCCATCATTGCTTTTCCCTCATCACTCCCATCATTGCTTTTCCCCATCACTCCCATCATTGCTTTTGCCCATCACTCCCATCATTGTTTTTCCCCATTGCTTTTCCCCATCACTCCCATCATTGCTTTTACCCCATCACTCCCATCATTGCTTTTTCCCCATCACTCCCATCATTGCTTTTGCCCATCACTCCATCATTGTTTTTCCCCATTGCTTTTCCCCATCACTCCCATCATTGCTTTGCCCATCACTCACATCATTGTTTTTCCCATTGCTTTTCCCCATCACTCCCATCATTGCTTTTACCCCATCACTCCCATCATTGCTTTTTCCCCATCACTCCCATCATTGCTTTTGCCCATCACTCCCATCATTGTTTTTCCCCATTGCTTTTCCCCATCACTCCCATCATTGCTTTTTCCCATCACTGTTTTTCCCATCACTCTCCTGCACACACACACACCACCTCTCACCTGTCCACACACACACATCTCACCTGTCCGCAGCATCACCGGCGCCTGCGCTTCCTCACTCTGACAGAGCAGGCCGCTGAATGATGACGTCATCCAGTGGTGCTGCTCTCTGTGTCAGAGACAGGAAGAGCGGGCGGCGGCAGCAGCAGGAGATGAGGTGAGTATGCCCGGCGCCCATGCTGACATCTTTCTGTGGTACCGCTCATTAAGCTCATGAATATGGGCGCCACGCCCATGAGAGTGGAGTGGCGTCCATATTCATGACCTTAATGAGCGGTACTACGAGTGACTGGGATTTCACATGTGGTGTTTCTCGCATGTGAGTTCCCAGCCGAGGGCCGCAAAATACTGCACCGAGGGCCCATGAGGTGAGGGCCGCAAACTAGTGTCCTGAGGGCCGCAGCTGGCCCGCGGGCCGCGAGTTTGAGACCCCTGATCTAAATGAATGAAATATTCTCATTGAATACTTTGTTGTGTACAAAGTTGAATGTGCTGTCAACATAATCACACAAAAATCATCAATGGAAATCAAATTTTTGAACCAATGGAGGCCTGGATTTGGAGAGACCCCCAAAATGAAAGTGGAAACAAGTAAAAATGAAAATCAAACAAGACAAAATTAAAGTGGAAACAAGTCAAAATGATGCTCAGTATTGTGTGTTGCCTCCATGTGCTTGTATGACCTCCCTACAATGCCTGGGCATGCTCCTGATGAGGTTGCAGATGATCTCCTGAGGGATCTCCTCCCAGACCTGGACTAAAGCATCCGTCAACTCCAGAACAGTCTGTGGTGCGACATGACGTTGGTGGATGGAGCAAGACATGCTGTCCCAGATGTGCTCAATCTGATTCAGGTCTGGGGAATGGGCAGGCCAGTCCATAGCTTCAATGCCTTCATATTGCAGGAACTGCTGACACACTCCAGCCACATGAGGTCTGGCATTGTCCTGCATTAGGAGGAACTCAGGGCCAGCCGCACCAGCATATGGTCTCACAAGGGGTCTGAGTATCTCATCTCGGTACCTAATGGCAGTCAGGCTACCTCTGGCGAGCACATGGAGGGCTGTGTGGCCCTTCAAAGAAATGCCACCCCACACCATTACTGACCCACTGCCAAACCGGTCATGCTGAAGGATGTTGCAGGCAGCAGGGTCACACTCAGCACATGTGACAGATGTGACAGAGTTTGGAGATGCCATGGAGAGCGATCTGCTGCCTGCAACATCCTTCAGCATGATCGGTTTGGCAGTGGGTCAGTAATGATGTGGGGTGGCATTTCTTTGGAGGGCCACACAGCCATCCATGTGCTCCCCAGAGATAGCCTGACTGCCATTAGATAGGCACTGGACTATAGGATGGAGGATATGTATGATGGGTATATGGGCATGGGACTATGGGATGGAGGATATGTATGATGGGTATATTGGCACAGGACTATGGGATGGAGGATATGTATGATGGGTATATGGGCAGGGGACTAGGGGATGGAGGATGTGTATGATGGGTAATTGGGCACGGAACTATGGTATAGAGGCTGTGTGATGGGTATATTGGCACTGGACTATGGAGGATAATCATTATAATTTGTTATAACTAACCACAGTTAGTTACTATGCCCGGGCAACGCTGGGCTCTTGAGCTAGTCAAAAATAAAATCCAGAAAATCACATTGTATAAATTATATAAATTTATTTGCATTTTGCAGTGAGAAATAAGTATTTGATCCCTCTGGCAAACAAGACTTAATACTTGGTGGCAAAACCCTTGTTGGCAAGCACAGCAGACTTTTTTGTAGTTGATGATGAAGTTTGCGCACATGTCAGGAAGAATTTTGGTCCACTCCTCTTTGCAGATCATCTCTAAATCATTAAGATTTTAAGGCTGTCATTTGGCAACACGGAGCTTCAACTCCCTCCATAAGTTTTCTATGGGATTAAGGTCTGGAGACTGGCTAGGCCACTCCATGACCTTAATATGCTTCTTTTTGAGCCACTTCTTTCTTGCCTTGGCCGTATATTTTGGGTCATTGTCTGGCTGGAAGATCCAGCCACGCCCTATTTTTAATGTCCTGGCGGAGGGAAGGAGGTTGTCACTCAGGATTTTATGGTACATGGCTCCATCCATTCTCCCATTGATGCGGTGAAGTAGTCCTGTGCCCTTAGCAGAGAAACACCCCCCCAAAACCTAATGTTTCCACCTCCATGCATGACAGTGGAGATTGTTGTGAACACGTTGGAGGCGACTTCGGAGCTGGGGCTCCCTCCGGTGGTTGCTGAGGGTAATGAACCATTTGCTGAATGGCTTTCAGCTGGGTCCAAATGGTCTGATATAAGTGACCTGAACTCTCATCAGCCTTGCCGGTAATCAATTGTTCTTTCAGGTTTTGCTTGGAGCTCAGCTTGCATTTCTGCTTTCATTCAGATAAGTGAATTGCTGTTTTTTTTCCTCTGGTTGGATTTTCCCTGCTGGTTTGCTGCCTTGCAGTGGACTTCAGCCTGGTCCCCTGTTGGGGCCTGGCGCTGCATTTGTGCTCAGTTGTGTTTGCACTTTTGCTCTGTTCCTGTGTCACTTTTTATTTGCTGAATTGCTGTGTGTTACACCAGAGATCTGATTTAGGTGGTAGAGATCGTGTGATCTCAGGTTTTTTTGATAATCAAAAGTGTTGGTATTTTTGTCAGGGTTTTTTGGGTTGCAGTCAGAATTCTTTCCTATACTTTTCTATCTAGACAGAATTGGGCCCCAGCGTTTGCTCATTCTATTTTCTGTCTGTGTTCGTATTTTCTTCTTGTCTAACCGCCATTACATGTTTGGGGGCTTCCTATTTCTTTGGGGGTTCTGCTACGGGGCAGTTATCTTTCATCTTTCTGCCTTTAGGTGTAGCTATCTCTTCGGCTGTGACGAGGTGTCTAGGATCACCGTAGGTACGCTCCACGGCTACTTCTAGTGTTGCGGTTAGTTTAGTGTTCTGCAACCCAATAGTTTCCAGTCTCTCTGGTGTATTGCTACTTTGGCTATTTTGCTGTTTCTCCTCTGCTACTGAAACATAACAGGAGATGGTGTTCTTTGGGTCATAGGCAGCATTTCTCTTCCTCCAAACACGGCAAGTTGAGTTAATGCCAAAGACCTCAATTTTTGTCTCATCTGACCAAAACACCTCCCAAACCCTCACAGAATCATCCAGGTGTTCATTGGCAAACTTCAGACGGGCCTGCACATGTGCCTTCTTGAGCAGGGGGACCTCGCGGGCACTGCAAGATTTTAAACCTTTACCGTGTAATGTGTTACCAATGGTTTTCTTGGTAACTGTGGTCCCATCTGCCTTGAGATCATTAACAAGTTCCCCATGTAGTTTAAGGCTGATCTTTCACCTTCCTCATGATCAAGGATACTCCACGAGGTGAGATTTTGCATGGTGCCCCAGATCGATGTTGATTGACAGTCATTTTGTATTTCTTCCATTTTCTTACTATTGCACCAACTGTTGTCTCTTTCTCACCCAGCGTCTTACTTATGGGTTTGTAGCCCATTCCAGCTTTGTGTAGGTCTATGATCTTGTCCATGATAGCCTTATAAAGCTCTTTGGTCTTGCTCATGTTTTAGAGGTTAGAGTCTGACTGATTAATTGAGTCTGTGGACAGGAGTCTTTTATAAAAGTAACTATGTAAGACAGCTGTCTTTAATGCAGGTAATGAGTTGATTAGGAGCGTCTAACTAGTCTGTAGGAGCCAGAACTCTCAATGGTTGGTAGGGGATCAAATACCGTATATACTCAAGTATAAGCCGAGATTTTCAGCACATTTTTTAGGGCTGAAAGTGCCCCTCTCGGCTTATACTCGAGTTATATACCGGGGGGTCGGCAGGGGAGAGGGAACGCAGCTGTCCTATATACTCACCCCCTCCTGGCGCGGTCTCTGCAGCTCCTGCTCTTCTCCCACGATCTCTGGCGCCTGTGTTCAGCGATCATGTGTTACCGCTCATTAAAGTCATGAATATGCGCATATTCATGACTTTAATGAGCGGTACCACGTGACCGCTGAAGTTAGGCATAGCTGCCGAAGACAGAGGGAGAAGAGCAGGGGCTGCAGAGATCGTGCCAGGAGGGGTGAGTATAAGCAATATTCACCTGTCCCCATTCCACTGCTGCACACCATTGTGTCTTCACGTCCTCTAGCTGTGAATATTCAGGTCAGAGGGTGCGATGACGTGGTTAGTGCACGCCACGCCCTCTGCCTGAGCATTCACTGCCGGAGGACCTGGAAGACAGCAGCGTGCAGCGGTGGACTGGGGACAGGTGAATATTGCAGGTGCTGAGACCTGAGCCAGCGGTGAACACGGCACCTGTCCCCAATAGCGTGCTGGTGTCCCCGCCTGCTCAGGACACCAGCACCTGGCTCCCAGCGACGAGAGGTGAGTATGTAATTTTTTTTTTAATTTGCAGCAGCAGCATAAGGGACCTATACTATCATATAGGGACATAATCTATGGAGCATCTTGTGGGGCATAATACATGGGGCAGAATATGGGGCATAATCTATGGAGCATCTTGTAGGGCATAATACATGGGGCAGCATATGGGGCATAATACATGGGCAGCATATGGGGCATAATCTATGGAGCATCTTGTGGGGCATAATACATGGGGCAGAATATGGGACATAATACAGGGGCAGCATATGGGGCATAATCTATGGAGCATCTTGTGGGCATAATACATGGGGCAGCATATGGGGCATAATACATGGGCAGCATATGGGTCATAATCTATGGAGCATCTTGTGGGGCATAATACATGGGGCAGAATATGGGGCATAATACATGGGCAGCATATGGGGCACAATCTATGGAGCATCTTGTGGGGCATAATACATGGGCAGCATATGGGGCATAATCTATGGAGCATCTTGTGAGGCATAATACATGGGGCAGCATATGGGAATAATATATGGGGCATAATATATGGGGCAGCATATGGGGCATAATATATGGGGCAGCATATGGGGCATAATCTTTGGAGCAGCATATGGGGCTCCTGATTCAATATTCAAAAACATTTAACCTATTTTAATTTTACTTTTATTGGTATCTATTTTTATTTTTGAAATTTACCAGTAGCTGCCTCATTTAGTCGACAAGTTTTCTCAGTTTTTTGTGGCAAAATTAGGGGGGTCGGCTTATACTCGGGTCGGCTTATACTCGAGTATATACTGTACTTATTCCTCACGGCAAAATGCAAATAAATTTATATAATTTATACAATGTGATTTTCTGGATTTTATTTTTGATATTCTACCTCCCAATGTCAAAATTAGCCTACCGTTAAAATTATACACTGTTCATGTGTTTGCCAGTGAGCAAACTTACAAAATCAGCAAGGGATCAATTACTTATTTCCCCCACTGTATATATATATATATATGTATACATAGATATATATATGTATACATATATATATGTATACATATATATCTATGCATACATATATATATATATATATATATATACTGTATGATGCATCAATGGGCTCAATAAAGTAGCTCTTTTTTTCACCCATCTGAACGGAGTACTGTTCCTTTCTTTGGACTGTTATATTGCAAGGTTTGGTATTTGTCTGTTGGAACTTGTGCACCCGGACTTCTTGCTTTTTTCTCTTTTGTGCTGTTCTAATTCGTTTATATATATATATATATATTATATATATATATATATATAAATATATGTTTTATTTCTGGATTCACAGTGCTAAAAGGGATAAGAGGAAGACAGGAATGGAGGAACAAGAAAATGTTATGTTTTACATACAAAGTACACAAGAGGTTGCCAGATTTGCCAATTTCTATGGGAATGGCTGACTATTCATTATGTATGAGTGTTTCCTGATTTTCCCTCAATTTAAAATGTGGTTGATGAGAAAGATTGGCAATATTGAGTTTCAACATGCCAGATCATTGTTTCCCATTAGATCAGTCACCAGAGGTATCTGGCTGTGGCATATTCCACTCTGTATGTACAGTACAGACCAAAAGTTTGGACACACCTTCTCATTCAAAGATTTTTCTGTATTTTCATGACTATGAAAATTGTACATTCACACTGAAGGCATCAAAACTATGAATTAACACATGTGGAATTATATACCTAGCAAAAAAGTGTGAAACAACTGAAAATATGTCTTATATTCTAGGTTCTTCAAAGTAGCCACCTTTTGCTTTGATTACTGCTTTGCACACTCTTGGCATTCTTGATGCCTTCAGTGTGAATGTACAATTTTCATAGTCATGAAAATACAGAAAAATCTTTGAATGAGAAGGTGTGTCCAAACTTTTGGTCTGTACTGTACATGTTTGAGCTGAATGTGCATGTATATCGGAATCAGGAGAAATAATCATAACCCGACCATGCTTTTTACCAAAAGTTATATAAAGTGTGTGAGCAGTTTTAGATGTTGTGGAAATTGCATCAGATTGTGCTTTGGTACTTTGCTTGGTGTTGTTGGAGGTCTAAAGTGGCAGATAAACCATAACTATTTGTGCCTATAAGCTCTGAAGATCTGGTAGTGGCCATAGGTATTGCATTACTGCCCTAGGTTTGTGGTCTTGATAGATTTTTAAGGTACTGTCACACTAAGCGAGATCGATAACGAGATCGCTACTGCGTCACCATTTATTATCATTATTATTATTATTAGCTGTGTGTGACATGT
Source organism: Oophaga sylvatica (assembly GCA_033576555.1). Classification (NCBI taxonomy): domain Eukaryota; kingdom Metazoa; phylum Chordata; class Amphibia; order Anura; family Dendrobatidae; genus Oophaga; species Oophaga sylvatica. Next base: position 302,533,126 of record JARQOD010000004.1, on the reverse strand, counting down.
AGCAGCGATGTGGCCCCTGCTGCGATGTCGCTGATCGCTTATGAACGTTCTGAGCCGTTTTTTGGTTGTTGGTGTCCCGCTGGTGAGCCTGAATCACTGAATGTGACACCCTTTATGAACGACTTCACCAGCGTCGCAGGTGGGACTAGGGTTTCCCAACGACCGCAGAGGTCGTTATACAGATCGCTGATGAGATGTGTTTGGAATCTAACTAGCGATCACATAGCGATCGCACCAGCGATCTTGCCAGGTCGTGTCGTTGTCGTGATAGCTGGTGCGATCGCTAAGTGTGACAGTGCCTTTATTCTTGAAAATACCTCTGATAGGAATAAAGATATCTCATTTTCTTCACCTCACTATCAACCACAATAGAAATTGATACATTGAGCCAAGACATTTCTAACCTTTCATTTTGCTGCACTATTGTGGTAGACAATACAAATTTGAAATTGTGCAATATACCTTTAGGTCTGTTAGGAAATTTGGAGTTAATAGTAATGGCTTCCTTATCCGTTTTCATGGCCCTATTGAAATAGTGAGATTAAAGATCTACAAAGAGTATCTCCTGCCCTGAAGGACTATGACTATACATTATATAGACATCCCATTAATTTTAATATGAAATCTATAATGCTTCACTGAGAAAGGATCATTTCAATTCTTTCAATCGTTCATGGACCTTTGGCTGATTAAAATACAGGTTACTCCCAAAGTGTTAATTAAACTGCTTAAACATTTTTATAAGGTATTTAGCCCCTACTAAAACTATAGCATACACATACCTTTTATATTTGCAGAAGAATCCACTTTTATTCAATATGCAAATGAGGGTGCACCCACAGGGTGGCCAGTGGCTTGGCATACCATTAAGCCCTCTGATTTACATGTTATGGCCAGTCTCTTCTCTTGATTGACAGTGCTCATTTGGCAGTCTAAAATCCATCCCCATTTCTGTTCTTGTGCACTGACAGTAGTGGAGCCCAGCGGTGCGCTTACAGTGTGAGTGCCTTCATGGACAGAGTGAGGCAGAGGGTGCCCTCTGATGCCAGGCTCCTGACGGTCTGCATTTGATACACCTAGAAGAGTAGAGAGCGAGTAGCTTCACCAAAGAAAGTATTGTGATGTGCGGCTGATGACATGTAGAAGCTAGCCGTCAGAGCGTGCCTGCAACCACATTGTACAATCGCGCTGACACTGTGAACACGCTGCTGGACTTCTCTAGTGTCAGTGGGCTAATACACAAATGAGTATTGATTTTAGGCACACTTCTTCTTACCAAGCAAGCACTGTCAATCAAGACAAAGGTCTGGCTGCAATATGCATATCAGAAGATGTAACAGTGCGTAGAGCTATAGATCAAACTAAGGGTGCGCCAATGTCCTCATTTGCATAAGTAAAAGTAGATTTTTCTGGAAATATAACAGTAAAATTTATATGGGCAACATGGTGGCTTAGTGGTTAGCACTGTTGCTTTGCAGAGCTGGTGTCCTGGAGTGAAATCGCATTAAAGACAAGGACTTTGTATGTTCTCCAAGTGTTTGTGTGGGATTCCTCTGGGTTTTCTGGTTTCCCCTCAAACTTCAAAGACATGGTGATAGGGAATTTACATAGTGAGCCCCAATGGGCTCAGCGATGATGATGCATCTAAAGCGCTGTGGAATATGATGGCACTATATAAGCAAAGCATGATAAATAATAAGTATATGTCTGGTATGATTTTTATAGGCGCTAAGTCCACCATATAAATGTTTAAGAAGTTTAATTTGCAATTTAAGGGTAGAAGTCTCCCTATAATTACACGTCTATAACAAAAACCTTGTTTTCAGGTGCCAAGATTTTTTGAATGGATTTGGGGTATTTCGAGGGTGGTGAATTTAGAAATCCCATTACTTTTGCTGAATTGGCTCCAGTTTTTTAGATAATTTATCCATGAAAATAATGTATTCCCCCCAATGTGACTTGTGTGTCACTTTCTCCAAATAGGACCAAAAGGAATTGTGTCAAATTTAGAATATATTGTGCGACAGTTTGCAAAATATGTGGCAAGAAAAGGACAACATAGCAAGTCACCATCTGTTAGTTGGCTTACTAAATTCAATCAAGTTATGCTAGATTTTGATTCTCTTTTGTGGCACAGGATTGTGATTTAGGCCAAGCACTCTCCCTGCCCACTTTCTAATAGGCTACACCTGCTTGTAAGCTGAAAAACAGGTTTAAATCTAATATATAAAGCTGAATGTATGTATGTGTGTATGTATGTGGGTATGTTTGTCCGGGATTGGAATCCGCACCGTCGCACTTACGGGCATGAAATTTTGCACGCCCGCACGTCTCGACCCGAAAGCGTCCTAGGCTATGTTTTGAATCGAAATTTTAACCTCGCGCGTTCCAAATCGCCAAACAATTTTGGCCCTATCTACATAATGGGGAGAAAGCTGAATGCTTGTGTGTATGTCCGGCATAGGAATCTGCATTTACGGGCATGAAATTTTGCACACCCGCACGTCTCGACCCCGGGAGCGTCATAGGCTAGGTTTTGAGTTGAAATTTTAACCCCGCGCATTCCAAATCGGCAAATAATTTTGGCTCGGGATAGGAATCTGCACCGTTGTACTTACGGGCATGAAATTTTGCATGCCCGCACATCTCAACCCCAGGAGCATTATAGGCTATGTGTTGAATGGAAATTTTAACCTCCGCACGTTACAAATCGCCAAACAATTTTGGCCCTATCTACATAATGGGGAGAAAGCTGAATGCTTGTGTGTATGTCCGGCATAGGAATCTGCATTTACGGGCATGAAATTTTGCACACCCGCACGTCTCGACCCCGGGAGCGTCATAGGCTAGGTTTTGAGTTGAAATTTTAACCCCGCGCATTCCAAATCGGCAAATAATTTTGGCTCGGGATAGGAATCTGCACCGTTGTACTTACGGGCATGAAATTTTGCATGCCCGCACATCTCAACCCCAGGAGCATCATAGGCTATGTGTTGAATGGAAATTTTAACCCCCGCGCGTTCCAAATCGCCAAACTATTTTGGCCCTATCTACATAATGGGGAGAAAGCTGAATACTTGTATATAGATATAATCATTACAATTTGTTATAACTAACCGTAGTTAGGTACTATGCCCGGGCAGCGCCGGGCTCTTCAGCTAGTCATATAATAAAAGTGGTGCAAGGCATGAAAGAATTGGCACAAATTAAGATCGGTTTTTGGCACATGTGGCTTAATATATCAGCCTCTATGTTCACAAAGATTAGGTTTACGGTCTGTGAAATAGCTTTTATTACAGTGACATATACATGTTCATTCAAATGTATTCATATATATTTTTCTGATAAATTGTCTTGGATTATAAAACAAGTCTTTTTTTTCCCCGTGGATCTGGAAGTTCTAAAAAATCATTCTGCAAAGTTTAAAGTAAAAATAATTACTGTATTCAACTCCCTTACTGCTCATGTAACTCCACTGATTGCTACCTAAACAGCGTCTGTATAACCAGACCTCCTCAAAGCTGTCTATTTCTGCCATGACTTGAGACCAGCAATACACTTGCCAAGTGAGCCCCACATTTAACAAGAGATTGAGTATAATTGCGAGTAAATCGGCTAAAGTAAATGGGAGCTGAGCTGCAGTACCCAAGAATGACCACTACACAATATATGGAGCTATGCTGTTTTCGCTCTGTACACTGTACATCCAGCCCCAATGGTAGCTGCAATCAGCTGGTCATGGGGGTGCCTGATATACAAACCCATCAAACTGTTATTGGTTACGTATCCTAACGCTAGGGTCATATTACTGTATTTTCTCTCATCCGGCAGAATCGGGCCAATTATGCTAATCACACTCTGATCAAGCTGTTATCGGAGTTTGATCACCGTTAGATCAGAGTGTGTTCCGATTTTCTTGCATGAGAAGAATATGGGAAAAAAAAGTCTCCATATTCTCCATTGTGTCAGTGTGTGAAAATTGCACCTAACTCGGATGTCATCCGCTACTCATAGACTTGCATGGCCAAGTGAGATCCGAATATCAGATGCAAATCGAGCATGCTGTGATTTTGTTTATTAATTTTTCAGTCTGTCTGAGGAAAAAATTGGACACCTGCATGGCCCCATAGAATAATATCGGTCTCAATACAATCTGATATTTTAAGAGATCGAAAATACGATGGTCTGCACAAGCCCTAAGGAGAGATCATCAATATATAAGTTCTTTTTATTGAAGTGTTATTTTCGTGTGTGATTGATGTCATAACACATTGCATAGATGGTATCTATGGGTCTATGGAAAAATGTATTTTTTTAGCATCTTTTAATTTTTAAAGCATTTTGCACCTTTTATTAAGCTATGGGATGTGCTAGTCTTTTGTGGCACATTCCCTTTAATGTTAACAAAAATAGGCAAATTAAAAACCCCATATTCATATTTACATGCTATAATGTGTATGATGTCCTCCAAAAAAAGGTCTCTAGAGATATTTTCTAGAACTGTTTCATAAAAAATACCATGTCCACAAACAGACAAAAAAAAAAAGAATAAGTGATTTTTTTTATAGTGGTCAATTATAACCCACATATGATCAAGTCCCTAGGCTCCGTTTAGGACCATAAAGAGTTTTCCCTGAATTGTATGTGTTGTATATAAATTACAAATAAAGTGATAATATGAAGTATGTAATAATAAAGTGATAATATGAAGTATGTAATAATAAAGTGATAATATGAAGAAAATATTTATACTATATCTGACTGATCCATAAATCACAGCTAATGATAAAGACAATTAAAATGTTATCATTGCAATGTATGTGCTTATAATTTATATTGTTCCAGTGTATTTTAGGAAAAAGTGCACCAAACATTAAATATCCAATGTATAGAGTAAATTTAATATGTATCCCCTTTTTTCAGTAAAGTTATTATTATATCTGGCTGGCTCATTTGTTGGATGCTTTAGAAACCACACATTCATTTTACTGAAATATATGTCCAGAAACCTTCAAGTCAGTGCAACACAACAGTATATAAGTACCAAGAAATACATGCTATAAACCTCTACAAAGGTTTTATTACTGGCTTCATTACATTATTACTGTTTCAGTTGTGCAAAAACAACCTGTTACATGTCATGTAACTTTAGGAAGCTTAAACGCATTCTAAAATTGCTTACTACAATAACCTAGCTTACAAAAATGTCATAGGAAAGTAAATGACCCATATAGTAAATGACGCCGGCCATGATTACTCCGTGTACACAGCAAGTTGTGTAGGTAATGCACCCTATTTACATGGTCGCTAACACTGTGGATTACAGTGGTCATCTAAAAAGCTCTAGAACATCATTGTAGACAGTCCTCAAAAATATTTATTTTCGAAAAAAAAAAATTAAATAAAAAACAAACAGGACTGCACAACGAGTGCATAATTTCTAACAGTCTAAAAACCTTTAGGACAGAAATGTTTACGGCGATTATAAGGATGAGGTGGTGGAGTCCAGAACTTCTCCTCCATTACAAATCGTTGGTGTGTAATGTGCGCTGGCTGAAGCTGAAAAAGAATAGAAAACAGAGATAAATCAAACACATACTGTATGTGTACTAGAACAATATCAGTTATTATTTAATTAGAACCTGTCATGTAAAAAAAATGCTAATAATCTGCAGATATGTTGTTAATCTGCAGGTTAATAGTGTGTTGAACCTGCCTGACTCCCGCACAAAAAGCCCTCATGGCAAGTTCAGCATTAAAGCTGGCTGTCAGTCAGTGGCGGGGCGCATGGTTAATGCCACAGCTCATTATGCACTGAGTGGTGATTGAAGCTGCGCAGGCCCACCCCTATGACTGAAGGCCTGAGCTCTCTGTGTGGGCACCATGCAGGTTCAAAATGCTTCTAACTTGCAGATTAATCCCACAAGTGCAGGTTAATAGCATTAGTTTACATAACAGGTTCCCTTTCATATAAAGATTTTTCCATCCCTGGGTAAAATTTCGACAAACCTTGCAGCTAGCTGAATCCTAATATTGTAGAATATACACACTGTTGGGGCGCGTGCAAACCATCGTATTATCGGTCCGAGTGCGATCTGGTAAAACATTGAATCGCACTTGGACCTGTGTTATGCAATGGGGCCATGCACATGTTAATTTTTTCCTTAGACACAGCCGTTCGGTGCGTAAAATCGCTGCATGCTTGAGTTGGATCAGATATTCGGACACTCAGCCATGCAAGTTAATGAGTTGTGTACATGGAAATCATTGGACTACACTGACATTTTTTTCTCCATCTTCTCCTCATCTAAGAAAATCAGATCGCACCTTGATCACACTCTGATCAAACTCTGATCAGAGTGTGATTAGCATAATTGATTCAATTTTCTTGATGACAAAAAATAAGCTCGTCTGTACCTGCCTTAGGATTCGGCTCTGCTTGCCGGATCCGGTAGTCATTACACGACCATAAGTATTTGATTTGATTTGAACACTTGCAGTCAATCTTTTATTGAGCGAGGTAACAGGGATTTAGGGTGGACAACCTCTTTTAACCCCTTTACCGCGAGGGTGGTTTGCAGATTAATGACTGGGCCAATTTTTACAATTCTGACCACTGTCCCTTTATGAGGTAATAACTCTGGAACGCTTCAATGGATCACGGTGATTCTGAGAAAGTTTTCTCAAGACATATTGTATTTCATGATAGTTTCTTTGATATGGCTTGCGTTTATTTGTGAAAAAAATGGAAATTTGGCAAAAATTTTGAGAATTTTGCAATTTTCCAACTTTGAATTTTCATGCCCGAAAATCACAGAGATACAGTTATATGAAAAAGTTTGGGCACCCCTATTAATCTTAAGCTTAATGTTTTATAAAAATTGGTGTTTTTGCAACAGCTATTTCAGTTTGATATATCTAATAACTATTGGACACAGTAATGTTTCTGCCTTGAAATGAGGTTTATTTTACTAACAGAAAATGTGCAATCTGCATCCAAACAAAATTTGACAGATGTATAAGTATGGGCACCTCACCAGAAAAGTGACATTAATATTTAGCAGATCCTCCTTTAGCAAAAATAACAGACCCTAGTCGCTTCCTGTAGCTTTTAATGAGTTCCTGGATCCTGGATGACCATTCCTCTTTACAAAACAATTCCAGTTCAGTTAAGTTTGATGGTCGCCGAGCATGGACAGCCCTCTTCAAATGATCCCACAGATGTTCAATGATATTCAGGTCTGGGGACTGGGATGGCCATTCCAGAACATTGTAATTGTTCCTCTGCATGAATGCCTGAGTAGATTTGGAGTGGTGTTTTGGATCATTGTCTTGCTGAAAGATCCATCCCCTGCGTAACTTCAACTTTGTCACTGATTCTTGAACATTATTGTCAAGAATCTGCTGATACTGAGTGGAATCCATGCGTCCCTCAACTTTAACAAGATTCCTGGTGCCGGCATTGGCCCACACGCCCCAAAGCATGATGGAACCTCCACCAAATTTTACTGTGGATAGCAAGTGTTTTTCTTGGAATGCTGTGTTTTTTGACGCCATGCATAACGCCTTTTTGTATGACCAAACAACTCAATCTTGGTTTCATCAGTCCACAGGACCTTCTTCCAAAAAGAAATTGGCTTCTCCAAATGTGCATTTGCATACCTCAGCCGACTCTGTTTGTGGCGTGCTTGCAGAAACGGCTTCTTTCGCATCACTCTCCCATACAACTTCTCCTTGTGCAAAGTGCGTTGTATAGTTGACCGATGCACAGTGACACCATCTGCAGCAAGTTGATGCTGCAGCTCTCTGGAGGTGGTCTGAGGATTGTCCTTGACTGATCTCACCATTCTTCTTCTCTGCCTTTCTGATGTTTTTCTTGGCCTGCCACATCTGGCCTTAACAAGAACTGTCCCTGTGTTCTTCCATTTCCTTACTATGTTCCTCACAGTGGAAACTGACAGGTTAAATCTCTGAGACAGCTTTTTGTATCCTTCCCTGAACAACTATGTTGAATAATCTTTGTTTTCAGATCATTTGACAGTTGTTTTGAGGAGCCCATGATGCCACTCTTCAGAGGAGATTCAAACAGGAGAACAACTTGCAAGTGGCCACTTTAAGTAGCTTTTCTCATGATTGCATACACCTGACTATGAAGTTCAAAGCTCAATGAGGTTACAAAACCAAAAAAAGTGCTTTAGTAAGTCAGTAAAAAGTAGGTAGGAGTATTTAAAACAAGAAAATGATAAGGATGCCCATACTTATGCACCTGTCAAATTTTGTTTGAATGCAGATTGCACATGTTCTGCTAGTACAATAAACTTCATTTCAAGGCAGAAACATTACTGTGTCCAATAGTTATTAGATATATCAAACTGAAATAGATGTTGCAAAAACACCAATTTTTATAAAACATTAAGCTTAAGATAAATAGGGGTGCCCAAACTTTTTCATATAACTGTATGTCACACCATTTTGGAAACTGTACCCCCAAGGAGATTATCTAGATGTGTAGTGAGCACTTTGAACCCCTAAGTGCTTCACAGAAGTTTATAACAAAGAGCCATGAAAATAAAAAATCATATTTTTTCCATAAAAATCTTTTTGCCCCCAATTTTTTATTTTCCCAAGGGTAACAGGAGAAATTGGACCCCAAAAAGTTGTTGTACAACTTCTCTTGAGTATGCCGATACCCCATATGTAGGCGAATACTACTTTTGAGGCACAGTGCAAAGCTCAGAAGGGAAGAGCGCCATATTGGAGTTCAGATTTTGCTGGAATGGTTTGACGGTGCCATTCACATTGGCAAAGCCCCTGAGGTGCCAGAACAACAGAACCCCCTATAAAAGTCATTTTACAAACTACACTCCCCAATGAATTCATCTAGAGGTGCAGTGATTATATTGACACCACATGTGCCTCACAGAATTTTATACCACTGAGCGGCAAAGAATAAATTACATTTTTACCACTAAAATGTTGTTTTAGCCCCAAGTTTTTAATTATTCTAAGGGCTAATAGGAAATTTTTTTACAACAAACTGAGGTCCATTTTTTCCTGAGTGCGCCACTACCCTACATGTAATCGGGAAATATTTTTCAGGCACAGTGCAAAGCTCAGAAGGCAAGGAACACCAGATTTTACTGCTACAGTTTGCAGGTGCATGACCCACTGGGAGATCCCATGAGGTGCCAGAACAGCAGAACCTCTCATAAGTGACCCCATTTTACAAACTACACCTCTCAATGAATTCATCTAGGGGTGCAGTGATCATTTTGACACCATGGGTGTGTCACAGAATTTTATACCATTGGGCAGAGCAAGTGGGAAGAGCCGGGCAAAGCGCCAGAATTGGCACATCTAATAGATGTGCCTTTTCTGGGTAGCTGCGGGCTGCTATTTTTAGCCTGGGGGAGCAATATCCATGGCCCCTTACCAGCCTGAGAATACCAGCCCCCCAAGGCTGGTTGTCAAAAAATGGGGGGGACACCACACCATTATAAAAAAATTATTTATTTAAATAATTAAAAAAAAACAGAGTGGGGTCCCCCTCTATTCTTGATAACTAACCATGCTTAAGCTGACAGTTGAGGGTTGCAGCCCCCAGCTGTGAGTTTTGCCTGGCTGGTTATAGAAAATACAGGGGAACCCACACAGTTTTTTTCATTTATTTATTTATAGCGAAGGCGACGGCTGATCAATACACTCATCAGCCGCTCCTGCTGTCACTGTTAGCAGCAGAGGTAGGCTGATGGGATTAATTGTCCCATCAGCCACCGCCTGCTGTCTCTTTTATCACTTAAATATAACTCTCATTTTTCTCCCCTGCTAGCACCAATTGCAGGCACAGCAGGGAAGAATGATGAGAGCCGTGTTCAGCATCTTACGCTGGGAAACAGCGCTTACTGTAACGCCTCTTTCCTGGTGCCGGTCCGTGTGTTACTGATGCAGTACACGGATGCCAAATGTGTGCCACAAGTATTACACACATGGACACTGACATCTCCGGTACCAGAAATATCAGGATGAGTGAAAGAGAACTTATAGCGGGTTTTCATGTTTGGTGGCTGTAACGCACTAAAAGATGCTTTTTTTGCAAAAAATAGCTTTTGCATCACCACATTTTGATAGCTATAATTTTTCAATATTTTTACCCACAGAGTCATGTGAGGTCTTGTTTTTTGCGGGACGAGTTGACATTTTTATTGGTACTATTTTCGGGCACATGACATTTTTTGATCGCTTTCTATTACGAATTTTGGGTGGCAGAATGAAGATAAATCAGCAATTCATGAATTTCTTTTTTGGGGGGGTTATGCCATTCCGTGTGTGGTAAAATTGATAAGGCAGTTTTATTCTTCGTGTCAGTACGATTACAGCAATACCACATTTATATAGTTTTTTATGTTTTGGCGCTTTTATACAATAAAAACTATTTTATAGAAAAAATTATTATTTTTTCATCACTTTATTCTGATTGCTATAACTTTTTTATTTTTTTTATTTTTCTGCCGATGGAGCTGTATGGTGGGTTGTTTTTTGCAGGACAAGATGACGTTTAATATGTTTATTAATATCCGTCTTCTTGATCGCGTTTTATTCTACTTTTTGATTGGTGGCCTAGTGATAAAGCATTGGTTTTTGCCTTGTTTTTTTATGGTGTTCACTAAAGGAGTTAACTAGTAGGATAGTTTTATAGCTCAGGTCGTTGCGGACGCGGCAATACCAAATATGTGTACTTTTATTGTTTATATGTTTTTTTTAATTCAAATATTTATTTAGAGGTAGAATATATATTGATATTTTTTTAAATATTTTTCCAATTCTTAAATTTTTTTTTACTTTTTTCTAACTTTTTTACTTTGTCCCACTATGGGACTATCATGGTTTGCAGGCTGATCCCTTCTATAGCATGCAGATGAAGCAGCATCTGCATGCTATAGAAACTGTCAGCTCTGCACTGACAGGGAGACTTGCTGATCATGCACTGCGCATTATCAGCAAGTTTCCTAGCTCTGGTGACCCGAGTGTCGTCATGACAACATCGAGTCATCATGACAACGATCGTGACTCCACGTCATGCCTTGGGGTCTCCAATCCAAATGCAGATGGTCTGTCAGCCCTCTGCCGGTTTCCGGAATGCTGCGATCATGTTCGAGCACAGCATTTCGGGTGTTAAAGTGCTGGTGACCGCTCCTGGCACCTAGTGCCGGGTATCAGCTGTCAGAATCAGCTGACACCCGGCGGTGATCCCCCCGTGTGCGCGGTCGATCCGTCCATGGTCAAATAGGCACAGGGCACATGGACGGATCATTACGTCCATTGTCAGAAAGGGGTTAAATCTGACATTTAAAAAAATTAACCATCATCCAAAACTTGCTGGAAATATCACGTTAAAACAGAATGGGATCTGAAAAAAGTATCTGATATAAAAATGTCTCATTTCACACTGATGAGATGATATGAGGGGTTAAGGTCATGCGTTAATTGAATTCAAAGTCCTTGCAAATCTTTTTTTGAATTAACTACAATAGAGATATTCTGATTTGGGTCCAATAAATTCATTTGCAGATTTTCAGGCACAGACTGCAATATAAATGTCTTATCACAAAACATCTGGCCACTTCCAATGTACTGAAAGTATAAAATAGTAGATTGCCAACATAATTTAAAGCGTTTTCTGACAAAGACACTTGAGCTAGTCCAGGATATAACACAAACTCGCATTGTAACCTAAAACTATACATAGACTACAAGAAGTATAGAAGAAAATCAGAATTGCATTAAAATAAAGTTTAAAAATACTGCAGTGACTTTAATGATAGACTTCATTAGTGCACGGTACTGTAGAAAATAATAGCCTGTGTGATATTTCTTATTAGTTGCCTGATAGTGCTTACTAACCAGTGCTTTTATAGTCCATAAGTTAGTGTTTCTCATTGATCGTGGATTTCCAATACTGGTAGTTTTCAGAGTAATAATAAAGATTTCTAAGAAAACGTTCTACAAGGATAGCTAAAACGAAAAAAGGTATTGACAGTGCACTTGATGTAGAACCTGCACAGTGGAAATGAGTTTTAGGAAAGGATGGAAAAGTATGTTCAGCATAACATGTGCTAAAGCTTTTCTTAAAGTGTCCTAGATATATTAAGGCATACTATAGGAATGAGGTTATTATATCACGGCCATAGGTACTGCTGACTATAACCCATATCGTCAGGAAGAATATATGCAACATTTAACGTCAAGGACTCACATAGACAAGCATGTTTGAGGATCTCCATGTAAGAACAGCATACGGGGACCTTGGGAATCTATAATGTGTCTGTAGCAGAAGATGCTCACTGCTTAGAGGTGAAAATAGCTCCTCTTGCCTCTTGGACCCCAGTGCGGCTGCACAGGTTGCACCAATACTATGTCTGCTAGTAAGTAATCCATATGACAAATCGACCACACATTGACAAGTAAACTGGTTGTCCAGTGTAAAAAAATGGCAGCATGCACTATTCTGATGCGTGTTTCAGATCAGACTTGCCAGGTAAACTAAATGGGTGTGCAGATAAAGTCATTGCAATGATTAAATAGGTAACTATATTTGGCTTAATATTATTTTTTTCACTTGTGCTAACAGTGTCAAACTGATGCCATATTGATGTTGTGGAATACCACATGGATCTAAAACTTTTCAGTGAAAAACAAACAATTTTTCATACGCTTGAGAGAATTTGGCATTATGCAGACAACACGCAGAAAAATAATTACTAATAAATATCTTTACAACATGCGGTCAAAGGTGCTCTCAATGGAAGCGAAACAGACCATCCAATGAAAATAAGGAAGAAGTCCATCAGAGAGTTAGCAGAAATGTTAAGAGTGGCCAAATCAACAGTTTGGTACTCTCAGCAAAAAGGTGCGCACTGGTGTGCTTGGGAACTCAAAAAGACCTGGATGTCTAAGAAAGAAAACAGTGGTGGATGATCGCAGAATCCTTTCCATGGTGAAGAAAAACCCTTCACAACATCCACCAAAGTGAAGAACACGTTCCAGGAAGTAGGTGTTTCAGTATCTTAGTCTGCCATAAAGAGAAGACTTCATAAGAGCAAATACAGAGAGTTCATCACAATGTGCACACCATTAAATTAGCCATAAAATAGAAAGGCCAGATTGGACTTCGCCAAGAAACATCTTTAGCAGCCAACCCAGTTCTGAAAAAGCATTCTTTGTACAGATGAGCCTAATATCAACATGGATCATAATGATGGGAAGAAGAAAGTATGGAGAAAGCTTGGAATGTCTCATGATCCAAAGCACACCACATCTTCTGTAAAACATGGTCGAAGCAGTCTGATGGCATGGGCATGCATGGCTTCCAATGGAACTGGGTCACTGGTGTTTATTGATTATGTGACTCAAGACAGAAGCAGCCTGATGAATTCTGAAGTGTACAGGGCTATAGTTTCTGCTCAGATTTAACCAAATGCAGCAAGGTTTATCGGTGCCTCACAGTACAGATGGACAATGGCCAAAACACACTGCAAAAGCAACACAGGAGTTTTTTTTAAGCAAAGAAGTGGAATATTCTGCAATGAACGAGTCATTCACCAGACCTCAACTCCATCGAGCTACATTTCAAATGCTTAAGACACAACTTAAGGCAGAAAGAACCATAAACAAGCAACAACTGAAGCCATTTGTAGTAAAGGCCTGGTAAACATCACAAACCAAAGTTTGTTGACATCCATTGCTTCCAGACATCAGGCAGTCATTGTCCGTGCAGTGTTCTTTATAAAGTATTAAATATTAACATTTTATTTATAGTAAGGTTAATTTGTCCAATTACTTTTGAGCTCCTGAAATGAGGAGGCGTTGAAGAAAAATGGTTGCAATTCCTAAATGTTTCACAGGATATTTTTGCTCAACTCCTTTAATTAAACCTGAAATTCTACACTTCGGTTTCATCTCAGTTTCATTTTAAACCCAAAATAGCGGTGTGCAGAGCCCAAATCATAAAGATTCGGTCACTCTCCAAATATTTGTGGAGCTAACTGAATGTTACTATAGTTGTGTATTTGTTAGTTTGTTATTCAGCCCTTTTATGAACACATTCATGTCCTATTTTAAGGTTAGGAGATCAATTTAAATATTCGAAAACATTTGGAAACAGAGTAGGGTTGTATAATGAGATAAAAACTAAAAAAATAGACTAAAACGTCAAAGATATTTCTAACATTTTAAATGTATTTAAGTACAACAAATGTTATGTCTGCAATAAAAACATAAGGTTTGATTTATATGCTACACATAAAGATTTTCTTACCACACATAAGTCAATGAAGTTAGGCAAAGATCCGGCTAATGACCATAGAACATGATATACTTACACTGGGAATACGTGGTTGCAGTGCCACTGACACTGAATCTATTTAAATGAAGTCTGTGGGTAACAACATTTTTCTGTGGTTGAAATAGAATGATATGGACTTTCGGTGCAAACAGGCATCCCAAGACTACAAAACCGCTTAGACTTACAGAAATGCACATGGTCGTAGTTTGGACCTGAAACAGAATTGAAATAATTCAGCCATTACATTTTTATAGTGCCCTCATCCTTTTGGGCACTGTTAAAAAAAAGAAACAGTTTGGTTATGAAGCATGTATGGAGTATGATTAACAAGAACTAATGTTTATGTATCAACATCTTGCCAAGTAATTTTTATCACTTAGTTTATTTGGTATTTATAAGCCTTGGTGAAAAGGAAAATGTAAGAGGAAATATAGATATGTATCTTCACTAAATGGCACTAATTCATGGAAGTACCAAAATAAGACTAATATACCATAATGTAATTGCACAAATGTGTCATATTACTAATGAGCAGTGTAATAAAATATATTGGGCCTATAATGAGCCATAATTGCAAAACAATTAATTATATAAAAATGATCACCTATCCACAGACCAAGGAGAGGATCAGTAGCGTTCTGATCAGAACATACGGCCGCTGTAGAGCCTATGAGTGGGACACTGCTCCCAACCGGGAACTCAATTTCAGTGCAGTATGCATTCTCAGAATGAAGATAAAGTAGAACACATAATGGTGGAATAGGGAACTGTCAGCTTCCTGTTCCTCCATTCAGAGTGTGCATTTGAGTGCAGCAGGTGAAATGTCACTTGATCATGCCTGTTGCATGGAGCCTCAGTCCACAGACTGCATACAACAGAGCAGTGCATCAGGGACATGGGCTTAGGTGAGTAGTTTTTATTTATCTTCTTATCAGTCAGTACTTGTAGGGAGCTCCCTGGCCTCATAATGTATATGATGGAGACTATGGAGGCATCATACTGAAAGAGGTAAATCATAATCTGGAACACAGCATAGTGAGTGATGGGGACTGTGGGAGCATCATACCGGGGTGCTGTAGGAGCCATTTTTTGTGTGAGTGACTGTGGGAGCATTGTGTGTGGGGCATTATAGAGGCATCATACTATGCTGGGGCTGTGGGGCAATTACACTTTGTTGGGCATGATACCTTGCTGGGGTACGTACTGTGGCGTCATCATAATTTGTTTGTGGGGGTTACAGTGGGGGAATTTACAGGTGAGGTATCATACTGTGTGTGGGGAAAGTTTAGGGGGGCATCAAAGTCTAGGAAAAGGGTATCATAATCGGTGAGAACACTTAGAGGCTTCCATTCAGTAGAAGCAAAATTACTGTCTAAATATTGCCTATCCTGCTAAATATATTTATTTAGGGTGGAGGATCAATTAGGACTTTTTCTATGGGGCCAATGATTTATACAGTGGCTACAGAAAGTATTCAGACCCCTTGAAAATTTTCACTCTTTGTTTCATTGCAGCCATTTTGGTAAATTCAAAAAAGTTCATTTTTTTTTCTCATTAATAACATAGATAGCAAGGCCGAAAAAGACATTTGTCCATCCAGTTCAGCCAATATTCCGTCAGAATAAATCCCCAGATCTACGTCCTTCTAAAGAACCTAATAACTGTAAGATACAATATTGTTACGCTCCAGGAAGACATTCAGGCCTCTTTTGAACCCCTCGACTGTGTTCGCCATCACCACCTCCTCAGGCAAGGAATTCCAGATTCTCACTGTCCTAACAGTAAAGAATCCTCTTCTATGTTGGTGGAAAAACCTTCTCTCCTCCAGCCGCAGAGAATGCTCCCTTGTGACCATCACCTTCCTTGGTATAAACAGATCCTCAGAGAGAAATTTGTATTGTCCCCTTATATATTTATACATGGTTATTAGATCGCCCCTCAGTCGTCTTTTTTCTAGACTAAATAATCCTAATTTTGTTAATCTCTCTGGGTATTGTAGTTCCCCTATCCCCTTTATTAATTTTGTTGCTTTCCTTTGTACTATCTCTAGTTTCATTACATCCTTCCTGAGCACCGGTGCCAAAAAATGAATGTACACTCTGCACCCCATCTTGACTGAAAAAAACAGAAATGTAGAAATTTTTGCAAATTTATTAAAAAAGAAAAACTGAAAAATCACATGGTCATAAGTATTCAGACCCTTTGCTCAGTATTGAGTAGAAGCACCCTTTTGAGCCAGTACAGCCATGAGTCTTCTTGGGAATGATGCAATAAGTTTTTCACACCTGGATTTGGGGATCCTCTGGCATTTTTCCTTGCAGATCTCCCCCAGTTCTGTCAGGTTGGATGGTGAATGTTGGTGGACAGCCATTTTCAGGTCTCTCCAGAGATTCTCAATTGGATTTAGGTCAGGGTTCTGGCTGGGCAGTTAAAAATGGTCACAGAGTTGTTCTGAAGCCACTTTTAGCTGTGTGCTTAGGGTCATTGTCTTGTTGGAAGGTGAACCTTCGGCCAAGTCTGAGGTCCAGAGCACTCTGGAAGAGGTTTTCATCCAGGATATCTCTGTACTTGGCCGCATTCATGTTTCCTTCAATTGCAACCAGTCATATTGTCCCTGCAGCTGAAAAACACCCCCATAGCATGATGCTGCCACCACCATGTTTCACTGTTGGGATTGTATTGGGCAGGTGATGAGCAGTGCCTGGCTTTCTCCACACGTACCGCTTAGAATTATCACCAAAAAGTTCTATCTTCGTCTCATCAGACCAGAGAATCTTATTTCTCATAGTCTGGGAGTCCTTCATGTGTTTTTTAGCAAACTCTACGCGGGCTTTCATATGTCTGGCACTGAGGAGAGGCTTCCGTTGGGCCACTCTGCCACAAAGGCCCAACTGGTGGAGGGCTGCAGTGATTATTGACTTTGTGAAACTTTCTCCCATCTCCCTACTGCATCTGTGGAGCTCAGCCACAGTGATCTTGGAGTTCTTATTTACCTCTCTCACCAAGGCTCTTCTCCCATGATTGCTCAGTTTGGCTGGATGGCCAGGCCTAAGAAGACTTCTAGTGGTCCCAAACTTCTTCCATTTAAGGATTAGGGAGGCCACTGTGCTCTTAGGAACCTTGAGTACTGCAGAAATTCTTTTGGAACCTTGGCCACATCTGTGCTTGCCACAATTTTGTCTCTGAGCTCCTTGACCAGTTCCTTTGACCTCATGATTCTCATTTGGTCTGATATGCACTGTGAGCTGCGAGGTCTTAAATAGACAGGTGTGTGCCTTTACAAATCAAGTCCTATCAGTTTAATTAAACACAGCTGGACTCCAGTGAAGGAGTAGAACCATCTCAAGGAGGATAACAAGGAAATGGACAGCATGTGACTTAAATATGAGTGTCTGAGCAAAGGGTCTGAATACTTATGACCATGTGATATTTCAGTTTTTATTTTTTAATAAATTTGCAAAAATGTCTACATTTCTGTTTTTTTAAGTCAAGCTGGGGTGCAGATTGTACATTAACCCCTCTCTGCCATCAGACGTACTATTCCGTCCATGTGACCCTGGACCTAATTCCCATGGACGGAATAGTACGTCATAGGCGATCAGCTGCGCTCCCGGGGGGAGCGTAGCTGATCGCCGCCGGGTGTCAGCTGTATATCACAGCTGACACCCAGCACTATGTGTCAGGAGCGGTCATGGACCGCTCCTGGCACATTAACCCCTAGCACACCGCGATCAAACATGATCGCGGTGTGCCCGGGGCACAGGGGAGGATCGCGCAGGCAGGGGGCTCCCTGCGCGCCCCCTGAGACCCTCAGAGCAGCGCGATGTGTCTCGCTGTTCCGAGGGTCCGTCCTCCCTCCAGGTCCCCGGATCCAAGATGGCGCCGGGGTCCTGCAGGGAGGCGGCTTCCTCAGTGCCTGCTGAGAGCAGGCGCAGAGGAAGCCTGCAGCGATGCCAGAGCGATCGCTGGTGTGACAGAGTGCTGTGCACACTGTCACACCAGCGATCTGCTAAAATACTGTGATGTCCCACCCTGGGACAAAGTAAAAAAGTTAAAAAAATAAAAATAAAAAGTGGTAAAAAAAATCATCAAAAAAAAAAAATATTCCCCAATAAATTCATTTCTTCCTGTAAATAAAAAAAACAAAACAATAAAAGTACACATATTTGGTATCGCCGCGTCCGTAACGACCCCCTCTATAAAACTGTCCCACTAGTTAACCCCTTTAGTGAACCCCTAAAAAAAAAAAAACTAAGCAAAAAATCAATGCTTTATCATCATACCGCCGAACAAAAAGTGGAATAACACGTGATCAAAAAGACAGATATAAATAATCATGGTACCGCTGAAAACGCATCTTGTCCCGCAAAAAACAAGCCATCATACAGCATCATCAGCGAAAAAATAAAAAAGTTATAGCTCGCAGAATAAAGCGATGCAAAAATAATGATTTTTTATATAAAATTGTTTTTATTCTATAAAAGCGCCAAAACATAAAAAAATGATATAAATGAGGTATCACCGTAATCGTACTGACCCGAAGAATAAAACTGCTTTATCAATTTTACCACATGCGGAACGGTATAAACGCCTCCCCCAAAAGAAATTCATGAATTGCTGATTTTTGTTCATTCTAACCTCCCAAAAATCGAAATAAAAAGCGATCAAAAAATGTCACGTGCTCAAAAATGGTACTAATAAAAACGTCACCTCGTCCTGCAAAAAATAAGACCTCACATGACTCTGTGGGCCAAAATATGCAAAAATTATAGCTCTCAAAATGTGGTGATGCAAAAAACTACTTTTTGCAATAAAAAGCGTCTTTTAGCGTGACAGCTGCCAATCATAAAAACCCGCTATAAATAGTAAATCAAACCCCCTTTTATCACCCCCTTAGTTAGGGAAAAATAATAAAATTAAAAAAATGTATTTATTTCCATTTTCCCATTAGGGTTAGTGTTGCGGCTAAAGTTAGGGTTAGGATTGGCGCTAAAGTTAGTATTAGGGTTATGGTTGGGATTAGGGTTAGGGGTGTGTTAGGGTTAGGTTTGTGGTTAGGGTTGGGACTAGGGTTAGGGGTATGTTGGGGTTAGGGTTGGAGTTAGAATTGGGGGGTTTCTGCTGTTTAGGCACATCAGGGGCTCTCCAAATGTGACATGGCGTCTGATCTCAATTCCCGCCAATTCTGCGTTGAAAAAGTCAAACGGTGCTCCTTCACTTCTGAGCTCTGCCATGCGCCCAAACAGTAGTTTACCCCCGCATATGGGGTATCAGCGTACTCTGTACCCCAAGAGTTATTGTGCAATTTGTCCTATTTCTTCTGTTACCCTTGGGAAAATAAAAAACTGGGGGCGACAAAATCATTTTTGTAAAAAAAAAAATGATTTTTTTGTTTTTACGGCTGTATGTTATAAATTTTCTGTGAAGCACTTGGGGCTTCATAGCGCTCACCACACTTCTAGATAAGTTCCTTGTGGGTCTATTTTCCAAAATGGGGTCACTTGTGGGGGGTTTCCACTGTTTAGGCGCATCAGGGGCTCTCCAAATGCGACATGACGCCCCCAGACCATTCCATCAAAGTCTGCAATCCAAAACGTCACTACTTCCCTTCCGAGCTCAGACGTGCACCCATACAGTCGTTTTCTCACACATGTTGGGTATCAGTGTACTCAGGACAAATTGGACAACAACTTTTGGGGTCCAATTTCTCCTGTTACCCTTGTGAAAATAAAATATTGGGGGCGAAAAAATCATTTTTGTAAAAAAAAAAAGGATTTTTTATTTTTACGGCTGTACGTTATAAACTTCTGGGAAGCACTTCGGAGTTCAAAGTGCTCACCACACATCTAGATAAGTTCCTTGTGGGGTCTATTTTCCAAAATGGGGTCACTTGTGGGGGGTTTCCACTGTTTAGGCACATCAGGGGCTCTCCAAATGCGACATGACGCCCCCAGACCATTCCATCAAAGTCTGCAATCCAAAACGTCACTACTTCCCTTCCGAGCCCCGACGTGCGCCCATACAGTAGTTTACTCCCACATATTGGGTATCAGCGTACTCAGGACAAATT
Organism: Oophaga sylvatica; assembly: GCA_033576555.1. Taxonomy (NCBI): domain Eukaryota; kingdom Metazoa; phylum Chordata; class Amphibia; order Anura; family Dendrobatidae; genus Oophaga; species Oophaga sylvatica. Next base: position 302,512,715 of record JARQOD010000004.1, on the reverse strand, counting down.
GGACAACAACTTTTGGGGTCCAATTTCTCCTGTTACCCTTGTGAAAATAAAATATTGGGGGCGAAAAAATAATTTTTGTAAAAAAAAAAAGATTTTTTATTTTACGGCTGTACGTTATAAACTTCTGTGAAGCACTTTGGGGTTCAAAGTGCTCACCACACATCTAGATAAGTTCCTTGAGGGGTCTAGTTTCCAAAATGGTGTCATTTGTGGGGGGTTTCCACTGTTTAGGCAGATCAGGAGCTCTCCAAACACGACATGGCATCCAGCCAATTCTGCGTTGAAAAAGTCAAACGGCGCTCCTTCCCTTCCAAACTCTGCCATGCACCCAAACAGTGGTTTACCCCACATATGGGGTATCAGCGTACTCAGGACAAATTGCACAATAACTTTTGGAGTCTTGTTACCCTTGGGAAAATAAAAATTGGGGTGAAAAGATCAATTTTGTGGAAAAAATATGATTTTTTAATTTTACGGCTCTACGTTATAAACTTGTGTGAAGCACTTGGGGGTTCAAATTGCTCACCAAAGATCTAGATAAGTTCCTTAGGGGGTCTAGTTTCCAAATGGGGTCACTTGTGGGGGGTTTCCACTGTTTAGGCACATCAGGGACTCTCCAAATGCAACATGGCGTCCAATCTCAATTCCAGCCAATTTTGGTTGGAAACAGTCAAATGGTGCTACTTCCATTCCGAGCTCTGCCATGCGCCCAAACAGTGGTTCCCCCCCACATATGGGGTATCAACGTACTCAGGACAAATTGGACAACAACTTTTGAGGTCCAATTTCTCCTGTTACCTATGGGAAAATAAAAAATTAGTGACTAAGAGATAATTTTTGTGGGAAAAAAATAGGATTTTTTATTTTCATGCCCGGGCATTATAAACTTGTGTGAAGCACTTGGGGGTTCAAAGTGCTCACCAAAGATCTAGATAAGTTCCTTAGGGGGTCTAGCTTCCAAAATGGGGTCACTTGTGGGGGGTTTCCACTGTTTAGGCTCATCTGGGGCAATACAAACGGAACATGACCCCCATCAATGTTTGCATTGCAAAACGTTACTGCTTCCTTTCCAAGCCCTGCCGTGCGCCCAAACAGTTTCCCCCCCCCACATATGGGGTATCAGCGTACTCAGGACAAATTGGACAACTTTTGGGGTCCAATTTCTTTGGGAAAAATCAAAAATTTGGGACTAAAAAATCATTTTTGTGGAAAATTGTTTTTTTTTTTTTTCACACCCAGGCATTATAAACTTTTGTGAAACACTTTGGGGTTCAAAGTGCTCACAACAGATCTAGATAAGTTCCTTAGGGGGTCTAGTTTCCAAAATGGTTTCACTTGTGGGGGGTTTCCACTGTTTAGGCGCATCAGTGGCTCTCCAAACACGACATGCGTCCAACCTCAACTTCAGACAAATTTTAGTTTGAAAAAGTCAAACGGCGCTCCTTCCCTTACGAGCTCTGCCGTGTGCCCAAACAGTGGTTTTCCCCCACATATAGGGTATTGGGTACTCAGGAGAAATTGCACAACAACTTTATCTGCCCATTTTCTCCTTTTACCCTTGTCAAAATAAAAAAAAAGTTTGTAAAATATCATTTTTGTGGCTAAAAAGTTAAATATTCATTTTTTCCTTCAACGTTGCATCAGCTCCTGTGAAGCACCTGAAGGGTTAATAAACTTCTTGAATGTGGTTTTGAGTACCTTGAGGGGTGCAGTTTTTAGAATGGTATCACTTTTTGGTATTTTCTGCTATATAGACCCGTCAAAGTGACTTCAAATGTGAGGTGGTCCCTAAAAAAATGGCTTTGTAAATTTTGTTGTAAAAATGAGAAATCACTGGTCAACTTTTAACCCTTATAATTTCTGAACAAAAAAAAATTTTGGTTCCAAAATTGTGCTGATGTAAAGTAGACATGTGGGAAATGTTATTTCTTAACTATTTTGTGTGACATATTTCTCTGTTTTAAGGGAAAAAAAATTCAAAGTTTGAAAATTGCAAAATTTTCAAAATTTTCGCCATATTTGTGTTTTTTTCAAAAATAAATGCAAGTTATATTGAAGAAATTATACTTCTAACGTGAAGTACAATATGTCACGAGAAAACAATCTCAGAATCGCGAAGATCCGTTGAAGCGTTCCAGAGTTATAACCTCATAAAGAGACAGTGGTCAGAATTGTAAAAATTGTCCCGGTCATTAACGTGCAAACCACCCTTGGGGGTGAAGGGGTTAAGGAGAAAAAATTAACTTTTTGGTAAATTAACTTTTTTGAATTTACCAAATGGCTGCAATGAAACAAAGAGTGAAAAATTTAACGGGGTCTGAATACTTTCCATACCTACTGTATGTACACCCCTAGCAAGGATAGTTACTTTTATGTTACCTTTCTATAACAATTTTCTATGCATACTAATGAACTTACCCTGTAGTCACTGGACGTCACATAAAATATTGGAAGAAATGCGAGCCAGATAATACAGGTGGTGTACATTGTAAATCCAATAAACTTGGCTTCGTTGAAATTTTCTGGGCACTTCCTTGTTTTAAAGGCATATACAGTACATAATATGACTAGAACAACGTCATATGTTAAAGATATCAGCATACTTGAATCCTTCACATTGCATTTTAATATGACAGTCTCCCTTTTCTCCGGTAGAGTGTACCTCCTGGTGCCTGGATACTCCAACATAAGCCATACAGACACAATAACAATTTGAACAGAGATGAGGCTTAGGCAAATTATGACTTGAGATTTGGGGCTGATAAATTTGGGTCTTTGAGCACCTTCTGTTACTCCACTGAAGATCCGGGCAATTCTATTTGTCTTTGTTAGAAGAGCCGAGTAGCACACTACAAATGATGTCCCCAACCCCAAACGTCGTAGCGTACATATGACTGGGGAAGGTTTGGCTATGAAGAAAAATGTCATACAGTAACACAAGAAAACTCCAATCAAGAGGATATAACAGAGTTCACGTCCAGATGCTTTGACTAAAGGAGTGCTATTGTGCTTGACAAAGACTCCACCAACCAGGAATGTACACAAGAAACCAAGGCATGCAATTGTTACTGGTCCTACGGCCCATGCATCTTCCCATTTAATGTAGTCTTCTGGTAAGTCAAAGCATCCAGTTAGGTCTGTAGTGGGCCAGCGTCCTGGTCCGCAATCAACACATGTCAATTCGTCTGCAAGATATTGATATGTTTCACATGGAATGCAGATCCAACAACATACATCTCCAGGTTGCATATTCTTCATTTCATTTGGGGCACATGGATCACTGCACTGTGATGTTGGCACCATACTCTTGGACCATTGTATGACATCTACATCAAGAGATAAAGTCTCTGCCCACTGACCAATTTTTAGATATGAGTATTTTCCATTATTATACTGAAAATTGAAGACATTATATAGGCCAAGACCATCTCCATATGCGTCAAACTTTACAACGCTGTCCGCAGTGTGGGGGATAAATGGAGCTGTTGAAGAAAGAAAAGAGTTATTGAAAAACTTATTCATATGTACATTTCTAAAATTCTGTAAAAAAAAGGAAAAACTCTCACAGGTAACTATATTAATCCTTTGGAATTGGCTGACAAATTAACCCTGGTTGTCATCACAATTGGAACGCTGATTGGTTTGTAAGTAAAGAGTTTGAAATTTTCATCACTGTTCTGCTCAATTGTATATCAATGGAATAATCCTATTGGAAAACTCTAGTTATTGACAGATTAATTATCACTGTAGGTTCTTCTGTAGATATGAAATTACTGTACTCCCTCTCATAATTTAGGTTGGAAAATGTTTCTTTGACATCACTACCATAGCTTTAGTGTTCTTTCTCTCAGTATTTTATACTATTTTTTTACCCTAAAGCCATGATTTCTGCATAATTAATATGACAACCAGAAGTTCTTCCAGTGATTCCTCCTTTTATTTTTAAGGATGTAAAAACTGTGTATGAGCTTTCCGCATATGTCCTCATCTTTTATCAGCAATATGTTCATGAACAAACTTTCTATATTCTGAATCAAATGTAATATTATATGACATTTTGTGACCTGACATCCACTTTATGATGGCATTGAGATGACTCCTGTCCAAATGGCTGTCAAGTCTGGAGGCCATATACATTTATTCCAGGCAGTTTGTGGATAAAAAAATGACAATTACTATGTTAAAGAAGGTAGATGAACTACAGTATTTTAATGAGATTCCAAAACTATACTTATAAATGTCTTTATGAAGTAAATAATAGTTTTACGTGTTGTACTACATTTGTTCTACACTTTTCATGTACACTAAATGATGTTGATGAGATTTCATGTTATCAATTTTATTGTGCTTTTTACCTTTCATATAAATTCTAGTTTCTATTTCTGATCAGAATTCACAAGTGTCAGGTCAATAGTTAAGCTGTCTCTTGACATTCTTGAAAATCTCTTTTTGTCTCTTTTGCTTGCAGCTAGATGCCTTAGTCCACGTCTCATGTTCTGTTAAGTGTCTCCCAGCTACAGAGAGGCAAGGAAGGCAGCACATGATATGACACACAACCATAGGTGGTGATCGTGCCTGACAGACTTCGGGACACTAGGTGCATATTTAAAAATGGTCAAGTATTTCTCACTGCTCGTTCAATATTGTGAAAGGATGTAAAACTGTCATAGATGAACTGCGAGCAAATACAATTCATGCAAAGAATAAAGGTGAATTGTGCTGTCATTAGAAATGTTATTTAGTGTAGAGTAATTCTAGACTTTAACCCCTTCCCGACCTCCGCTGTACTAGTACTGCTCTGCGGGAAGTGCATTTCTGCCCAGAGCAGTACTAGTACGGCGCTACCATTTTCCAGCCATCTCTGCACGTAGTGCCGAGGGGTTGCACCACTTCCTCACATCGGCGATCGCTCTGATTGGCTATTAAAAGTGAAACAGCCAATCAGAGAGATCGCAGATGAAATACGGTAAAATATTACAATCCTGCCATGGCCGATGTTGCAATAGCAGCTGCCATGGCTGGAGACCGAGATCAGACCCCCCCTCACACCGAGTGACAGCGGTGATCGGCCGACGCCACCGATTGATGGCGGCGATCGGTTGCCGCAGTCACTATCTGCTCCCCTCCTCCTTGCCTCCGCTCCCCCCGCCTTCCGATCCCCCCTCACCTCTCCCGGTCCCGGTCAGTGGCCGTACCGGAGTCCCTCCTGGATTCTTCATGGGCGCCACCATCTTGGAAAATGGCGGGCGCATGTGCAGTGCGCCCGCCGACCGGAAAATTCCATACAGTTATTTTGATCACTGTGATAAACTCTCACAGTGATCAAAATAAAAAAAAGTAAATAAACTCCCCTTTATCACCCCCATAGGTAGGGACAAGTAATAAAAAAAAGAAAAATATATATATATATTTTTCTATTAAGGTTAGAATTAGGGTTAGGGTTAGAACTAGGGTTAGGGTTAGAATTAGGGTTAGAGTTAACATTAGGGTTAGAATTAGGGTTAGGGTTAGAATTAGTGTTAGGGTTGGAATTTGGGCTAGGGTTGGAATTTGGGTAATGGTTACAATTAGGGTTAGGGTTGGAATTAGGGTTAGGGTCAGAATTAGGGTTAGAGTTGGAATTAGGGTTAGGGTTGGGATTAGGGTTAGGATTGTGGTTAGGTTAGGGTTTGGGTTAGGGGTGTGTTGGGGTTAGGGTTGTTGCTAGGGGTGTGTTGGGGTTAGGGTTGGAGTTAGAATTGAGGGGCTTCCACTATTTAGGCACATCAGGGGGTCTCCAAACACGACATGGCGCCACCATTGATTCCAGCCAATTTTGTGTTCAAAAAGTCAAACAGTACTCCCTTTATTGCGAGCCCCATTGTGTGCCCAAACAGTGGTTTACCCCCACATATGGGGTATCAGCATTCTCAGGAAAAATTGCACAACAACTTTGGGGGTCTAATTTCTCCTGTTACCCTTGGGAAAAAAATTGGGGACTAAAAAAATTATTTTTGTGGAAAAAAATGATTTTTTATTTTCACAGCTCTGCGTTATAAACTTCTGTGAAGAACTTAGAGATTCAAAGTGCTCACCACACATCTAGATAAGTTCCTTGGGGGGGTCTAGTTTCCAAAATGGGGTCACTTGTGGGGAGTCTCTACTGTTTAGGCACATCAGGGGCTCTGCAAACATAACATGACGCCCGCAGACCATTTCATCAAAGTCAGCATTTCAAAATGTCACTACTTCCTTTTCGAGCCCCGACGTGTGCCCAAACAGTGGTCCCCCCCACATATGGGGTACCAGTGTACTCAGGACAAACTGTACAACAAGCATTGTGAAAATAAAAAATAGGGAGCTAAAGAAATCATTTTTTGAGGCATTTTTTGTGTGTTTAGGCACACAGAGGCTCTCCAAACACGACATGGTGTCTGCTAACGAATGGAGCTAATTTTCCATTAAAAAAAAGTCAAATGTGCTCCTTCCCTTCTGAGCCGTGCCATGCGCCCAAACAGTGGTTCCCCCACATATGGGGTACCAGCGTACACAGGACAAACTGGACAACAACTTTTGTGGTCCAATTTATGCTGTTACCTTTGGGAAAATAAAAAATAGTGGGCTAAAAAATCATTTTTGAGGAAAAAAAATGATTTTTTTTATTTTCACTGCTCTGCGTTTATAAACTTCTGTGAAGCACTTGGGGGTTCAAAGTGCTCACTACACATCTAGATAAGCTCCTTTGGGGGGTCTATATTCCAAAATTGGGTCACTTGTGGGGGGTTTCTACTGTTTAGGCACATCAGTGGCTCTGCAAACGCAACATGACGCCCGCAGAACATTCCATCAAGTCTGATTTCCAAAATGGCGCTCCTTCCCTTCTGAGCTCTCCAATGCGCCAAAACAGTGGTTCCCCCCCACATATGGGGCATCGGTGTACTCAGGACAAATTGCACAAAAACTTTTGATGTCCAATTTCTCCTGTTACCCTTGTGAAAATAAAAAATAGCGGGCTAAAAAATCATTTTTGGGGAAAAAATTTTTTTTTTATCTTCACTGCTCTGCATTATATACTTCTGTGAAGCACTTGGGGGTTCAGAGTGCTCACAACACATCTAAAATAAATATATTTTTGTGAAAAAAAATACTTTCTTTTTTTATGGATCAATTTGTGAAGCTCCTGGGGGTTCAAAGTGCTCACTATGCATCTAGATAAATTCCTTGGGGGGTCTAGTTTCCAAAATGGGGTCACTTGTGGGGGAGCTCCAATGTTTAGGCACACAGGGACTCTCGAAATGTGACATGGCAACCGCTAAATATTCCAGCATATTTTCCATTCAAAAAGTCAAATGGCGCTCCATCCCTTCTGAGCCCTGCCATGCGCCCAAACAGTGATTTATGAACACATATGAGGTTTCGGTGTACTCAGGAGAAATTGCCCAACAAATTTTAGGATCCATTTTATTCTGTTGCCCATGTAAAAATGAAAAAATTGATGCTAAAAGAAAATTTTTGTTGGAAAAATTAAAATGTCCATTTTTTCCTTCCACGTTGCTTTAGTTCCTATTAAGCACCTGAAGGGTTAATAATATTCTTGAATGTAATTTTTAAAAACTTGAGGGGTGCAGTTTTTAGAATGGTGTTACTTTTGGGTGTTTTCAGCCATATAGACCCTCAAGGTGACTTCAAATGTGAGGTGGTCCCTAAAAAAAATGGTTTTGTAAATTTTGCTGTAAAAATGAGAAATCGCTGGTCAACTTTTAACCCTTATAACTTCCTAACAAAAAAAAATTTTGTTTCCAAAACTGTGCTGATGTAAAGCAGACATGTGGAAAATGTTATTTATTAACTATTTTGGGCCACATAACTCTCTGGTTTAACAGAATAAAAATTCAAAATTTGAAAATTGCTAAATTTTCTAAATTTTCACCAAATTTCCATTTTTTTCACAAATAAACGCAAAAATTATCGACCTAAATTTACCACTAACTTGAAGCCCAATATGTCATGAAAAAACATTCTCAGAATCGCTAGGATCCGTTGAAACGTTCCTGAGTTATTACCTCATAAAGGGACACTGGTCAGAATTGCAAAAAATGGCAAGGTCTTTAAGGTCATAATAGGCTGGGTCATAAAGGGGTTAAAGAAGCGCACCCATCTATTTTTTATTCTAATATATTGCAATCATCATATTATATAGCACTGTGTACTTATTATTGCTCATTTTCCCTTTCTACCCAGGAAATTATTTTCTTTTACATTAGGTCTATGACATCATGTGATTAAAAACAAACTTGTTGAATCCTTCTAAGCTCTTTGTAGAAACAGGAAGCCTATTTGCCCTGCATGAGTCACCATTAGAACTACAATGCTACATCACTGTAAAGTCTCTGACAGTGGGGAGGAGCAGAGCAGTTGGGTCAGGAGATGAAGAGGGGGATGACTCATACAGAGAAAATTGACCTCCTGTCTCTACATAGAGCTTAGTAGGATTCAGCCAATCAGTTTTTAATCACAGGATGTCATAGACCTAATGGACTAGAGAAGAATTAGATGGGTAGAAAGGCAAAATGAGCAATTGTAAGTTCACACTGCTATATAATATGACAAATGCAATATATTAACAAGATAAAAACGTTGATGTGAGGAGGAGTGCTTCTTTAATGCACATTGCAATGCAGATGAAAAACTATATAGTCAAGGGAGAATTTTCAGTGATTTGTTTTACATTTTTTTATGTCAAAAATGTTAAAATCTTGCAGCTTCAAAACAGTACACTGAGTTTCACAACAGACTAATACTTCTCGTTCTGCAGAGATCACTTAGCATAAGTAATTTTATTGTCATTGTTACCACCCTCAGATTGATAGGTAACATCTGCATTATATACCTGGAGACAGATAACATAGTAATGGGAACAGCTCGTCCCCCACTCCTGCACAATGACCTCTGCACAGGTCACAGAGCATGATGGGAACATTCTCCCATACAATGTCATTGAATCACCTCCAGCATTCAGCTTCCTATTGCTCATGTTGCTGCTGTTAAAGGGAACCTGTCAGCAGTTTTGGCTGCTATAAAGATGCGGGCACTGCCTTTCAGAGCTTATCTACAACATTCTATAATGCTGTATATAAGCCCCTGATCCGACCTGCAAGGCAGGAAAAATAAGTTTTATTATATTCACCCGGGGGGGCGGTCTGGTGTGGTCCAGTCTGATGGGTGTCGCAGGTCCGGGTCTGGTGCCTCCCATCTTCTTGCAACGCCTCCCTCCTGCTTGCTTGATGGCTCCCTGTTATCACGCTCCTGCTGATACTGTATTGGTGAGGTGTTTTCTCTCTTTTCCTGTGTAGTTTTCTACTGCGTTCCACTAATTGAGCATCTATATTCAAGATTATCTCCTATATTGCTGTCCATTTCAATATGAATATGTCAGGTACCAATAGTTATATTAATAATAACTTGCCATTGGTATGAAATATCGATTGAACCTTCGTCCATGTCACTGGATATACAAGGTAGCCCAAAATTGAAAGGATATAAGAACCCTCAAGCATTAGCATACTCATTTGATGCCCATGTAATTTCACATTGGCCGTCTTAATAGTAAACCCAAATTTATAGAGTTACTATACGTAAAATTACACCAGACTATTCCACTAATCTGTAGAGGCTTGTTCGGTTTTGGAAATATATTAGTGAGGAAAGGTTTTTGCACTATGTGATGTGGTAGTAAAAGCAGAGAAAGGAACTAAAAGTAAGCCAAAGGGCGGTATAAAATAGATATGGACATCTATTATCAAACAGCATGAATAATTCGATGGTTACCTTTATTGTTTGGAACTGGAGCAAGAATAGTCTGAAAGGTTGAGTATGGCTTTAAGGGAATCTGTCATCAGAAAATAGTTCATTCTTTAAATCAAGATCCTATTCTTTAAATATTGGAGATAAATTGCATTTTGCCAAAGGGCACATTTTCCATTATGGAGCCATATTTGTCATACTGTAGGATAAAATACTACAACACAGATTCATATTTCTTCCTTTGTTGTCTTATATATAGTAACTATAGCTCCACATTAGAAAAGTCAATAGTGTTTTTCCCTCAGCAACAAGAATAATACTGGTGATAATTTCCATTTAATCTTTTCCCATGATGGTATAAAACTATGTTTATAACTCAGAACTAAACAGGACCTGTCTCCTTGATAAAAGTGGCAAGTTTTTGCTTTTAGTTTATTTCTTCAGGTTCTTTTTAAATCTGTCCTACTAAAGCGGGATCACTCACAGAGTAAGTATGACGAGCAGCCTAAAAAAGATTGATTGTTCTCAGTGGGAGAAACAAAATAAGGATCTTATAGTTATAATACCTTTTAATGGCTAACAGATATAAATAAGTGAAGCTACAAACAAGCTTTCAAGACTTCTTATGTCTCTTCATCAGGCATGGTATAGAAAAGTATCTGAAGAAAAGCATCTGTACACAAAAAGAGCAGAGACATTGCATAATAAATGGACATTTTAAAAAACATACTGAGCTCAGAGAATGAATCATTCATCCTTCATTAGGTTAGATAAGTGGTGTAAAAGTGTTATTGTCCCAGAATTTAAAGCATGGGGAACATTATTACAGGAAGGGGCCTATGATGGGTGTCATTATTACAGGATGGGGGACATTATTACATGTGGGTTAAACATGTTTATCTTAATATGATCTAGGATTCTACAAGGGCCCATACATCTGACCAACATGCAGGTGGGGGCCCATATCGAAATTTTGCACTGAACCCTAGTTACCCCACTGCTTACAAAAAACATTAAATTGATTTTTTTAACCATTGTGAGGATTACCTAATAATTAAATTAAGTTTTTATGTAAATTATATTTCCTATATTTCCACCTGTAGGTTTCAGGCTTCTAATGGCCAGCACTTGGGTAAAATGATAAAATTTAGATGCTACTCCACCACCCCCCCCCTTCCAACAATGCCTCTCCACTGCTGCTCTCGCATCTGTTTACTGGCTGCAGAAATGATGTCATGAGTACAGTGCACATGACCGCTGCAGCCAATCACTGAGATCAGCGGTTGTGCCAATGTGAAATTTGATTTCATAATGGTATCTCAGCACTGGCCTTTAGAGGTCAGAAACTTATAACTTGATTTTTTTTAAAATATCTCACTATCTATATTAAAACAAAAATAAAATCTTGCAATTTTCACACTGGCCACTGAATCTCACTAAAGACTAACACTTCCTGTTCTGAGTAGATCACATTTTAGTTGTCATCCCATTGTCATCAAAGGCAGGATAACCTGTATGTACCCAGATAACAGACCAAATAAATCACAATAGGTTATGGTCAAGACTCATCTTCTCCTCCTTCCTGCACAATGACTTCTACTCAGCTCACAGAAGATGCCTAGAAATCTCTCCTGTAGAAGTTATTTCCAGTCTATTGTTTATTGTTTAAATTTAAAGAGGCATTTAATATCCAAATACCATTTTTTAAAAAAAATACATTTTGAATTCCTCACCAATCCTGTTAAAGGTTTCCTGATGAAAGGTCTTTGTCACTGTTAGTGTAGTAAGTAATAAAGATGGGCTAATGTATAAGAGTTCAATTGAATTCTACTAGAATTTTTACAAAAACCCATATTCTGAAAATACAGATTTTTTGGAATTTGCTGTGCACACATTTATCAAAATAGCATCCAGATGGAAGTCCCGTATCTCTTCACGCTGGGCCCAGACATCCTTATTACAATCTTACGATGCGATCAGGCATGGGATGTCCTTGAGCATGCCTTTGATAGAGTCTGAGAACATGTCATGACATGCATTGCAATCTTATGGCACACATACGCAGGTACCTCTTAGACTTGGATCCAGATGGAAGTCGCAGCCTAGCGTGAATAGGCCCATTGTTTCAGCAATAAGAAGAACTGTCGGGGATAGAGCAGCGAGAGGTGGCTGGAGAATTGAACAGTGAGGTTTTAGTGTTTTTTTTTCTACATTTTATGTTTGTTATGCTCTTGAGTCTGCAGAGACAGTAGAGCATAGTAAGGTATATCTAATTTGTGGAGAATAAATTTGCTGCAAATCGAATCTTTCAGTAAAATGTGAAGCAATTGGCAAATTCAAGTCTTGGTAGATTCGATCTCTTCTAGTAAGTACGGTATATTAAATTTTCTTATTTCAACTTAGACCACCAGTCAGAGGCCTCTCACTTAGCCAAATCAAATCTCCTGCTTTACACTCATGAGGGGTAAACACCCCACAACATGTGTCTGCAAATGCAATTTTTGATTTGCCTGCTTACCCTGTATCATGTGGGCTTTTTAGAGGGTCAATATTGACTTTTACGATTGCTACATCCAAAAGGTCGTGCCAGAGATCTTCCTTTTGAAGAGACTGTTTGCACTGATTTGAACCTATAATCAGCTTAATTAAAAATGTTATGAGGCTGGAAAAACATTTATCAAGTTTGGCAGATTATTAGATTATTGGAAAATTTTACAGCTATTAAAGATATATCTTCTTAATTTGAGCCTCAAACAGAAAGTTTGATTTTCCTGATTTTCCAACGTTGCTATCTGAGCTACCTAAAACATCCAGATTATATGGTGACAGCAAGTTTAAATCTACAATGGGTGTATTAACTACAAGTGACCCTCCATCTGCATTTTCAGATAATCTTGTAAAAAGACTCAGGTATCTTTCTCTATGTAATTTCTTCATACTGTTTTTCTATATGCCATTTAGTAAAATACATAAATCATTAGTTGTTTAGTACATGCCTGAGATTTAAATCAGTCAACAACACTAATAGATTAATTTTTGATTTATTGTAGGGAAGTGATTTACGCAAAATCCAAACTCCGCCAAGAAAAATGAGATGCCTATATAGCCTTGCCAACAGCAATAAATTTCACACTATTCTCACTGTAAGCACCTCTTCTATGTGCTCTTGTGTGAGTGTGCAATGATCAATGATACTCTGAGACATTCAATGTTCTAATATTATATGCAGTAAATCAAAAACATGAGATTTTATTTGATTCCAAATTTTATCTGGATATATCTGTGAAACAAGTGTTTTCTGCAGTTATTTGTTCCTTTTCAGCAATTGTTCAGCTTTTGTTTTTTTACGAGAAAATGGAACAATGTGTCATATAAGGTATATATTTGTAGCACACTGCTTCAAAGTTACACAGCCAACTTTTTTCTGCTAAAAAACAAGGGAACATTTAATAATTTGTGTTTTTGACACTTCTTTTTTGTCTTGTGGTATTTGTTGACTTTTTTTGTGCCAATTACTGTACTACAAGAATTGGTAGGAGTAGTAGTCTGCGCTGCTCTGCCCACCAATTGTTCTACACGACAGGATCTCCCTACCTGAAAGTACTGCAGCAGTTGTCACCCCTTGATTCTTTAGTTGTTGGTTAAACAACCCCAAAAGGTGAGCAATTCCTATACCTCTCACCTAGACCAAATTCTCCACCTATTGCGCTTCGTATCTTTCCTTCTTTCTAAATACTTCAAAAAGAAACACATGGTTTATAAATTTTGCGTAAAATCAAAAATGCTCCTTATTTTTCGTCTGTTACATGATTTGTGCCTCTTTAGAGGAAAAAGTCACATGACCTGTTAAAATGGCACACATATTTTAATATTTACACTGAAAAATTCTGTAGAACAAAAAAGTCAGTCCAGGGCGACAGAGGAACTGGAATACATTTGTGCAAAAATTTGCAACTTTTTAAAATGTCGTAATTGATGAATAAGCCTAAAATGTCAGGAAAATAAATGCCAAGCCCATAATGGAGAACATAGAAAAATTGGTGAACGTGTATAAAATAGACTTAACAATGACACAAATTAAAAGAAAAATTTGGCTTAAATCAAAAACAAGCAAAAACCACCAAAAACTAGACAAAAGCAGGCGGAAGTGCAATAATGATTCAGGGCCCAAATATTTACTTGCCTACAGTACATTTTACTTTTGTTGGTGTTTGCGATTTAAAAACCTGTAAGACCTATTATGCATAATTTCTTGTTTTTAGCAGAATTGAAAATGTTGAATGTTGGTTTTCTGATGAATCATATAGTAATATTGACATACCATACTTTGACATTTAATTTTAGTTAAATTATTTCAATGGTCCCCTATCAGATAATTCTGCATTTAGGTTTATGCTTGCTCTGATGTGGCTGAAAGAGATCTTGCTGCTTGCTGGCCATGTACTTTTTATGCAATGTTCACAATTTTGGTCAGCGCTCATTAGCATTTCATTGTTATTCATTATAACATAGAGGCAAAGCTAAAAAATAAACAAAACAGAATTCCTCCATTTTTTTTAAACTCTAAATATGCATACCAATCAGACTGCCCTGGGAAACTGTGTCAGTCCTGGCCTGGATCTATGGTGACGATAGCCCTAGCAATTTTGCCGCTGCGTCAGGTCATCACTAATAGGAGATAGTTGCGTACTAAAGTGCTGTGATTATGTTTGCTTGCAATGTGAAGAAGTTAGCTGCCATGATTAAAGTTTTTAACAATCCTGGTAAATGAAGCAGGAGGAAAGCTGTGTTTAACAGATTATTGTGATGAAAATGCACAACATTGTATGGCAATAAATTATAGTGGAGCAGAAGGCTGCTGAGCGACATGTTAAGTACGGTAACTATTAGACGCCAAAAATCTAGACTGTATAATGTAAGTGAAAGTGCCAGTGGCACCATGATCCACTGGAGGTAATTATGCTTGCACTTTCACCTTTGTCTTAGTGCTCACTCATTGACTATTTTGTGGTAGTTTATCGTTCTGATTGGCAATGTTACTTTAGTCTGAGGGGCATTAGTACTCCATCTTGGGTTTATATCTGTTTGTGCAAACCTCCTGTAGACTATACTGTGGTTAGTGGTGCCTCTGTTTTTTGGATCTCCCACTTTTTAATATTTTTTTTTATGTATGTGTTAATGAATTTTTCAATAAAAATATTTGACTTTTAACATTTGTGTTTAGGTTCATATATATTTATCGGTTTTCATTGATATAGTATATTCTAGTCAAATGGGTGTTTTAGGTGTCACAAATTCACCTATCTATTGTTTATGTGAGAACCGTTATATTGGTGGTGGTCTGAACATAGGGATCATCATGATTAAGGATGATTCTCAACTGAAATGCGTAGATATACGTTTTTATAGTTTTCATACATGACATTTGATGTCTGAATTCTACCCTTGGATTTCTATTAAACCAATTTTTCTGCACACCACAGAGCTGGAATTTCTACGTGTTTGCTATCCACTTTGAACAGCACGTTTCCTTGCTCTGGAGTATTTGAGTGCTGTTTTGAGGGTGAGCTGGATTCTTTCTATATATCCCCATCAATGGCCAGAAAAAGAGTCAAGTGTAACAAGTTTCCTCCAGTCTGGAGTAAGAAGTAGTTACCGTAAGTTAGATGCAGCCCTTGTTGAGAATGGACCCTGCCTTTCTTTTCAGAGTGTTTGACGCTGACGAAGAAAGTCGAGTGCTGTTTGCTAGAAATACTCATAAAGAAATCCATCAGCCCTATTCATATTGGAGTATCTATTTTTCGATTACAACTTTGAGCGGCAGCATCCATCTTATTGCCTTTTCAATAATAATATCACAGCTCATAATGATGGTTGAGTTTCAGTGGATTTACTAGAAGCAGTTTACATTATTCATGTTAAAATTCTTGAAAAGCTTTTTCACAGCAGGACAACTACTTCTCCAGTTTAATGGTTGGCGTTGTTGTAAGAGGTGTATTGCTGTCATGTTTATGATCTATTTGATTGAAGCTGGAAAATGCTTTAAAGAAAAGGTATAGAAAGCTACAATAAAATGAGGTTCTGAGAGCGCTGCGCACGGCTGTCTGCCATGCATTGTGGTGATAAGGAGCCTTTCTACATAAGTATAGTCGTTTAATGCTTAATTGTGAGCGTACTTCAATAGAACCTAATGTGTCACTGGATTATCTAAAGTGTATGTGAGCACACCTGTCATATAGGAAGACCCAAAAGTTTTTAAGATCTTCAAATGGAATAATTGGATATATAACAAGCTGAAACATATTCTAAGCTGCAATTAAAGAAGACACCCAACAAATTGCTATTCTGCTCAGCACACATAATAGATTCAGTATTTTAATCATTTCTTCTTTGCAATTTTTTAATTCTAAAATGCTATAAAAATGAGCCAACTAAATAAAAAGTGGCCCAGAGGCTATATTGTCATTTTGCTGTGCTGGCTTCCTGGTACCTTATGTGATAAAAAACGCTATTAACCTGCAGATATGGGGCTAATCTGCAGGTTAATAGCATTCTGAACAGGTCCATCTGTGTAGCCCAGCTGCGCTTGGAGCCACATTTTCCCAGAGGATGCACTAAAGGTAACCGCCACACGTCCTTATATTCATTCACACCTTCACTATTCTCTAGAGCCACCAGAGGGAGCCCTTTTGCAGTATATATAGGGTAGTGAAGACACAGCAGTTACCTCAGATCTCCTCAGAACACCAGAGAACACCTCAGACGAGAGGAGAGCGGATTACCTCAGAGAGACAGACAGTCTAGTCACCTCAGACAGAGCTGATTAGCTGGGAAAGTTGAAAGACTGTTAGTTCCCTTAGAGTGTGGAAAGTTAGCTCAAAGAAGTGTGCACAGATCAGTTAGACGGAAGGTCCTGATAGCTGCTTCAGACTGAGCGTTAGAAAGAAAGAAGGAAAGGGAACAGCAGTGACTGAGAGAACCTGAAGACTACAGCTTGAGCTTAGTTTAATGTGTGGAGGCCAGTACGAGTGGAGAAAGATAGCCACTTCAGCCTGGTCAGAATTGAGCCAACTGAGTGTAGTTTCAGCGAGCAAGCGTGCCGACGCTTTGAGAGCGGTGAAGAGAAGGAAGAATCAGCTATCTACTGCTAGTGTGCTTATGTTAAGGGTCGGAGTAGGACGAAAGGCGAGTGGAAGATAATAAGAGAGTAACGGAGGTTGAAACAGCATTGATAGCTTACCTCTACTCTGCACAACCAGACACCGAGTCCGAGCTTGCTAGCATCTACACGACTAGTAGGAGATACCGGAGACCCTGTGGGACTTCAAGTAGCAAGGGCCCACAAGTGCTGATACGTAACCGGGGTCAGGAAGATGGAGTCTAGCAGGGCCCTGCATATAGAGACACTGTTCTATCCATGAGAAGGCCTCACCACAAAGTCAGCCGGGCGTAAAATTGAAGACAGGTCAGAAACTCACACTACAGGAGTAAGGAGGCCCTACACCTACTCAGTGGGAATACTGGACGTGCATCCTCCACCCTGCCAGCTTCCCGGGACGTGCCTGCTATACCACCAGTAAAGGTACATAAAGAGACTTTCGTGTGTGTGTCTGCCTTATTGCTCCTGCGGCTGAATTCCCCTTCTTCGTCCTGCACCCCAACACCGCCATCTACCCTGAGGGACCCAGTCTTGCCTGTGGAAGACTTAACACCTTGCTGCCCAGTAACAACCCCTCAGTGGATCTACCCTGCAGCGCTGGTCACCCTGACCAGCTACCACAGGTGGCGTCACGATCAAACTGTAAATACTTTAATCCCTTGTAAATATCCCCTTTTATTGAGGTGAGCCCCAGGGCCACGGACCGAGCTGTGCTACCCGTGACATCCCCCATTGAAGTGAACGGGCTCGGTGCCGAGTACCCCACAGGCCCTGGCGGGCGACTCACATCTCCGATACTTAGAGCTCCATTGCTGGGAGGAAATTCCCCGGCAGCATTCGGCGTTCAGTCATAGGAGTGACGCCTGCATGGATTCAATCACCTATCTGTGTTTAGAGAGCAGCCGAGGTAACTACGTCCCCGACACAGCCGGCCCCAATGATGAGCTGCTGTCAGTCAGGGCTGGGGGAGTGCTTACAGATGCCTTTCTCTATACACAGAGTGTTGACTGAAACTGCGCTGGCTCCACCACATGACTGAACGCTGAACACTGCGGGTGGTATAACGTTAATTAATGGTGCTAACAAAATTACCTAGATAAAATGATCTCAGTCCACAGGATGGACTCCATCCCCTTTGGTACAATCCATAGGCATCTTTTAATGAAAATTGGAGTAAACATTTTAAGCAATGGACTGCTTAAATAAATGACAAAGTGGCTTTTCAGAAATAAAAATGTCAAAGTAGTGCCAAAACGGATTGAGATTTGTTTCTACAGAACTAATTAATTCTAGAAATCAATCGTAGTCCAACATCACATGCTTTACCAAGGCGACCTTCTCACATAAATCTATGACATATAGAACAATCGTTTTAACCGCATTTTCATTTCAAAAAGTGACAATGGGGGCTTTTTCTTCTCTTTAAATGTCTTTATACTTTTTGATATAATTAGTTTCCACTAATAATGATTTCTATAGCACAAAAAATATCCTGGGCTTATAAAAAAATGCATCTTCCAATTGTATTTTTCAGTTTTTTGCAAGTTTCAAAAATGTCCCCTGGTTTACAGCTTGATTGACTGTTTCTCTATAGTGTTGTTGGAAAGGCCATAAATGTGATGAGCTGAATGACTGGTGTGTGCTTTATCTTGATGATTTTATCTTACGCAGTGAATGGCTGTGAGGCACCTGCCAAAAACATTATGGCATCCCCAGAGGTGAATAAATGTCAGGGTAATTGGTTTATTTATGTATAGCTTTACTTAAGGAGCTGAAGCCATAGTATTATATAAGTGTGAAATGCATTGTCTCATCTACATGAAGAGTCTCCTCCAGCTATCAGTCAAGTTTGAAGTGGGAAGAGATAAACTGGGATGGGATGTTATATGCTATGCCATCTGCGTTGTGAATCTTACATTTCAACTTTCAGAATAAAAGTCATTTTCATACTCCAGAATGAAATATAACCCATAGTGACAACCTGTTAAATTGATACAGACTATAATCTCGTTCTGCAATAATTAAGCATATTTGCCATTACATTTTACATAGAAATGTAGCCTACATGTATAATTATCTCTGATCTTGAGAATTCTTCTTTTGTTACATGCTTGAGACTCAGCAAAGCGGAAATTCTGTAAAACACAGTGAGAGATCATACAATGTTTCTTCTGCCTTACCCCCTTTCTACCCTTATCACATTTTTGTGCACTTGACAAAGCCAGAAAAATATCTCCAAAAACACTTAAATGGTATCTCTTTCAAAAAACTTTGAATAAGCTAATGTTACAAGAAACTTTGTAATATATCTTATCAGAGAAATATACTTGTTTCTATATATGAACCATCTCTCTTCCTACTTCTACAGTAGGGAACATAAGTATTTGATACACTGATAATTTTGCAAGTTTCCCCACCTTCAAAGAAGGGAGAGGTCAGTAATTTTTATTGTAGGTACACTGCAACTGTGAGAGACAGAATCTAAAAATATAAACCAGAATATCACATTGTATGATTTTTAAACTCTGGTTCTCAGAGACCTGTTAGTTTAAGAAGCCCTTCTACTCTGTACTTGTTACCTGTATTAATTGCACCTATTTGAACTTGTTACCTGTATAAAAGACACCTGTCCACACACTCAATCAATCACACTCCCACCTCTCCACCATGGCCAAGACCAAAAAAACTGTCTATGGATATGAGGGACAAAATTGTAGACCTGCACAAGGCTGGGATGGGCTACAGGGCAAAAGGCCAGCAGCTTGGTGAGAAGGCAACAACTGTTGGGACAATTATTGGAAAATGGAAGAAACACAAGATGACTGTCAACCTTCCTCGATCTGGGGCTCCATGCAAGGACTCATCTCATGGGATAAGGATGATTCTGAGAAAATTCAGGAATCAGCCCAGAAGTACACAGAAGGCCTTGGTCAATAACCCAAACAGAGCTTGGACCACAGTCTCAAACATTACCGTTAGTAACACTACGCTGTTATGAATTAAAATCTTGCAGGGCATGGATGATCCTGAGGAGGCATGGGAGAAGTTCATGTGGTCAGATAAGAGCAAAATAGAACTTTTTAGTATCAACTCCACTCACCGTGTTTGGATGAAGATGAAGGATGAGTACAACCCAAGAGCACCGTCCAAACCATAAAGCATGGTGGGGAAACATCATACTTTGGGGTTACTTTTCTGTAAAGGGGACAGAACAACTGCACTGTATTGAAGGGAGAATAGATGGGGTCATGTATTGCGAGATTTTGGCCAACAGCCTCCTTCCCTCAGTAAAAACATTGTAGATAGGTTGTGGCTGGGTCTCCAGCATGGCAACTAAGGAGAGGCTCCATAGGAAGCATTCTCCAGACCTGAACCCAATAGAAAATCTTTAGGGGGGGCTGAAACTCAATGTTTCCCAGTGACAGCCCCAAAACCTGAAAGATCTAGCGAAGATATGTATTGAGAAGTGGATCAAAATCCCTGCTGCAGTGTGTGCAAACTTGGTCAAGAACTACAGGAAACGTCTGACCTCTGTAATTGCAAGGAAAGGTTTCTATACGAAATATTAAGCTCTGTTTTTCTACTATATTAAATACTTATTTCATGCAATAAAATGCAAATTGATTCTGAAAAAATCATGCAATGCGATTTTCTGGAGTTTTTTTTAAGATTCTGTCTCTCACAGTTTAAGTATACCTACAATAAAAATATTACAGACCTCTCTTTTCTTTGTAGATGGGAAAACTAGCAAAATAGGCAGTGTATAAAATACTTATTTTCCCCACTGTATATGGTAGACAACATAGCAGCAAGTCTACATCTACTAGCTCAGCTACAACTGAAAATTAGAAATAACGCCTGCAAATGAGAAAACTGGTGAAAAAAATGCAGGATCCGGAAAATAGTTGAAATAGTATTAATCCTCATGTATACATGTAAGGAATGGACAGGACTGTAGTCTTGATCTGTGATACTGTTACATCTATGTCCAGTCCTTCCTCTACAGAAAACTGTACTCTTCTCTTCAGTATACCTGCAACTCCAGATTCAGTTTCCCCCGGGCACTTCCCAGGCAACGACCGTTCCTCTTTCAGGTGACCATCAGTAATGGAGACACAGTCCAGGATAACTTGAACATTCTCTTTAGTTAACACTTCTCACATTACATCCACAGTTGGCACATCATGGGTTGCACTTGTTTCCTTATCTTTCCTTGCTTTGCTGTCACTTCTGTGCAGTACACGCCTGGACCGGACTGTCCCAGACTGCTCCCCAGTACCTTCCTGGCCTGACCTCGCCATGATATTTCTTTCTGCCTATTTCGCCCCAGACTCAAAATCATCAGTCACCAGGTTTGACTGCCTCTGGTAAAGCATCCTGCCCATCTGTACCGATCTTGTCGAAGCTCCAACTTCCTTCATCTCCTCAGTCCAACCGACTCCTGCCCTAAAAGCATCTGCCCAGGCTATGAGTCGCCACATCTTCCTTCTCTGTACTGGCCCACTGATATGATGCACAGTTGCCATGGATAACGTAGGCTGCAGCACTTCAATGTTACATGGCTGCCGAGCTGTCCGGGCCTATAGCCCATGTGGACACTTGGGCACTCTGGCCCTGTCTGACCTAACTTCCTACAAATTCCTGTCTTACTACCCGGCAGCCCCTCCTACACTTAACCCTCTATAAACATTCTATCAATTACACCTAACAGCGCACGCTAGTATGCCCCATCTAGTGGCGCATAAAGGAACTACACCTCCCCTAGCTATAAGAACTATATACTAAGGTGCCCTCTTCTAATGTCCCCAAAAGGATGCACCTCACTTTCCCTAACCTGTACATGAACATTATATTATATACAATATTACACTAAGAAACACAACACAACATCATACAGTTTTCAACGGATGGTAACACATATATCAATGTGACAGTACCATAAATGTGAGCGATAATACATATGACTGTGTATCAGTACCACAAATATATTAATCATAGACATTAACACATGAAAAACAATTAATGGAAGGGAAGCAAGGAGGTAATTCTATCTCACCCCTTACACTCCCCCTTCCTTTACCTTGGTCGTCCTCAATCAAGGCATGATTTAAACTTTACTACAATGAATACTTTGCACAGGAAGGATAATATGAGGTAACAAAATCCATTAAAAGTTTGATCCAACCTGAGCCGAGTCCTTAGCGCACCACAGTTCATGCCGCACATACAAATTCCTGGTTCCCAGTCCTCCAGGGGAAATTCGCTGAATAAAATTTACATATATACATGACTCATGAATGAGTCAGCAGTCTATGGAGTGAACTCCCCCTTTCCTTGTGGGGAGCCATGTCCTTGCTGGCATGCAGACTGCCTGTGCTGAAGAACCAAGCACACAGTCCATCAGTCAATGGACTCCCTGTTTCAGAAAAGATAAGCCCTGCCATAGAGGGACAGTGTAACTGGCGTGACAAAACAAAACAGATTCACTGTTCACTTCAGGCAGTCCGGCCGCATTACAACCGACTCTGGGGGTGCTCTAGGGCTCCTCTGACCATAGGGATGCAGAACAGTACCTTTCTTTAAACTTTTTAGGTGCTACGGCACAACAAAATATTCAAACAACAAACTTTTTTCTTTTTCTTCAGCGGCACGCATCTCGTGCCACTCCAGTAGTGGCGGAATCCCAGACCCTTTTTTTTGGGGGGTGGGGTGACTCTGCAGCCACAGAGGTCACAGGCTGTCATGAAGTAGCAGCTGTGGTGGAGGGTGCATTCACCCACTCAGATGCAGGAACGTAGGCAGCGGCCATCCCGGGAACACTGGATCCTTCCGTGGGGACGCCTGTGCAGTCGGCTGGTAGATAAAGCTCCGGCTCATTCTCGGTTTCAAGCAACGGTTCCTCCAGGATGGATGCCAGTTCCGGTCTCCGCTGAACTCCGCTGACATCTTGTCAATGGATCCGCCTCTAAAGAACTTTGAGACAATGGCTCTGCTGCTTGTTTCTGCTGCAGAGAACGTTGGAGCACGGAATCCACACTAAAGGGCTTAGGTCCTCGGGATGTTGTCGACTCTGGCAGCTGCCGACCCTGCTCTGAAGAATTCTTCGGGCGCTGGTAAGTGGGGTGCTCTGCGATTTCTTACCACTGTCTGGCAGGCCGGGTTCTTTTGGCTTCCGTCTGTGGCCATCACCTTTCCATGCAGCCTAGGCCGCCACAGCTGCACTTGGAATTTTCTTATGGGTTCCACCCATTTCCAGGGGGGGTCTGCATCTGACAACTCCACCCCTCTGTTGTTAGTTAGTGGAAGGGGGCGAGGCTTTCTCTTCTTCATCCGCACCCACCAGGGGCGGACCAGGGCATATTGACAGGCAGGTTTTGGCTCAGGAGAAGATGGCAATGCCCACAAATGTTCTTGTTGTTTGCTTCTTCTCCACCATCTCCCGCCATTCTCACCGCCTCCATCTTGGTCACAGTAATGGTGTCAAACTTTTTCGTCACATGAGCCAAGCTCAACTAAGTAGTCAAGTCCGGTATTGTCACTAAATCATTATATTATACACAATATTACACTAAGAAACACAACACATCATACAGTTTTGAACGGATGATAACACATATATCAATGTGGCAGTACCATAAATGTGAGCGACAATACATATGACTATGTAGCAGTACCACAAATATTAATCATAGACATTAACACATGAAAAACAAAGGAAGGAAGCAAGGAGTTAATTCTATCTCACCCCCTTACATACACATGAACTGAAAAGTCACCTGAAATGACAGGCACAGTTTCAGAAATACATTGAATATGGTTGGAGTAATAGTAACTAGATTTCAACTATTTCCAGCCCATTTTCTCTTTGTGAACCAATGGGTCAATCACTTGGTTTTAAGGCAAAATATTCCTGCTGTGCTCAGTAGCCAATTTATTTGGAAGACTCAAAGAGCCTATGCAAACTATTTTTTTCAATTATATCTAAAGAAAGGCACAGTACTGCCTAATTTGTTGCTTTACTTTCAAGTTGTGGCTTTTCCCATACATTTCACAACGATCTAAAAAAAATCATGTGTGCTGTTTTCCACAATATACTATATGCTTTAATGAATAAACCATTGCCATGAGTGTGCTTAAAGAAACACATCAGGCAAAACCTATACACTCTGCCATACCATCATGGCCAAAAGTGTTGGCACCTTTGAAATTGTTCCAAAAAATGAAGTATTTCTCCAATAAAATTTATGCAATTACACATGTTTTGTTATATACATGTTTATTTCCTGTGTGTATTATAGCAACACAAAAAAAACAGAAAAAAGGCAAATTGGCTATAATTTCATACAAAACCCCTAACATTTGGCAAACAACTTTGTTTCAAGCATGTGATGCTCATTCAATCTCACCTGTAGCAAGTAACAGGTGTGGCAATATGAAAATGACACATGAAGCCAGATAAAAAAGGGAGAAGATGACTCAATCTTTGCATTGTGTGTCTGTGTTTGCCACAGTAAGTGAAGAACAGAAAGCGGATAAAAGAACTGTCTGGGGACTTGAAAACCAAAATTGCTAAACAATATTAACAATCTCAAGGTTATAAGTCCATTTCCAAAGATCTTGACGTTCCTTTGTCCATGGTGCACAACATAATCAAGAAGTTGACACCCCATGGCACTATAACTAATCTTACTGGACGTGAATGATAGAGAAAAATTGATGAAAAATGCAGAATAGTGTAGATAGTGGATAAGCAGCCCCAATCAACTTCTAAAGAAATTCAAGCTGTCCTGCAAGCTCATGGCGCATCAGTGTCAGCACAAACTATCCATCGACGTTTGAATGAAATGAAACACTGTGGCAGGAGACCTAGGAGGACCCCACTGCCAACAATGAGACATAAAAAAGCTAAACTGAAGTCTGGCAACATGCACGTGAGTAACACAAAGTCCTTCTGGGAAAGCGTCTTGTGGATAGATGAGAAGAAGATGGAAATTTTTGGTAAAGCACATTATTCTACTGCTTGCCAAAAACAGAATGAGGCCTACAAAGTAAAGAACACAGTACCTACAGTCAAACCTGGTGGAGGTTCAAAGATGTTTGTGGATGCTTGGCTGCCTCTGGCACTGGGTGCCTTGACTGAGTGCACAGCATCACAAAATCTGAAGATTAACAAAGAATTGTGGGTGGCAATGTAGTGCCAAGTGTCAGAAAGCTGCATTTGCATTCTAGGTTATGGGTCTTCCAGCAGGACAGTAACCCCAAACATACTTCAAAAAGCACCCTGAAATAGATGGAAACAAATCACTGGAGACTTCTGAAGTGATCAGCAATAGGTCTGGATTTAAATTCCATTGAACACATGTGGAGAAATATTAAAATTGCTGTTGGGAGAAAACACCCTTCGAATATCATAAAATCATAGAATGTTAGTGTTGGAAGGGACCTCAAGAATCATCGTGTCCATCCCCTGCTCAATGCAGGATTCACTAAACTATCTCAGACATATGTCTGTCCAGTCTCTGTTTGAAGACTTCCAGTGAAGGGGAACTCACCACCTCTCGTGGTAGCCTGTTCCACTCAATGATCACCTTCACTGCCAAATATTTTTTCTAATATCTAATCTGTATCTTCTTCATTCCATTGCTTCTCATGTTTCCATGTTCAAATGAGAATAATGATGATCCTTCTACAATGTGACATCCCTTCAGTTATTTGTAGACAGCAATTATGTCTCTTAGCCTTCTTTTTTGCAAGATAGACATTCCCAGATCCTTTAACTATTCCTTGTAGGACATACTTTGTAGTCCGCTTACCATGCTGTGAGAGGATATGAGAGACCTGGAGTAGTTTGCAAAAGAAGAGTGGTCCAAAATTCCAGTTGAGAGGTGTAAGAAGTTTGTTGATGGTTTTAGGAAGTGATAGATTGCAGTTATTTATTCCAAAGGGTGTGGAACCATATATTAAGTTGAGGCTGCCAACAATTTTTGCAGAGCCAATTTTTGTGGTTTTGTGTGAACTTATGTCCAATTTGCCTCTGTTTCTCTGTTTTTTTTGTGTTCTAATACACACAAAGGAAATAAACATGTCAATAACATTCTATAAATATCCCCACCCAATGGCTGGGGGACATTAAGTATTTAAGACACCTTTTCTAATTGGGAGGTGACTTAGCAACATTAGTGTCAGAGTTTAGTCCTGCTATTTAGTTGTTAGGTCTCCATACCTGTGCTCCCTGAATCTGACCCTATCCATCCTGTCTGCACTTGTTCCTGTCTATCCTGCTTTTACCAATTTGTGAGTCTCTAACTAACCCTAAGACTGACCTGTGTTCCTGTACCTTTCTGGCTCGTGCCTGATTCAGCATCTGTCTACCATCCCTTTTGTGAAACATTTCCTGGTTGGTTCTGCTTCCCTGCCCCTTTGGGCGTCAGCGGCAGCTGCTTCGGTGTTTGTCCTGCAGTAGCGGGGTTAGCTTTCTCAGATCTGCTGCATTTCTAAATCTAAAAACTGTGTTAGTTTAGCTGCACCCAGTAAACTAAGTGTTCTGCTCTCAGATGAGACAGCAAAAACCTGCTGACAGATAACAAGTAATAGCTATGAATAATATACAAGCCTGATTCAATGATTTTTTTGTTAGTTTGTTAGACGGAAACCTGAAAAATTGAATTAAAAATTTTCTGGATAAACAATTCAAGACATTTTGATAAATTTCTAATATTTATATATACGATTTACACTTTTCTATTACACTTTATAAGCCTTTCACACTTCTTTTTGCATTATTCAGAAACAAGATAGCTAGTACCAAACTGTTTGTTCTAAATGGTTCTGCACTAAGTTCTCTTTTGCTTTATTATTTTATGCACAAATATGAGATTTCTGTAAACTCTTTTAATACTTATTTATAAATATTGTGGTGTGATTTTTATTCTTTGATAAGGAATATTAGGCAAATGCAAATGTAATGTTAATCTCATCAGTCGAAAGAAATGGTAATTTAACCCCTCTCTGACATCTGACGTACTATCCCGTCCATAAAACCCGTGACAATCTGACCACGGACGGGATAGTACGTCATAGCGATCAGCTGCGCTCCTGTGGGGAGCGCAGCTGATCGCTGCCGGGTGTCAGCTGATTATCACAGCTGACACCCGGGACTGTGTGCCAGGAGCGGTCACGGACCGCTCCCGGTACATTAACCCCTTGCACACCGCGATCAAACATGATCGCGGTGTACTGGGGGCACAGGGGAGAATCGCGCAGGGTGGGGGCTCCCTGCGCGCCCCCCTGAGACCCTCAGAACAGCGCGATGTGATCGCGCTGTTCTGAGGGCTTCCTCCCTCCCAGGACCCGGATCCAAGATGGCGCCGGGGTCCTGGAGGGAGGCGGCTTCCTCAGTGCCTGCCGAGAGCAGGCACTGAGAAGCCTGCAGCGCTGCCTGTGAGATCGCTGGTCTCACAGAGTGCTGTGCACACTGTGAGACCAGAGATCTGACATTTTACAGTGATGTCCCACCCTGGGACAATGTCAAAAAGTAAAAAAAATAAAAATAAACGTGTAAAAAAAAAATTCCAAAATAAAAAAAAAAAAAAAAATATTCCCAAATAAATTCATTTCTTCCTGTAAATAAAAAAAATAAAACAATAAAAGTACACATATTTGGTATCGCCGCATCCGTAATGACCCCCCCTATAAAACTGTCCTACTAGTTAACCCCTTTTGTGAACCCCTTAAAAAAAAAAAAAAAACAAAGCAAAAGATCAGTGCTTTATCATCATACCGCTGAACAAAAAGTGGAATAACACGCGATCAAAAAGACCTATATAAATAAACATAGTACCACTGAAAACGGTATCTTGTCCCGCAAAAAACGAGCCATCACACAGCATCATCACAAAAAAAATTAAAAAGTTATAGCTCGCAGAATAAAGCGATGCAAAAATAATTATTTTTTATGTAAAATTGTTTTTATTCTATAAAAGCGCCAAAACATAAAAAAATGATATAAATGAGGTATCGCCATAATCGTACTGACCCGAAGAATAAAACTGCTTTATCAATTTTACCACACGCGGAACGGTACAAACGCCTCCCCCAAAAGAAATTCATGAATTGCTGATTTTTGTTCATTCTAACCTCCCAAAAATCGAAATAAAAAGCGATCAAAAAATGTCACGTGGTCATAAATGGTACCAATAAAAACGTCAACTCGTACCGCAAAAAATAAGACCTCACATGACTCTGTGGGCCAAAATATGCAAAAATTATAGCCATCAAAATGTGGTGATGCAAAAACTATTTTTTGCAATAAAAAGCGTCTTTCAGCGTGACAGCTGCCAATCACAAAAACCCGCTATAAATAGTAAATCAAACCCCCTTTATCACCCCCTTAGTTAGGGAAAAATAATAAAACTAAAAAAATGTATTTATTTCCATTTTCCCATTAGGGTTAGGGTTGCTGCTAAAGTTAGGGTTAGGGTTGGCGCTAAAGTTAGTATTAGGGTTATGGTTGGGATTAGGGATAGGGGTGTGTTAGGGTTAGGTTTGTGGTTAGGGTTGGGACTAGGGTTAGGGGTGTGTTGGGGTTAAGGTTGGAGTTAGAATTGGGGGGTTTCCGCTGTTTAGGCACATCAGGGGCTCTCCAAATGTGACATGGCGTCTGATCTCAATTCCAGCCAATTCTGCGTTGAAAAAGTCAAACGGTGCTCCTTCCCTTCTGACCTCTGCCATGCGCCCAAACAGTAGTTTACTCCCACATGGGGTATCAGCGTACTCTGGACCCTAAGAGTTATTGTGCAATTTGTCCTATTTCTTATGTTACCCTTGGGAAAATAAAAAACTGGGGGCAAAAATATCATTTTAAAAAAAAAAAATGATTTTTTTTTTGTTTTTATGGCTGTACGTTATAAACTTCTGTGAAGCACTTGGGGCTTCATAGTGCTCACCACACATCTAGATAAGTTCCTTGTGGGGTCTATTTTCCAAAATGGGGTCACTTGTGGGGGGTTTCCACTGTTTAGGCGCATCAGGGGCTCTCCAAATGCGACATGACGCCCCCAGACCATTCCATCAAAGTCTACAATCCAAAACGTCACTACTTCCCTTCCGAGCCCCAACGTGTATCCATACAGTAGTTTTCTCCCACATATTGAGTATCCGCGTACTCAGGACAAATTGGACAACAACTTTTGGGGTTCAATTTCTCCTGTTACCCTTGTGAAAATAAAATATTGGGGGCGGAAAAAATAATTTTTGTAAAAAAAAAAATATTTTTTGTTTTTACGGCTGTACGTTATAAACTTGGGGCTTCATAGCGCTCACCACACATCTAGATAAGTTCCTTGTGGGGTCTATTTTCCAAAATGGGGTCACTTGTGGGGGGTTTCCACTGTTTAGGCGCATCAGGGGCTCTCCAAATGCGACATGACGCCCCCAGACCATTCCATCAAAGTCTACAATCCAAAACGTCACTACTTCCCTTCCGAGCCCCAACGTGTACCCATACAGTAGTTTTCTCCCACATATTGGGTATCAGCGTACTCAGGACAAATTGAACAACAACTTTTGGGTCCAATTTCTCCTGTTACCCTTGTGAAAATAAACTATTGGGGACGAAAAAATCATTTTTGTAAAAAAAAAAAAAAAATTATTTTACGGCTGTACGTTATAAACTTCTGTGAAGCACTTGGGGGTTCAAAGTGCTCACCACACATCTAGATAAGTTCCTTGAGGGGTCTAGTCTCCAAAATGGTGTCATTTGTGGGGGGTTTCCACTGTTTAGGCAGATCAGGAACTCTCCAAACACGACATGGCATCTAGCCAATTCTGCGTTGAAAAAGTCAAACGGCACTCCTTCCCTTCCAAACTCTGCCATGCACCCAAACAGTGGTTTACCCCCACATATGGGGTATCAGCGTACTCAGGACAAATTGGCCAACAACTTTTAGGGTCCAATTTCCTTGGGAAAAATCAAAAATTTGGGACTAAAAAATCATTTTTGTGGAAAATTGTTTCTTTTTTTTTCACACCCAGGCATCATAAACTTTTGTGAAACACTTGGGGATTCAAAGTGCTCACAACAGATATAGATAAGTTCCATTAGGGGGTCTAGTTTCCAAAATGGTGTCACTTGTGGGGGGTTTCCACTGTTTAGGCGCATCAGGGGCTCTCCAAATGCGACATGGCGTCCGATCTCAATTTCAGCCAATTTTAGTTTGAAAAAGTCAAACGGCGCTCCTTCCCTTACGAGTGGTTTTCCCCCACTTATGGGCTATTGGCGTACTCAGGAGAAATTGCACAACAACTTTATCTGCCCATTTTCTTCTTTTACCCTTGTGAAAATAAAAAAAAAGTTTGTAAAAGATCATTTTTGTGGCTAAAAAGTTAAATATTATTTTTTTCCTTCCACGTTGCTTCAGCTCCTGTGAAGCACCTGAAGGGTTAATAAACTTTTTGAATGTGGTTTTGAGTACCTTGAGGGGTGCAGTTTTTAGAATGGTGTCACTTTTGGGTAATTTCTGCTATATAGACCCCTCAAAGTGACTTCAAATATGAGGTGGTCCCTAAAAAAAATGGCTTTGTAAATTTTGTTGTAAAAATGAGAAATCGCTGGTCAACTTTTAACCCTTATAATTTCCTAAGAAAAAAAAATTTTGATTCAAAAATTGTGCTGGTGTAAAGTAGACATGTGGGAAATGTTATTTCTTAACTATTTTGTGTGACATATTTCTCTGTTTTAAGGGAATAAAAATTCAAAGTTTGAAAATTGCAAAATTTTCAAAATTTTTGCCATATTTGTGTTTTTTTCAAAAATAAACGCAAGTTATATCGAAGAAATTTTACCAATAACGTGAAGTACAATATGTCACGAGAAAACAATCTCAGAATCGCGCAGATCCGTTGAAGCGTTCCAGAGTTATAACCTCATAAAGAGACAGTGGTCAGAATTGTAAAAATTGGCCCGGTCATTAACGTGCAAACCACCCTTGGGGGTGAAGGGGTTAATGAATACAAAATCAGGAATATAAGCTGTGTTCTATACATTGCTGAAACAGCAAATTCAGAAATTGTGCTTTTCTTGTGTGTTTCTTAATGATAATTTCAAAAAGCTATTTTCTGTTCTATCAGTCCAAAAGCCATGGAAGAAAAGGGCATCAAGCAGTTGACAATATTTTCAATGAAAGACCCTATTCCTGCAAATGCAGAAGCTTCCAAGATATCTTAAGCTGTGCTTTTATTAAAATCTGGTGTCAATATAAGTCTCATATCAGGTATCCTAGCAACAAAGAGGTGTGCGGTTTATGAGCCCTTTAAAGCAAAGTTGTAAAGCAACTGGTATTAAGAAAAGGATAAGAAAGGCAGACTGCTATATTATAGATCTTTGAGTTTCCTGCCAAGGATTTACATACATATTGCAATAGCCTCGTGATTATACGTTTTAATTATTTCAAAAATTATTAAGAATAGTCATTCATTATTTTAACATTGGCATTCTTTATTCCAAGTTAATTTCAAATATTTCCAATGAGTGATATTTTTCCTTAACCCCTTTCTGCCATCGGATGAACTATTCCGTCCATGTTCCCTGGGACTTAATTCCCAAGGACGGGATAGTACGTCATAGGCGATCAGCTGCGCTCCCAGGGGGAGCGCAGCTGATCGCAGCCGGGTGTCAGCTGATTATCACAGCTGACACTCAGCACTATGTGCCAGGAGCGGTCCATTTTCTCCTTTTACCCTTGTTAAAATTAAAAAAAAAGTTCAAAAAGATCATTTTTGTGACTAAAAAGTTAAATATTCATTTTTTCCTTCCACAATGCTTCAGCTCCTGTGAAGCACCTGAAGGGTTAATAAACTTCTTGAATGTGGTTTTATGTACCTTGAGGGGTGCAGTTTTTAGAATGGTGTCACTTTTGGGTATTTTCTGCCATATAGACCCCTCAAAGTGACTTCAAATGTGAGGTGGTCCCTAAAAAAAATGGCTTTGTAAATTTTGCTGTAAAAATGAGAAATCGCTGGTCAACTTTTAACCCTTATAACTTCCTAACAAAAAAAAAGTTTGGTTCCAAAATTGTGCTGATGTAAAGTAGACATGTGGGAAATGTTATTTCTTAACTATTTTGTGTGACATATTTCTCTGTTTTAAGGGAATAAAAATTCAAAGTTTGAAAATTGCAAAATTTTCGCCATATTTCCATTTTTTTCATAAATGAACGCAAGTAATGTCAAAGAACTTTTACCACTATCATGAAGTACAATATGTCACGAGAAAACAGTCTCCGAATCGTGAAGATCCGTTGAAGCGTTCCAGAGTTATAACCTCATAAAGAGACAGTGGTCAGAATTCTAAAAATTGGCCCGGTCATTAACATGCAAACCACCCTTGGGGGTTAAGGGGTTAATGATGATGCTGTAGATTGTTTTCACATGACACTGCTGGATGGCATCATACTGGCAAGAGTTTTGATACATTAAAGGGGTTATCCTCTACTCGGACAACCCTGATATAGAAGGGTTAATGTTTTGCCTTTAATTTCTAGAATTTGCTAGAATTTGTTCTTATGATGTAGTAGTCTTATAGTCTCCGGTTCAATGATTTTGTACTTGTTATCTTATATTAAATGTTTTCAATAGTCAGCAAGAACATGTTCTGGGTACATGGTATAGCATGACACTGGGTAACGGGGGGGGGGCCATGAGCTACATTGAGTTACATTTCTGTAAATGGTATAAAATGCTGCCTTTTTGTTTTGAATAAACCAGAAAAGTGATTTGTTCACAACCTGTGTCCATTTCTTTCTCCAAGCGTGCTTGTCAATTAATCATCTTAATTTGGCCTCACCGGTGATCTAACATATCTGACTTTGGGTCAGAAACGAAAACAGTTACAACAACCCCTTCTCAATTTCTGTATCTCTCTGCAGTAAAATATTAACACCTCCAATGTGACAACGTTCCAGCAGCGCTGCACTGACTCTCCCAGGGCTCGCATGATATTATGTCACATGATCCCTGTGGGCAATCAGATTCACTCACCTTTCCTACTGGTGCAGTTGACATACGGAGGAAGTGAAAGAGCAGCTTCAGCCCTGACTTCCTGTCGATGTCTGATTTGTCCAAAGGAGTGGGAAGTGAAGCCAGCACAGTTTGGCCACAGGGATTGCGTGACATAAAAATGTCATGTGAGCACCAAGAGAGCCAGTGACATTACCGTTGAAATAGCACCATCACCGGAGGTGAGTATAGGTATTATTATTTTCCGGCAGGAAACATTGGGATTGAGAAGTGGTTGTCCACTACTCAAAGTCTAAAGTAATATAATGTAATGCAGTGATGCTTATCGCCTTCATCCCCCGGCGTTTTTCATTTTCGTTTTTTCCTCCTCTTCTTCCAAAAGTCGTAACATTTTTATTTTTTTGTCAATATAGCTGTATGAGGACTTGTTTTTTGCTGGACGAGTTGTACTTTTGAATGACATCATTCATTTTACCACATAATGTACTGTAAAGTGGGAAAAAAAATCCAAGTGCGATGAAATTGCAAAAAAGTGCAATTCCTCAATTGTTTTTTTTTTTTTTTTATTTACAATGTTCACTATATGGTAAAATTGACCGGGCAATATAATTCTCTTGTTCAGTATGAGTATTTAGATACCAAACATGTATAGGTTCTGTAAAAAAAGTAAAAAAATCTGAAATTTGTATTAAAAAAAGTTTTTGCGTTTGTCACACTAGCGAATCGCTAACGAGATCGCCAAAGTGCACCGATTTTATGAACGCAGCAGCGATCTCGTTAGCGACGCACGTGTTGACATGTAGCAGCGATGTGGCCCTTCTGAGATGTCGTGATCGTTATGAACGTTCGAGCCGTTTTTTGGTCGTTGGTACCCACTGGTGAGCCTGAATCGCTGAGTGTGACACCCTTTATGACGACTTCACCAGCGATCGCAGGTGGGACAGGTTTCCAACGACCGCGAGAGTTAACAGATGGCTAATCTCTGATGAGATCTTTGTGTTTGGAATCTAACTAGGACCATATAGCGATCGCCTAGCGATCTCGCCAGTTGTGTCGTTGTTGTGATCACTAGTGCGATCGCTAAGTGTGACAGTGCCTTTAGTGTTTCCATTTTTGGGATCTGGGCTGGTGAAGGTTTATTTGTTGCTCCCTGAGCTAACAATTTTGTTATACCATTTGGGTAAGATGCAATGTTTTTATTGCCTTTTATTGCAATGTTGCAGTGACAAAAACGTAATCTGGACTTTTGATTTTTTCTTGTTACGCTGTTTATTGATCTGTGATATTTTTTAAATTTTTTATTTTAATGAGCAAAAGGGTTGATTTGAACTTGTGGTTTTTTTTACTTTTTTTTAATTTTTTACTTTTTACTTTATCAGTACCCTTGGGAGACTTGAAGCTGCGGATGTCTGATCGCCTGTGCTATACATAGCAGTGCCCTTAGCACTGCTATGTATATCAAAAATCATAATCTTCTCCCTTCACAGGAGAATCGTGATGACAGGCACAGGGGTCTTCAGCAGACCCCTGCCTATGATGACAACCGTTAGATGACCTTGATGGTTAATTAAATCAGCCATCAAGTGCGGGGAAAGATGAAGGCTCAGCGTGTGAGCCCGCATCAAATGCAGGGACATGGCCGATGACGTAAATATATGTAATCAGTCGTGAAGGGGTTAAAATAAATGTCCAATCCACTGGATATGCCATCAACGCCTGATAGATGTTAGTCCCACCATTGTGACCTATATCTTTCTCAATAACACGTTTAGCTAGAAGGAATTCAGAGCGCGCATAGGGTCTTATCCGAGATAAAAGGAATAATCGTGAGAGATAATCAAATTCACTCACCTATTATGGTTGTGTGAGACACAACCACTGCACTTAGCATTGGCGGCTGCTGCAAGCCCCGATGTGATGATCCTTTGCTAGGTGAAGAGAATGGAGCACCAGACTGCACTGCTGGCCTGTCATGATAATGTACCAGCCTGTCAGCTGTCCTGTAGCTGTGGTGTGATCACCACGAAACGCGTAGAAATAAAGTCTATTCTCTATTACATGTACTTGGACTCCTCTGGTATACATTATCCTGACTGGCGAGCAGCGCAGTCATATGCCCCATTCTCTTCACCTAGCAAAGGATCAATAACACATTTATCTTTTAGAAATACTCACAGATCTTTATTTACATCATATTGCCAAGCTTCTCTGCAGTTTTTCAGTGTACAGTGTTTATGTCCACATGTGGCAGCTGTTATTCACTTGATTGTATAGAAGCTGTGTAATGTTTTGCTTTAAAAACCTACTGCCAAAGTCAGACTGTCAGATTTTCATGTGTTAGTTTCACCTCTTTTTTAGGTTTTTCTTTTATTGATATTTATGTAATGTAAATACAGGATAACGTATTTTGCAGATATATACAGTTGTGTGGGTAATGTTTTTGTAGCTGTTATTTTTGCACTCTGACATAAATGGAGAGATCAGATAATGCATGCATGACTATCTCTATTCATTGTTATAAGAGTTAGGAAAATTGCAGAGCACAATGCTCATCAATATTTGGGACAACCATACAAAAAGAGGACATTACATACTCTGCCACCTCCCCATTAATAGTGATGCATAATAGGGCCCGTTCATGGCTTTAGGAATATGGCCGACAGAGGTGACACTTGTGCAGATTGAGATCTTGGCTGGGCCGAGATCCCAGTCGGCACAGGTGCCGCCTCTGGTGGCCCACGGCTTTGTGAAAATGTCAACAGGAAAAAAAAATGGGCTCTACTCTACCGACACCGGGCCCGCAGCATCCGCAAAACAAAAATCAAAATAATGGAAATGGTCTGGACAAAAATGATGGTACCCATAGAAGAGATTGAAAACAATTTGACCATTTGACCATAGAAAACATGCAATACTAAAGTGTATCTTGTTATTAGCATTACATGAGTCTACAGACTTGTTTTCAATCTGACACTTTAAAGGGTGAAAAGTAGACACTGTGCTATTTGGTATCATGTTGTGTACCACATTAAATCTCGACCAAAGAAAGCTGAAGAGCGAGTTGTCTCAGAAGATTAGAATGAAAATTATAGGCAAACATTTTAATGGGAAAGGTAAAACTATCTCCAAACAGTTTGATGTCCCTGTTACTACCGTTGAACATATTATTCAGGTATTTTTGGTCTGTGGGACTGTACACTATCATGCATCTGGTTTTGTCCCCTTGAGCCTGTGCTTTGTGTTTGGCTTCTCTGTCTGCCAAGCTACAGCAGATACACCCTCTAGTCTGTTATTTATGCTACAATCTTTTTAGGGTAACAGATGTTTTAATTTACTCATTTGTCTGCCCTATCACCTTTTGTGTGTGGCTTTATATACCTTTCCCTTTATAGATGTTTTTGGACTATAACACACTTTTTTCCCCAAAATTTAAGGGGAAAATGGGGGGGTGCGTCACATAGTCAAAATGCAGCTTACCAGTATATTGCAGTGGTGGTGGAGTGGGCAGAGTCCCTTCCTCAGGAAGCCAGCGGCAGCAGAAGAGGTGCGATGCCTCGGGCCCAGTGACGGCGGTGAGGAGAGCAGACTCCATTTCTTTTGTGGTATCCATTTTCCTGAAACCCTGGGCCGCCGGAGGTGCCGCCTGCGCAGACTGGGATTTCAGCCCGGCTGAGATCTCAATCTGCTCAAGGCCACCTCTGGCGACCATTTCAGTGAAACCCTTGGCTTGAGGAATATGGCTGTTGGAGTCGGAGCTTGCACAGATTGTGATCTCCAAAATTCCAGTCTGTGCAGGCGCCACCCACTTCTCCCACCCAGGGCCGGCAGCATTGCTCTACTTTTGCCGCCGCCTGCCACCTTTGGAAGGTACCATGCTTCCTGTGACCCCCGCTCCACTGTGCCAGCCCGCAGGTAAGATACCTTAAATTTGGGCTATAAAATGGAACTCAATCTTATAAAAAATCTTTTTTTCTTATTTACCTCCCCAAAATTTGGGGTCCGCCTTATAGTCCGATGCGTCTTATAGTCCGAAAAATACCGTAAGTTCTTTACACTGCATCTATTTTCTTTTTAGGAAGCAGGTGGCACATTCTTTAGTAGCACCTATTTAATCATTTATTTTTTATTTCATGGTTTGTTTTACTCACTCTGGAATCTCTTCTATTTCAGCACACTTTCCCTTCCGTAGTATATTTGTACTCTGCTCTCCGTAAATCACACAACGGCCTTTTAGGCATCATAGGTCTGAGTTACCATCGTCTAGTCTGAGGTTAGGGATATCTCAGCTCGTGCAAGAAACACTAGGGACTGCAGGGTAGGGATCTCTTGTCTGTACAGGAACCTACAGGGTCAGTTGTAGTTTTTTAGTGTGCTAAATTGAAGAAACGGATAATATGAACCAAAGAGCCCAAAGCAAATTCAGAAGAGATTAGCAGTGAACTCCAGGATCAGGGTACATCAGTATCAGTTTCCACATATGATTGTCTTGGCCAAAGTGAACTTCATAGAAGATGACTGAGGAGGACACCATTATTGAAAGCAAATCATAATAAAAATGAGACTGGGGTTTGCCAAAACTGAAATAGTATACCAAAAAGTTTCTGGGAGAATGTATTTTGGATATATGAAGTGGCCTTCTATGACCCCTGACCAAACTCCTATTGAACATCTGTTAAAGCAGCTGAAACCTGCAGTTTGGAGAAGGCACCCTTGACACCTGAGACAGCTGGAGCAGTTCGTTTACAAGGGGTGGGTTAAAATATCTGTTGACAGGTACGGAAGTCTCATTGAGAATTACAGAAGTTGTTTGTTTGTAGTGATCCCCTCAAAAGGTTGTACAGCAAAATATTAAGTTAAGGGACACATCATTTTTGTCCAGGCCATTTTCATTAGCTTTTTGTTTATCATTTTCTGTTGAACCACAATTCAAAGGCAATATCAGATTTTCCTTAGTTGATAGCAAATTTAAATTGAAAATTACTTTTGTCAATTTCAAGTTATTTCAGTGGCCATTATTTTTACTGTAACAGAAGGCTATCAACAATTTTGTCCATGTGGGTATGTCGTAAATGTTCAAGATGAGAATTAGGGCTCATTTAGACGTGAGTGTTTGTATGCGAAAACCTGGAGTGTAACATACAGAGAATACTATAATTGAAAGATTGACACCTATTTTGTGTTTTGGAGACACTCCTGGTTTTAGCATAAAAGCACTGATGAAAAATCAGTCACATCTGAATAAGCCCTTACCTTTAAAACTAAGTACTTACAATCAAACTATGTAAAACCTGTGCATGACCACCTTTAAGAGCATCACATATTATGCCGCTATTGTTTCATTCAAAGCAAATGATTACTTAATAATTATTTGAAATTGTAAACTAACTCCATAAGAACTCTAGCCACAAATGATTAAGTTGTCGTTTGCTGGACCTTTGGCTCACATTACTGTATTAGAACCAGAGAATCCACTGATAGGCAGAAATATGCAGTAAGTTGTAGTTTCTGAACCTGTGGGTGACTGCTTCCTGTCACAGCTATGGCAATGATGGAGGGCTGATACGACCCTGCTGTAGACAGCAGCAATATTATCCTGTTTTGTACTTCTGATTGATTTTACCTTTGATTGAAACTGGGAATTAGGGAAGAATAATTTTGCTTCTTGGTTTCTCTTGGTTGTAAATCTGACTCCAGATGCACCTTCCATTTTTGCGTATAAATGTAAAGTTTTTGAGGTTTATTAGGCTTGATGTGCTTAATTTCTGAAAGCATATGGTCAACTAAGTTAGTAAATTAATGGTATTACTATGTCCCTATTTTAACTCGTCAGGTGTGAGTAAATATGTTTATAAAAAGGAAAAGAAAAGTATGCATATCAGGGCAGCACGGTGGCTCAGTGGATAGCATTGCAGCTCTGGAGTCCTGGGTTCGAATCCCACCTAGGACAACATCTGCAAGGAGTTTGTATGTTCTCCCCGTGTTTGCGTGGGTTTCCTCCGGGTTCTCCGTTTCCTCCCACACTCCAAAAACATACTGATAGGGAATCTAGATGTGAGCCCATCGGGACAGCGACGATAATGTGTGCAAAACTGTAAAGCGCTGCGGAATATGTTAGCACTATATAAAAATAAAGATTATTATTATTATTTAATTCTTTTATAACCATCTAAGAATATATCACCCTGCACTGTAAACTTTATATGCTGTTTGCTGCTAAAATGGTCAAAATTGAAAGTCCTCATTGGTTAATACCTTTTAATGCCTAAATGAATGGATAATAACAAATATGCAAATTGCCTCTTCAAACAAAGAGGACTTGTACTCTATAGCGCCACCTATTGGAAGTAGCGATCCTACAAGTCACAATCAACCCTTTAACGAGTCTTGTAATATGACTTAGGATAAAAGCCAAATCAGAATCTCCATTTGCAGACACGGTGTTTCGGACTGTTGGTCCTCGTCAGTGCAAAGTAGGAGAGATCTGATTTGGCTAGATGAGAGGCTCTGGACTGGGGTCTGGGGGGTAAGGTTTCTCCTTGTGGAGAGTGACATACCAGCTCTGGCGTGTCGAGGTAAGGAGGCTTATTCGCCGTGCAATGCTCCTCTGGGAAATTTTAATATGCAAATTGCCTCTTCAAACAAAGAGGACTTGTACTCTATAGCGCCACCTATTGGAAGTAGCGATCCTACAAGTCACAATCAACCCTTTAACGAGTCTTGTAATATGACTTAGGATAAAAGCCAAATCAGAATCTCCATTTGCAGACACGGTGTTTCGGACTGTTGGTCCTCGTCAGTGCAAAGTAGGAGACATCTGATTTGGCTAGATGAGAGGCTCTGGACTGGGGTCTGGGGGGTAAGGTTTCTCCTTGTGGAGAGTATAGGAAGTTTTCAACACTACTCAGGGCTCTTCACTAGACAAGTTAGTAATGTTGGAAGCTTGATATTTGTTAACATCTTTTCAGTTATTTTTCTATCTACTGGATATCAAATATATATTTTCCTGTTTCCTACTCAGGAAACTCAAAGTCAGGGGTCCTGATTTTATAGATTATGTGTTGTTAACTTGCAGATCGCCAGCTGTTTAGTATGCTGTGATTTGCAGGATAGATTGCAAGACTCATTTAGTTCAAAAACAGCTGACAATCTACAAAGCGACGCGTAAAACTTCAGAATAGACTGCTTAAAATTCCATACAAATAATTACCAAATTCAAACCACTTTGGTCTTACTGGTAAAAATTCTGTTTAATTTATAATTTATAACCATAAGAGACTTAAAAATAAGGGACTTAACATCATTGCTAGTTTTAATATATTTTTATTTTTCATTTTTTGTTATGAAAATAAGAAAATGTATATCCATAATTTTATTAAAATATTTTTGTTATAAAGAAACTAGCACTTAGGAAATATAAAACATTTCTTTATTGCTATAAATGTATTAATTTCGTTATTTATAACATTTCTATTAATTTTAATCTATGTGTAAAGTATTTAAAGTTTTAACTCTGATGTATGCATCCCTTCTGTCTTTTAGTCACCATGCAGCACCATGCACCCTAGGTATATAAAAGGTTTCTATATCTTTTAGCATAAAAAGAGGAAAATAAAATAATAAAAATCTCCTTACAATGTTAGCTATGTACGTATCTGTACAGGCATATTGCACATTCAGAATAGCCCTATCTTGAAGTTGATACAAATGTAATCACCGTGCACTTATAGTTTACAATTAAAAACTCCATATATAATATAACGCTGGAAGCGTCAATCTGTCCGAAGCCTTTATAGACTGTGCAAGCGTGATGCACCTGCGCTGTCTGGCTCCAGACAGAAGATGGCATCCAGTGGTGAGGATTGTGTATGGCGCCGGAGATCGCGGTACGTGTAGACACTGAATGCATACCGTGATCTCCAGTGCCATGCTTACATACTTACCTGACCAGGAGGAGCGTTGCCGCGACGCTTCTCTGTCCGGAGACCAGAGTGGGAGTGTGGCGTCGGAATCACGCATGCGCATTGCGCTATCCGGCGCCATTTTACTGAAGACACATTTGCTGTGTGTCTTCAGCAATATGGCGCCGGACAATGTGGTATGGGCATGCACGTACTCCGATGCCACACTCCTCCTCCGGCAGAACAGGACAGCGCTGGAGCACAGGGAAGAAAGGTATAAATGTTTTTTTTTTGCAGGTGTGCAGTTAAATAGGGGTGATGGGGACCATACATATCAGGATAGGGGGGTGAGAGCTAGCATGCATATCAGGATTGGGGAGGAGGGGACCATGCATACCAGGATTGAGGGGTGAGAAGACAATGCATACCAGGATTGGGTGGTGAGGGGACCATGCATATCAGGATTTGGGGGTGAGGGGTAGCATGCATACCAGAATAGGGGGTGTGGGGACCATGCACACCAGGATTGGGGGATGAGGGGACAATGCATTCCAGGATTGGGGGGTGAGAAGACCATGCATACCAGGATTGGGGGGTGAGGGGACCATGCATTCCAGGATAAGGGGTGAGGGAATCATGCATACCAGGATAGGGGGGGTGAGGGGACCTTGCATTCCAGGATTGGGGGCTGAGGGGACCATACACACCAGGATTGGGGGGTGAGGGGGACCATACATACCAGAAAAGGGGGATGAAGGGACCATGCATTCCAAGATTGGGGGTGAGAGGACCATGCATTCCAGGATAGGGGGTGAGGGGACCATGCACACCAGGATTGGGGGGTGAGGGGACCATGCATTCCAGGATTGGGGGGTGAGAGGACCATGCACTCCAGGATAGGGGGTGAGCAAATCATGCATACCAGAATTGGGGATGAGGGGACCATGCACATCAGGATAGGGGGTTGAGGGGTACCATACATCCTACCATAGGGATGAGGGGGGACCATGCATACCAGGATTGGGGGGTGAGGGGACCATGCACACCAGGATTGGGGGGTGAGGGGACCATGCATTCCAGGATTGGGGGGTGAGAGGACCTTGCATTCCAGGATAGGGGTTGAGGGAATCATGCATACCAGGATTGGGGGTGAGGGGACCATGGATTCCAGGATTGGGGGGTGAGAGTGTTAGGGTTCGAGTTCCCGCTGCTGCACAAGGGGAGTCTCGAACCAGTCCCGCTGCGGTCCCCCATCCATCTCCGGCCGCAGTGGAGCCTGCTCAGCAAAGACGTCGGTCCCAGCGTCTCGCCCAGTCTAATACTGTGCAGAGACTTGCTGCTGCCTCTCCAAGTTCTGCTATTGTAGCCAGTACTGGTCAGCGGCGAGCAGACGTCTTTAGGACTGTCCTGCATTTCCCCTTCTGAGCATGCCCAGGGTAAGATCTCTCATTGGAGACCAGGGGTCACATGGTCAGGTACTGCAGCAGCTTCTATTGGTCCACCAGGAAGGTACTGAAACTACATGTGTTCTGGAACAGTTTCTCATTGGTCCTTTTCTGGTAGGTCCTGTAGTTGCTACTATAAAAGGGTTGCATGGCCTCGCGGCCATGCGCTAGTATCAATTGCATTATGTGCTTTGTGCCAGTGTGATCATGCACGCATGTGGTTAGGGCTCGGCTGAAATAAGCCCCTAGAATACTGGCACCTCCGGTGAGGAGATTCGTATGCATGTGTTCAGGGCTTGGCTGAAATAAGCCCCTAGAATACCGGCTTCTCCGGTGAGGAGTTGTTTGTGTTGCTGACTGCATGACCATGGACTGCTATCCGCACAGCTGTTATCTGTGTAGCCCTGTGGTGTTAACAGGACACAGTTGCTATCTCGGTGGTTTTACCGCAGCGACTCTGTGGTGTAACAGAGTTCGCATATACAGCCATATAGTGCCACAGCATCTATGTTTGCGACTCTGTGAAGTAACAGAGTTCGCCTTTACCGCCATCTTACTAGCAGCAGGCTCTGCCTGCACAGTGGACACCGGGCTGCGAACGCACCAACTATTTATATTTATTTGGTGCGTTCCCCAGACCCTAACAGTATACTAGCACCAGGGTCTGGCTAGTAAAATGGCGGACGACCAGCGTCTACAGCAGTACATCCAGCAGCAGGAGGGTAGGTTGGCGGTCCTTGAGCGCACAACCTCAGCTGTGGATGCTACCGCAGTCGCTGTTCAGGCTGCTAGAGTAGCTGCAGCCAGTTTGTCCACCGCTACCTCTGCTCCGACATTATCCCACCTACACTTCCAGACAAGTTTACTGGTGACAGTAAACATTGTAGGGGATTCATGAAGCAGTGCTCTATACAGCTTGAGGTTCTGGCATCACGTTTCCCCACAAAACGGGCACAAGTGGCTTTTATTGTGTCTCTTCTGTCGGGCAGAGCATTGGAGTGGGCAACGCCACTGTGGGAGCTCGACGATCGTGTGGTGCGGAGTGCTCCTCGTTTTTTGGAGGCTCTGAAAAAGGTCTTTTTAGGACCTCAGGTCACGCACGATACGGCACTCCAACTGCTGGCAATGTCACAGGGCTTGTCCATGGTCAGCCAGTTCTCAGTCCAATTTCGGACTTTGGCCTCTGAATTAGAGTGGCCAGATAAAGTTCTTATTCCAGTGTTCTGGAGAGGACTGGCAGACCATGTAAAGGATGCTTTGGCTACCAGGGAGATTCCTGCCACACTGGAGAAACTCATTTCTATATCTACCCGCATCGACCTCCGTTTTCACGAGCGGAGGTTAGAGCAGACCCAGTGTAGGCAGAGGTTTCGGCTGGCACCCACCTTTGCCAAACCTCCTGATTTTCACGTTCGGGTGTCCAACTCCCAAGAGACTGTGGAGACTACTCGAGTGGGATCTAAGTCTCGGACCACTCGAGTATCCGTGGTCTGTAGAGTGTGTCAGCAGCCAGGACATTATGCCAATCGATGTCCCCAGCGAATAAGTAAACGGTCATGTTCCGTGACCATGGGTGCAGGGTCACTAGATGCGAGGGATTTTGCTCCGAAAGTGCTCCTTAAAGGGTTAATCTCTCTAGGTTCATCCACTCTTCCCGCCAAGCTTTGTGTGGACTCTGGGGCAGAGGGGAATTTTATGTCCTCCTTCTTTGCCTCTCGCCATTCCATACTGCTGGTGACGTTCGCCGAGCCAGTATCGGTGAGAGTATTGAACGGAGCAATCCTGCCCTCACAAATCACCCACCAGACTGTCTCTTTTCCTC
Organism: Oophaga sylvatica; assembly: GCA_033576555.1. Classification (NCBI taxonomy): domain Eukaryota; kingdom Metazoa; phylum Chordata; class Amphibia; order Anura; family Dendrobatidae; genus Oophaga; species Oophaga sylvatica. The sequence continues at coordinate 302,468,594 of JARQOD010000004.1, read as the reverse complement.
TGTCTATGTCCCCTTCTCATCAGGAGCATATATCCCTTTTTGTTCTTCCTGAGGGAATAGATGAGGTTTTGTTGGGATTACCCTGGCTTAGCCACCACTCTCCCCATATTGAGTGGTCCTCTGGGAGAATACTGGGTTGGGGTGATCATTGCAGAGACAGATGTCTCAGAGAGGACGTTCAGGTTTCCACCACGGAGATACACATAGACCTTGCTTCTCTCCCCAAGGTTTATCGGTCATACGCGGACGTATTCTCCAAAAAGGCAGCGGAGACTCTTCTGCCTCATCGCCCCTATGACTGTCCTATAGACCTCTTGCCTGGAACGGAGCCCCCTCGGGGAAGAGTGTATCCTCTCTCTCTTCCTGAGATGGAGGCCATGTCACAATACATCCAGGAAAATCTGGCAAGAGGGTTTATTAGGAAGTCAGTGTCACCAGCAGGGGCAGGATTTTTCTTCGTGCAGAAGAAGAATGGAGAATTACGACCGTGTATAGACTATAGGGGTCTTAACGCCATTACCGTTAAGAACAAATACCCTTTGCCCCTAATATCTGAGCTCTTTGATAGGCTCTGGGGAGCAAGGGTATTTACTAAGCTGGATCTTCGTGGTGCCTATAACCTGATCCGCATTCGTGAGGGGGACGAATGGAAGACGGCGTTCAATACCAGAGATGGACATTACGAATATCTTGTGATGCCCTTCGGGCTCTGTAATGCTCCAGCCGTCTTCCAAGATTTCATAAATTACATCTTCCGGGATATGCTTGCCACCTCAGTGGTAGTCTATCTGGATGACACTCTCATCTTTTCTCCAGATATGGACACCCACCGGAGAGATGTCTGAAGGGTCTTCGACCTCTTGCGGGCAAATTCCCTATATGCAAAGTTGGAGAAGTGTGTGTTTGAGCAGGAGTCTCTGCCATTCCTGGGCTATATCATCTCCACTCAGGGATTGGCTATGGCTCCTCCCAAACTACAGTCTGTAATGGATTGGCAAGAACCCCAACTCTTAAAGCGGTGCAGCGCTTTATGGGGTTCATTAATTACTATCGCCAATTCATTCCCACTTCTCTACTTTGGTTGCTCCCTTGGTAGCCCTCACCAAGAAGGGAGCCAATCCCAAATTGTGGTCAGAGGAGGTCTCCAAGGCCTTTACTTCAATCAAGTCCCATTTTGCTAGCGCTCCTATCCTACATCGTCCCGAGGTTGATAAGCCTTTTATATTGGAGGTAGATGCCTCGTCCGTTGGTGCTGGAGCAGTCCTTTTTCAAAAGGATACTCAAGGTCGTAAACATCCTTGCTTCTTCTTCTCCAAGACCTTCACACCAGCGGAGAGGAATTATTCCATTGGTGATAGGGAGTTGCTAGCAATGAAGTTGGCCTTTTCCGAGTGGAGACATCTCCTGGAGGGGGCTCGCTTTCCTATCAAATGTTCACTGACCACAAAAATTTGGTTTATTTACAGACTGCCCAGCGCCTAAATTCCCGTCAGGCCAGATGGTCCCTGTTCTTCTCCCGGTTCCATTTCACCCTCCATTTTCTCTCCGGGGAGAAGAACATTCGTTCCGAAGCTCTGTCTTGCTCCGTGGTGTACTCTGAGGAGGTGGAGGAGGAGCCTCGGCTGATTGTCCCACAGAGAGCCTAAGAACTGTGGCCCCGGTTTCGCTTGAGTCTGTACCTCCAGGCAAGTCTTTTGTGCCCATCAACCAGAGGTACTCTCTTGGGCACATTCGTCCAGGGTGGGTGGACATTTTGGGGCAAAGAGGACATCTGAGTTGCTGGCGAGGACATACTGGTGGCCACATATGGTCCGTGACGTCAGGGAATACATTCAGGCGTGCGTCTCCTGCGCCAAGAATAAGTCCCCTCAACAACGGCCAGCTGGGTTACTTTTCCCTTTACCGGTGGCAGACAGGCACTGGGAGATGGTTGGGATGGATTTTGTGGTGGGCTTACCCAAGTCTCAGGGCTGCACCATCATCTGGGTGATAACCGACCACTTCTCCAAAATGGTACACTTGGTGCCGTTACCACGGTTACCTTCCGCACAGGCCTTAGCAGCATTATTTGTCAGGCACATTTTCCGGCTACACGGAATGCCAGACAAAATTGTCAGTGATCGAAGTCCCAAATTTGCGTCTCGGTTCTGGAGAGAGCTGTGTCATCTACTCAGCATTGAGTTAAATCTCTCTTCGGCTTATTATCCCGAGACGAATGGGTTGATAGAGAGAGCCAACCAGATCTTGGTCACATACTTGCGACATTTTGTCTCAGCCAGCCAGGATGACTGGGCATCCTTGCTACCGTTGGCTGAGTTCGCTCTAAATAATGCTAAGGCTGACTCCACCGGACAGACACCATTCCTCTTAAACTATGGTCAGCATCCGCGGGAACCGGTGCCCATGCCCTCGTCTTCCGAAGACTCCAGGGTGGGAGACTGGGCCGTGGAGGCACGGGACATTTTGGACCGCACTCAGGATGCCATTCAGGCCTCCAAGGAGAGGATGAGGTCTTCCGCCGACGCTCATCGGCGCCCCATTCCGACTTTTGCTCCGGGCGACTTAGTGTGGCTCTCTGCCCGGAACATCAGGCTGCGAGTAGAGTCTACTAAGTTGGCACCTCGCTATTTGGGCCCCTTTAAGATCCTTGAGCAGGTAAACCCTGTAGTCTACCGCTTAGCCCTTTCACCTCGCCTTGGTATCTCTGATACCTTTCACGTGTCCCTTTTGAAACCCGTGGCCATCTCCCGGTTTTCCGAGTCCTCTGCTGGGACGTCAGGTTCATCTAGTACAGCGGTTCTCAACCTGTGGGGTTGAACGACCAAAACACAGGGGTCGCTTAAAGGAGCCGGCGGCTGCAGCACTGTAGTGACAGCTGCAGCCGCCGGCTTCATTACACATCCATACTTACCCTCCTCGCTCCGTCGCTGCAGGTCCCTGCATCCCTGTCGCGGCGTCAGCTTCCTCCTGGCAGTGCGGTGACGTAGAACCGCTCATTAAGGTAATGAATATGGACGTGACGCCACTCCCATAGGCGTGGCGTCCATATTCATGTCCTTAATGAGCGGTATTACGTCACCGCTGCGCACAGGAGGAAGCTGACGCCGCCGACAGGGATGCAGGGACCTGCAGCGACGGAGCGAGGAGGGTAAGTATGGATGGGGGGAGGACGGGGAGCGGAGCCATGTATACAGGATGGGAGGGGGAGCGGAGCCATATATACAGGATGGGAGGATGGGAGCGGAGCCATGTATATAGGATGGGAGGGTGGGAGCGGATCCATATATACAGGATGGGAGGATGGGAGCGGAGCCATGTATACAGGATGGGAGGGGGGAGCGGAGCCATATATACAGCATCTATGTTTGCGACTCTGTGAAGTAACAGAGTTCGCCTTTGCCGCCATCATACTAGCAGCAGGCAGCAGGCTCTGCCTGCACGGTGGACCATGGGCTGCGAACGCACCCACTATTTATATTTATTTGGTGCGTTCCACAGATCCTAGCAGAGAGGAACATGCACTCCAGGATAGGGGGTGAGGGGACCATGCACACCAGGATTGGGGGATGAGGGGACCATGCATTCCAGGATTGGGGGTGAGAGGACCATGCATTCCAGGATGGGGGGGTGAGGGAACCATGCATATCAGGATAGGGGGTGAGGGTAGCATGCATACCAGGATTGGGGAAAAGGGGACCATGCATACCAGGATAGGGGGGTGAGAGGACCATGCATATCAGGATTGGGGGTTGAGGGGGTACCATACATCCTACGATAGGGATGAGGGGGGACCATGCATACCAGGATAGGAAGGTGAGGGAATCATGCATTCCAGGATTGGGGGGTGAGAGGACCATGCATTCCAGGATAGGGGGTGAGGGGACCATGCACACCAGGATTGGGGGTGAGGGGACCATGCATTCCAGGATAGGAGGGTGAGGGAATCATGCATACCAGGATTGGGGGTGAGGGGACCATGCATTCCAGGATTGGGGGGTGAGAGGACCATGCATTCCAGGATAGGGGGTGAGGGGACCATGCACACCAGGATTGGGGGTGAGGGGACCATGCATTCCAGGATTGGGGGTGAGAGAACCATGCATTCCAGGACAGGGTGGGGAGGGAACCATGCATATCAGGATAGGGGGGTGAGGGTAGCATGCATACCAGGATTGGGGGAAAGGGGACCATGCATACCAGGATAGGGAGGTGAGGGGAACATGCATATCAGGATTGGGGGTGAGGGGGTACCATACATCCTACGATAGGGATGAGGGGGGACCATGCATACCAGGATTGGGGGTGAGGGGACCATGCATACCAGGACTGGGGGTGAGGGCACCATGAATACTGGGATTGGGAGTTGAGGGGAACATGCATTCCAGGATTGGGGGAAGGGGACCATGCATACCAGGATTGGTGGTGAGGGGACCATGCATTCCAGCATGGGGAGGGGACCATGCATACCGGGATTGGGGGGTGAGGGCACATGCATTCCAGGATTGATGGGGACCATGCATACCAGGATTGGGGGGTGAGGGGACCATGCATTCCAGGACTGGGGGGTGAGGGGACCATGCATACCAGGATTGGGGGGGTGAGGGGACCATGCATTCCAGGATTGGGGGGTGAGAGGACCATGCATACCAGGATTGGGGTGAGGGGACCATGCATTCCAGGATTGGGGGGTGAGGGGACCATGCATTTCAGGATTGGGGGGAGGGGACCATGCATACAGGATTGGGGGTGAGGGAACCATGAATACCAGGATATGGATGAGCAGGTACCATGCATACCAGGATAGGGATGAGGGGTACCATGCATACCAGGATTGGGGGGGTGAGGGGACCATACATACCAGGATGAGGAATGGGGCGCCATGCATACCAGGATTGGGTGGGAGTGAGGGGACCATGCATACCAGGATAGGAGAGGTCAGCACATACTAGGATGGGAGACCATATACCAATAAAAATGCTTGCCACCCGGGCGTAGAACGGGTTCATAGCTATATTATATATTTATATTCAAGTATTTCAGTTTATCAAAAATATAAGATTGAAGCACTTTGCATAGACTTCAATAAAAATGTCTATTGTCTACAGCTTTTATGCAGATCTACATATTTCCATGGTAACAGACTATACCTAAACACAGTGTAGTCTAATCCTAAGGTCATATTTATTTACATACAGTTTTGAAAATGCAATATCTCTCAAAATTGAATACACCCCTCACTAGAGATGAGCGACTTTGCCTCCGGGAGGGTCGAGTCGGGTTTCGGACCACCCGACTTTCCCAAAAGTCGAGTCGAACGAAATCGGCCGACTATCGGAAAAAGTCGAAGGTCCGACTGAAACACGAAACCCAATGCAAGTCAATGGGGAAGAAAAGTAGGCAGTCAGTGGAGGACAGTAAACATACCTACAGTGCCCATTTCAATGCCAACGACATCAATTCTTACTACTTTAGCTTGTCAACCTTAATTTACTTTATAATAATAGTTACACATTGAAAACTGGGGGTTATTTGGCAAAAGTTGTGTATGGCTCCAGGTTTTCGTGTGCCCCAGGAGAAAGAGTGTCAGTGGGCCCCTTTAAAACAAACCACAATTCATGATGCTCCGATACGGCAGAGAAATATAGGTATAGTACAATGCCAAATACTTCACTTCTTACATTACATGAGTGATATCTATTGTAAAATCTACAATAGCTCAAAAACCAGACAGTATAGTCCTCCATACAGTATTATGGGCACCACATAGTACGCCATACAGAATAGGCTCCATATAATGCTCCATACAGAATAGGCCCCATGTGTGCTCCATATGATACTCCATATATAATGGACTCCATGTGATGCCCATAAATAATGAACCCCATATGATGCTCTAGTATATGATGGGCCCCATATGATGCTCCAGTGTATGTTGGACCTATATAATGCTCCATATATAATGGGCCCCATATGGTGCTCCAGTGTATAATGGGCTCCATATATGATGCTCTAGTGTATGATGGGCCCCATTTATAATGCTCCAGTGTATGATAGGCCTATATAATGTTCTATATATAATGGGCCCCATATGGTGCTCCAGTGTATAATGGGCCCCGTATATGATGCTCCAGTGTATGATGGGCCCCATTTATAATGTTCCAGTGTATGATGGGCCCCATGGATAATGCTCCAGTGTATGATGGGCCTATATAATGCTCCATATATAATGGGCCCGATATGATGATCCAGTATATGATGGACCCCCTGGCTGATGCTCCAGTGTATGATGGGCCTATATAATGCTCCATATATAATGGGCCCCATATGATGCTCCAGTGTATAATGGGCCCGTATATGATGCTCCAGTGTATGATGGGCCCCATTTATAATGCTCCAGTGTATGATGAGCCCCAATATAATGCCCATATATAATGGGCTCCATGTGATGCCCCATAAATAATGAACCCCATATCATGCTCTAGTATATGATGGGCCCCATATGATGCTCCAGTATATGATGGGCCCCATGGCTGATGCTCCAGTGTATGATGGGCCTATATAATGCTCCAGTTTATAATGGGCCCTATCTATGATGCTGAAGTGTATGATGGGCCCCATATATAATTCTCCAGTGTATAATGCTCCCCATATATTGCTCCAAACATTAAAAAAATGAAATATCTCTCCTCGCTGGGCACTGCTCTACTCTGTACAGTACTCCTCAGCGTCGTCATCTTCCAGCTCTCTGCACTGTGACTGTTCAGGCAAAGGGCGCACAGACGTGACGTCATCGTGCTGTCTGACCTGAATGTCACTGTCAGGAAACGCGGAAGACGTCACAGCGGTGGAGCAGGGAGAGGTAAGTATTGCAAGTGCTGGGGCCCTGAGCAAGCGGGGGGGCCCACTCATGGGCACTGGCACAGGGCCCCTCATAGTACGCCGGTGTCTCTGACGGTGAGTGGGCCCCCCCACCTGCTCAGGGCCCCGGCACTTGCCCGGGTGCGCCAGGTGCTGACGCCGGCCCTGGGTGGTACAGGCCAGTTAGGGAGGTGGAAAAACTGGCATATGTTGAGGTGTAGGCTGGACGTTCAGCAGCTGCAAATGGAAGAATTGGAGAAGTCGGAGGAAGAGGAGGACAAAGCGAGCTATTTTGCTGGCAACCTATGAGTCATCAGGGGAAGGTGGTACAAAATCCTTTGAAACCCAGGCATGGTTCAATTTAATGAAGGTGAGATCACCAACATTTTGCGTTGACAGCCGGGTCCTTCTTTCTGTCAGGATTGATCCAGCAGCACTGACGACTCTTTCTGATAGCACACTACCAGCACGGCAAGCGAGCTCCTGTAATGCACATTGTGCCAATTCAGGCCAGGTGTCCAGTTTACAGGCCCAGTAGTCAAAGGGGAATTAACTGTGAGGGAGAATATCGATAGGGGAGGAGAGGTAATTTTGAACCATAGTTGACACCTGCTGTCTCCTGTCTGTTGCAATTGATTCAGTATTAACAGTTGTGTGAGCGGTACTCGAGAAATCAGTCCACAACATGGTCATGAAACCCCTGTCTCCAACGCCACTTCGGCTGTGTGCACCACGAACACCTCTTCCATGTTGCGCAGTATGGCTCGTGGTAGAACCTGCACCACTGCTGTGTGCTGGGAATGCCTCTAACAAACGGTTTACCAGAGTTGCTTGTTTGTTCGCCAATATTAGCTCTAGGTTCTCCTGTGGCATGATGTTCTGTAATTTTCCTTTATAGCATGGATCGAGTATGCTGGCCAAGCAGTAGACGTCATCCTTCATAATTTTGGCAATGCGGGGGTCCCTTTTTAGGATCCGCAAGACATAATCACACATGTGGGCCAATGTTCCAGGTGTCAATGAGGCACTGCCAGTGGTGGGTGGAGGAGCACTTTGTGCCAAATCCACATCCCTCAAGTCACGCACAAACCCATTACCTGACCTTGGCAAGTCAAAATTTTCTCTTGCCCAGTGAGAAGCATCCTCCTCCCCAAAATAATCATCCCCCTCATTTTCCTCTTCTTCCTCCACCTCGTCAAGGACAGTTCCCTGAGCAGACAATGGCTGACTGTCATTAAGGCTTTCCTCCTCCTCTTCCTCCTCTGCTGCAGACGACTGATCCTTAATGTGCGTCAAAGTTTGCATGAGCAGACAAATGAATTACACACTGCCTCTGTTCGCACAGCCTCTAAACCATGTGCATGGTGGAGTTCCACCTTGTTTCAATGTCTATGATTAGGCGGTGCTTGGGGAGGTGGAGCAATCGCTGCAGCCTCTGCATACGACTGAAGTCTACGGGCGAGCGACGGATGTGCGAGCACAGTCTTCGCACCATATGGAGCAGGGCTGATAACTCCGGATAATTATTTATGAAGCGCTGCACCACCAGGTTCAAGGTGTGAGCCAGGCAAGGTATGTGTCTGAGTTTATCCAGGCTATGGCCGCCACAAAATTACATCCTTTATCAGTGACTACCTTGCCTGGCTCAAGATGTAGACTGCCCAGCCATGACTCAGTTTCTCGCTGCAAGTAGTCGGCCAGTTCCTCCGCGGTGTGTCTGTTGTCGCCCAAAGACATCATCTTTAAAACAGCCTGCTGACGCTTACCACTAGCTGTTCGATAGTGGGACACCTCGTGTGCAACATTGGCAGCTGCGAATGAAATGCTCATGCGACTGCGTTCTGTCGACGAGCTTTCGCTTCTGGAGGAGGAGGAGGGTCAAACTCCTACAGCCAACTGTTGCCTATACCGTGGGCTAGGCAGCACTGTCCCACCGCCGCTCTCCCCTGTGGACCCTGCATCCACCACATTAACCCAGTGCGCAGTGATGGACACGTAACGGCCCTGGCCATGCCTACTGGCCCATGCATCTGTTGTGAGGTGCACCTTTCCACTCACTGATTGTTTGAGTGCATGGACAATGCGGTCTTTCACATGCAGGTGGAGGGCAGGGATGGCTCTTCTAGAAAAGAAGTGCCGACTGGGTAGGTCATAGTGTGGGACAGCGTAGGCCATGAGCTCTCGGAACCCTGCGCTTTCAACCAAACGGAAGGGCATCATCTCTAATGAGATCAGTTTGGCAATGTAGGTGTTCAAAGCCAGTGTACGCGGATAAGAGGATGAGTACTTTCTTGTCCTACTCAGAGTGTCTGCTAGTGTGAGCTGGACTTGAGAGCTGCATATGGTGGAACTAGCGGTGGACATGGCGGACTGAGAGGGGGTTGGGGATGGTGATGGTGGTGGTGATGGCCTAGATTCAGTCTTTCGTTGGAAAAACATTGTGATTCCCTGACTGCTTTGGCCTTGCGACGACACCTCAACATTTACACTGTTTAGTTGAGCGTACAGCTGTATACAGTGTAGGGGTAATTGTAAATCTCCGTATATATTTCCGGAATCACACACAGACACTCACAGTCTCAGTATGGATTAGACCAGAATATAAAAAGCAGAAAAAGGGTACTGTATCAGAAGCGTAAAGCTGTATACAGTGTTGGGGTAATTGTAAATCTCTGTATATATTTCCGGAGTCACACACAAACGCTCACTCAGTATGGATTTGACCAGAATACAAAAAGCAGAAAAAAGGTACTGTATCAGAAGATACCATGTGTATATAGTATAGGGTAAAATTTAAATCTCCGTAATAATTTCCGGAGTCACACACAGACGCTCTCTCAGTATGGATTTGACCGTAATACAAAAAGCAGAAAAAAGGTACTGAATCAGAAAATACCAGGTGCATATAGTATAGGGTAAAATTTAAATCTCTGTATATATTTCCGGAGTCACACACAGACGCTTTCTCAGTATGGATTTGACCGTAATACAAAAAGCAGAATAAAGGTACTGTGTCAGAAGATACCAGGTGTATATAGCATAGGGTAAAATTTAAATCTCCATATATATTTCCAGAGTTACACACAGACGCTCACAGGCTCAGTATGGATTAGACCAGAATATAAAAAGCAGAAAAAGGGTACTGTATCAGAAGGGTAAAGCTGTATACAGTGTAGGGGTAATTGTAAATCTCCGTATATATTTCCAGAGTCACACACAAACGCTCACTCAGTATGGATTTGACCAGAATACAAAAAGCAGAAAAAAGGTACTGTATCAGAAGATACAAGGTGCATATAGTATAGGGTAAAATTTAAATTTCCGTATATATTTCCGGAGTCACACACAGACGCTCACAGGCTCAGTATGGATTAGAGCAGAATATAAAAAGCAGAAAAAGGGTACTGTATCAGAACCGTACAGCTGTATACAGTGTAGGGGAAATTGTAAATCTCCGTATATATTTCCGGAGTCACACACAGATAGTCAGCATGTATTTGTCCGTAATACCAGCCGGTACACGGTAGTGTGTGAGGAGCGTACAGCTCTATACGGTGTGGGAAAAAATGAACGCTCGGTAACTGTGCAGAAAAATAGAATAAAAGTATTAGTGCTGTGTAAAAAGCAGTCTGCACAGCAGTGTACATACAGCAATACAGCTAGCATCAGCCTAATAACCAGCACTGCTGCATACAAGAAAATCCTCCCCTGTTACTGGCAGGCAGCCTAATTACCAGCGCTGCTGCACACAAGAAAATACTCCCCTGTCACTGCACACTAACTGTACAGCACAATTGCTATCAGCACAAGCACATAAGAACTTCTCTTTCCAGCCCTAACTCTCTCCCTATTGATAAACAGCATCAGCAACCTCTCCCTACTGTTAAGATCGGCAGAAGTAAAATGGTGGTCGGAGGTCAGGGCTTTTATAGACACTATGACGCCCCCAAAGCAAGCCAATCACCGCAATGCCCTTCTCTAAGATGGTGGTGGACGCTGCCCATGTCATCTCATTGCCCACAGTGTACGTCCTTGCTCATTGGCTGAAAAAAGGTGACTGCAAGCATTATAGGAAAACCGACTTTGGCGCTCGGGTCGACGACCGCATGGCTGACTTCAGACTAGGGTCGGGTTTCGCTCGGCGAAACCCGACTTTGGCGAAAGTCAGCGACTTATGAATCTGACCGACCTGTTTCGCTCAACTCTACCCCTCACATTTTGTAAAATATTTTATTACGTCTTTTCATGGGACAACACTGAAGATATGACACTTTGATACAATGTAAAGTAGTCATTGGACAGGTTTTAATAACAGTGTAATTTTGGTGTGCCCTCTAGATTACTCAGCACACAGCTATTAATGTCTAAACCACTGGCAACAAAAATGAGTACACCCCTAAGTTAAAATGGCCAAATTTTGACCAATTAGTCATTTACCCTCCCGGATGTCATGTGACTCATTAGTGTTTCATGATCTCAGGTATGAATGGGGAGCAGGTGTGTTAAATTTGGTGTCATAGCTTTCAAACTCTCTCATACTGGTCACTGGAAGTTCAACATGGCTCCTCATGGCAAAGAACTCTCTGAGGATATGAAAAAAAGAATTGTTGTGCTACATAAAGACGGCCTAGGCTATAAGTAGATTGCCAACAATCTGAAACTGAGCTGCAGCATGGTGGCCAAGACCATACAGAGTTTACCAAGACAGGTTCCACTCAGTACTGGCATCGCCATGGTCAACCAAAGAGGTCCTTCAAGACTGTTGAAAGACCATTTCCAGTGACTACCTCTTGAAGCTCATCAAGAGAATGCCAAGAGTGTGCAAAGCAGTAATCAAAGCAAAGATGGCTACTTTAAAGAACCTAGAATATAAGACATATTTTTAGTTGTTTCACACTTTTTTGTTAAGTATATAATTCCACATGTGTTAATTCATAGTTTTGATGCCTTCAGTGTGAATGTACAATTTTCATAGTCATGAAAATACAGAAAAATCTTTGAATGAGAAGGTGGGTCCAAACTTTTGGTTTCTACTGGATATATATGTATATATACAGTAGAATGCAAATGCTTGGACACCCTTGGTCAAAATTAGTTATTGTGAACAGTTAAGCAAGTAGAAGATGAAATGATCTGTAAAGGGCCTAAAATTAAAAATGACACTTTTCATTTGTAATTTAGGTAAAAAAATACTGTCATTTGTTACATTTTAAAAATTACATAAAGGAAAATGGGCAGATGCAAAAGTTTGGACACCCTTGGAGATTTGTGTGCTCAGATAACTTTAACCAAGGTTTCAGACTTTACTTAATCTGTTAGGGTTATGGATTATTCACTTTCGTTGTTAGGAAAGTCCTGCTGATGCAAATTTTCAGCAGCCATGGATTCTTCTAATCAGTTGCCTTGCACTCTGGAAATGAAAGAAGTGGAAGACCACTAAGCAGGAGAAGGCTACAAAAAGATAGCAAAGCGTTTTCAAGTTGCCCTTTCCACAGTTCGAAATGTAATTAGGAAATGGTAATTAACATGAACAGTTGAGGTCAAGATAAGATCTGGAAGACCAAACAAAATTTCAGTGAGAGCTGCTTGTAAGATTGCTAGAGATGCTAATCAGAATTCCTGCTTGACTGCAAAAGACCTACAGAAAGATTTAGCAGACACCTGCACAAATATGGCCTTCGTGGAAGAGTCAGAAAACCTTTCTTACGTCCTCATATTAAAGTTTAGTGTTAGAAGTATGCAAAAGAACATCTAAACAAGCCTGATGCAATTTGGAAACAAGTCTTGTGGTCCGATGAGGTTAATTAGAATTCATTGGCCACAATGATCAAAGGTATGTGTGGAGAAAAATGGGCATAAAATATCAGGAAAAGAACATCTCGCCAACCATTAAGCATGGGGGTAGATTAATCATGTTTTGGGGTTGTGTTGCAGCCAATTGCATGGTAACATTTCACAGGTAGAGGGAAGAATGGATTCAATTAAATTTCAACAAATTATTATTAATGCAAACATAACACCATTTGTAAAAAAGCTGAAATTGAAAAGAGGCAGGCTTCTACAAATGAATAACGAAGGAATCTCACAGAGCAGGAAGAATTTTCCAATGGATAAAGTATGAAAATACTTCAAACAAGAATTGAAAGACTCTTGTCTGGCTACAAAATGTGTTTACAAGCTGTGATAATTTCAAAATATGGTGCTACTAGGAGCTAACCATGCATTTGTGCCAAACTTTTGCATCGGCCCATTTTCCTTTTTGCAATTTTTAATATCTAAAAGATGAATATATATATATATATATATATAGGGCAGCACGGTGGCTCAGTGGATAGCACTACAGCCTTGCAGCGCTGGAGTCCTGGGTTCGAATCCCACCTAGGACAACATCTGCAAGGAGTTTGTATGTTCTCCCCGTGTTTGCGTGGGTTTCCTCCGGGTACTCCGGTTTCCTCCCACACTCCAAAAAAACATACAGATAGGGAATCTAGATTGTGAGCCCCATCGGGGACAGCGACGATAATGTGTGCAAACTGTAAAGCGCTGCAGAATATGTTAGCGCTATATAAAAATAAAAGATTATTATTATATATAAATACATTCCTAAAATACAAAGTAAATGTGTCATCTTTAACTTTAGCCCTTTTACAGATCATTTCATCTTGCTTAACTGTTAACAATAATAGTAATTTTGACCAGGGTGCCAAAACTTTTACAAGCTACTATATATGTATACATAGATATACAATGGGGTAAATAAGTATTTGATAAACTGCCAATTTTGCAAGTTTTCCACCTACAAAGAATGGAGAGGTCTGTAAATTTTATCGTCACTTCAACTGTGAATGACAGAATCTTAAAAAAAATCCAGAAAATCACATTGTATTATTTGTACATACCGTATATACTCGTGTATAAGCCGAGATTTTCAGCACCTTTTTTCGTGCTGAAAATGCCCCCTCGGCTTATACACGAGTCATAGGGCAGAAACCAGCGGGGGAGGGGATGCCGCGGCAGGAGCCGGTGGCTGGGATCATACTCACCCCTCCCCGTGCCATCGCTGAGCGTCCCTGCAATCCTGCGTTCTCCCAGTCTTCTTGCAGCTCTCCAGCACTGAGCGGTGAGGTAATACCCGCTCATTAAGGTCATGTAATATGGACGCGACGCCACTCCCATGGGCGTGGCCTCCATATTCATGGCCTTAATGAGCGGTATTACGTCACCGCTCAGTGCTGGAGAGCTGCAAGAAGACTGGGAGAACGCAGGATTGCAGGGACGCTCAGCGATGGCACGGGGAGGGGTGAGTATGATGGAGGAGAGGACAAGGAGCATGAGCAGGATGGGGGGGGAGAACGGTGGACGGGGGAAGCATAGAGGAAGACGGAGGAAGCTGGAGCAGGACGGGGGAAGCATGGAGCAGGAGGGGGGGAGATCGGTGGACGGGGGAAGCTGGAGCAGGATGGGGGAAGCATGGAGCAGGAGGGGGGGAGATCGGTGGACGGGGGAAGCATGGAGGAGGACAATGAGCACGGAGCAGGACGGGGGAGGATGGAGGGCACAGAGGAGTGTGTCGACCCGCCACCACAATTGTGGGTTACCAGGGCAATGGGGTACTCAGAGCCGAGCCCGTAGAAGTCTATGGGGATTTTGTCACAGGTAGCTGTGGCTCGGTCTGTGGCCCGGGCGGTCTGGCGTATGTTGTTGGGGAATATTTACAGGGGATAACTATATACAGTTCGTGACGCCACCTGTAGTATTCTGGTAATTAGTACCAGCGCTGCTGTAGATCTCTGAGGGGATGGTGAGGCAGCTAGATGTCGGGTCCCCTACAGGTGGGACTCTTCCCTCAGGTCGGTAGTTAGGTAGGGATTGTGCAGGCATGCAGTAATAACTCAGTCTCACACAGTCAAAGTCTTTCCATACCTTTACTTGCAGAATGGTAAAGCAGGTCCCAGGGAGGCTGATGGGGTTGATGGAGGATGAGCTTTGAGGCAAACGGTTAAGCAAGTTAGGGGCCTCCTTTAACTCCAATGAAGCTGAGTACGACCAGCTTGAAGCGTAGTCCTCTCTATAATTCCAGCTAATCTTTAGCTGTTCTGCCCGATCAGTGTTGTGGTTGGAGCCTTTTTGTGAGAAAGATGATTTCCTATATTGTCGTGCACTGACTCACGGTCCTCACTTCCCTCTGACCCCAGTTACGTACTGACTATATGGGCTTATCCGCCGCGACCTAGGGTCCGGTAGATTTCTGGTTATCTTATCACCTTGATTGAAACAAAGATGATCCTTCGGTCCCCAGTAACCGGTAGATTCGTGCAGGTATTCTTCACCTATAGCTCTTCCTTGCTTTCTTCCACTTTTGCCCTTCGACTTGCTCAGTTCTCAGGAGATATTTCAGCCTGTTTCCAGTGGGGCACAGCTTTGACTAGGCTCGGGTACGTTAAAGTACCTATACTAGACTCCACAATTTGAAGCTGAAGATAGAGCAGAGTCCCTAAGACGTCTTGTCTCTCCTAAGTCTGGACACACTCTCTCTACTGACACTCCCTTCCACACCCTACTGGGCGTGTTTGAAGGTACATGATGACATGAAGAACACTTAACCTTTACCTCTCCACTCATCCTCCTGGTATCGTGTACCAGGGCTACACATTCCCCCATGGTAAACGACAGCACTCCCGGGCTGTGGAATACAAAAGACAGAAAAATTTTGTTTATGCAAAAACATTTGGAACAATAACATCTTCCCATCCGGGAGGTAAGACTACTTTAAACGTTACAAACTTGATAGAAATACCAAAAATACAAATAGTATCAAATGTCATTCAATAAATAAATTTACAAGATACTTGTGAAGGACCCGCACCAAACCTTCAACGTGGGTCCTGGGTGGGCTGCAGGACATCCAAGTGCAGACCTCACTCAGTGCCACACCACACGGGTTTTTGGTTCAGAGGTGAGTCAAGGTTTCATGTGAAACCATTAAGAAGGCACTTTAGTGCAACTATTTACAGGATACAGTTTTTGGGCTGGCTCAGTCCTCAGCCTCTGAGTCCATTGTAAACGAAGCTTAATAGGGAAAAACACATTTATATATATAGACTTTTCACAATATATTTACATCAATTCGTTATAACTATTGCTGATATCTAATGGGTAATTTCCCTTTTGTGATTCTCTCTGATCTACGTGGTGTAGTTTCAGGTAAATCAATTTGCGATCTGTCTGCACTATGAAACGGTAAACCATAGAACTGCCTTAATCTTTCCATGGATCTGGCAAGTGTACTGATGGCTGGGCGGTGTGAGTCAGCTTCACCAGGGGATCCCATAGTATGGGGCGCTGCTACAGATGATCCATCTTGAGGTTCTACAGGTTGAGGTGTTGCTGGAAGGGGTAACTCCTGAGCGGGTTCAACTGGCACTACAGGCACAACTGGAGATAGAACGTCCTCTTGTGGCTTATAAAACTGCAACACTGGAATTATCACAGCATCTCCCAGTCGGGGCCAATCCGCAGGAAAATCTCCCAGATCTGTGTGTATAACCTCTTCCTTTTTCTCTCTTTGATTAAAGACAGGGTTCTTGTCGCAACGTTTCAAGGGTTCTGGACATAGTTTCAAATGGTCTCTAGACACAGTGGTTATTGTTTTTCCTCCGTCTTTACTGACGACACAAACTTTTCCGTTGTCGTACTTAGAATCTTGTATGACGTAGGGTTCTTGCTCCCACTGATTATCCAGTTTATGCATTTTCCTCTTTCTTTTTAATACTACCTCTCCAGGCATCAAAGGCTTGGCAGGAGCATTTCGGTTGTAAACATTTTCCTGTTTCTCCCGTGCCTTATTAAGACTTTCCTCTACACAGATTTGTACTCTTCTGTATTGCTCTTGCCGATTGACGTCCCAGTTCTCAACAGCGTCGTCTGCCTCCGGTTCTACCACTCCAAGTTCTAGATCCATTGGTAGTTTTCCAGGCCTTGCTCTCATCAGATAGGCTGGAGTGCAGTTAGTTGAGCTTACAGGTATATGATTATACAAATCAACCAAATCAGGTAGTAAATCTGGCCATCGATTCCTGTCTTCCAACGGTATGGATCTCAACAAGTCAAGGACAATATGGTTCATCTTTTCACAAAGACCGTTGGTTTGAGGGTGGTATGGTGTCGTTCTTATTTTCTTGCACCCGTACATATGACAGAATTCCTTGAATAAATCGGCTTCAAAAGCAGGTCCCTGATCGGTTAAGACTTGCTCGGGATACCCATGCGGTCTGCAGAAGCTTGCTTGAAAGGTCTTCGCTGCCGTCACTGCAGTCTGGTCTTTCACTGGAACGACTACCAGAAATCTGGAGTAATGGTCCACCATGGTCAAGGCGTATGAGTATCCAGATCTACTCGGTGACAGTTTGACGTGGTCCAGGGCCACAATCTCCAGAGGACGAGTCGTCCGGATAGGTTGCAGGGGGGCCTTCTGACTTCCGTAGTCCTTTCTTCTGAGACCACAGGGTCCACAGTTCCGACACCACCTCTCGACGGAGCTGCGCATCCCTACCCAGTAGAACCGGCATCTCAACAGGGTCTCCAGCTTCCTCCAGCCAAAGTGTCCTGCTTGATCGTGGTATGCTTCCAACACCATTGGGACGTCTGCCTTGGGGACCACGATTTGCCAGACCATTTCATGGGTTCTGGGGTTAACGTATCTTCTGCACAACTTCTCACGGTACAGGAACAACCTGCTTCTCTCGTTCCACAGGAGCTTGGCGGGCATAGGTGCATCCTTTTCCAAAGAGGAGCCTTCTTGCTTTAACAACTCCTTGATGTGGCTGACCACTGGATCACTGTCCTGAGTCTCTTTCCAGCTGTGATGGGGTAAAGGATTTAATGTTGCACCATTTTGCTTTCTGTGGACTTGATGCTCGTGGACTACCCCATTTCGATGGAACGCGGGTAGCTCAATTTCTTCCAGGTCGTCCGATTCTTCTTCCGTGTCAGAGTCATGCGGCATTCGGGACAACGCATCAGCATTAGCATTCTTTCGACCTGCCCGGTACTTGATAGTAAACTGGTAATTGGACAACCGAGCCATCCATCGCTGCTCCATGGCACCCAGCTTGGCGGTTTCCAGGTGCGTTAACGGGTTATTGTCTGTGAACGCAGTGAACTTATTGGAGGCCAGATAGTGCTTAAATCTTTCAGTAATGGCCCAGACCAGCGCCAGAAACTCTAGCTTGAAGCTGCTATAATTTTCCGGATTCCTTTCAGTTGGCCTGAGTTTTCTGCTGGCATATGCGATGACTTTTTCTTGTCCATTCTGCTTCTGACTGAGAACGGCTCCCAACCCTTCATTACTGGCGTCGGTGTACAACAGGAACGGTTGACTGTAATCAGGATAGGTTAAGATTTCATCACCTGTAAGGATCTCCTTCATCTTTTGGAATGCTTCAGCCTGTTCTTTACCCAATTAAAGGGAGGGTTTCTGCTCTTTAAGGATTGTCCTACCAGGAGGTCCTGTAAAGGAGCTGCCTTCTTCGTGTAATCTTTCACGAATCTCCTGTAGTAACCCGTTAGTCCCAGGAACTGTCGCACTTCCTTAAGGTTCTTCGGCTCCGGCCACTTCTGGATGGCAGTGACTTTCTCTGGGTCCGGCGCTACTCCTTCCGAACTGACGATGTGCCCCAAGTATTGTACCTTCTGCTTGAGTAGATGGCATTTTGAGGGTTTCAACTTCATCCCGTACCTGGACAGGGACTCAAACACTTCTGCCAGGTGCTTCAGATGGTCCTCATATGTCTTGGAATACACGATAACGTCGTCTAGGTATAGCAGCACGGTTTCAAAATTGAGATGTCCCAGACAGTTTTCCATCACTCTCTGAAATGTTCCTGGGGCACTACTGAGTCCAAACGGCATTCTGTCGAACTCACAGAGCCCCATTGGGGTGGTGAAAGCCGTTTTCTCACGATCCTCCTCAGCCACAGCCACTTGCCAGTAACCACTAGTCAGATCAAGGGTAGAAAAGTAGTTAGCCGTTTTCAGAGCAGCTAATGATTCCTCTATGCGTGGTAGCGGGTATGCATCCTTGTGTGTTATGCGGTTCACCTGCCTGTAATCCACACACATTCTCATACTACCATCTTTCTTTTTAACCAAAACTAGAGGGGCTGCCCAGGGACTACAACTATCCCTTATCACCCCAGCTTTCTTCATATCATTTAACATTTCTTTAGCTTTCTGATAGTGAGCTGGAGGTATGGGCCTATACCGCTCTTTGATGGGAGGATGACTGCCAGTAGGGATATGATGTTGTACTCCCTTAATTGTCCCAAAATCAAGTGGATTTTTGCTAAACACTTGGGCGTACTCTTGCACCACCCGTAATACCCCTTGCTTCTGGTGAGCGGGAGTGGTGTCCGTCCCAACATGGAGCTGCTGACACCATTCCGCCACCTGAGTTGCTGGGTCATTGTCCTCCTCTATTTGACAGGAGTCTAAGGACTCAGCCGGGAGAATGGAATTATTGTCGACAGCATGAAGTTTAGCAATAGTTGCATAACGGGGTAAATTTACCTCATCATCTCCCCAATTGAGAAGCCGTACAGGTACTCTCCCATTCACCACTTCTACTACTCCTCTAGCAGTCATAAGTGTAGGTCTATGTTCTGAATGGTGGGGTTCTACTACAGCTTGGTAATTCTGTCCCTCAGACCTATGGCTGCCCTGCACCAAATGATCATTTCACTCATTGGGGGTATCACAATAGGATTCGAGTCAGTGACCCGTACATTACCAATTTCGCCGTTGGTAAGCTTCGCTTGTTGCTGACACACCAGGGCCCGGATCTCTCTTTGGATGACTCCTCTCTGCCTTGGTCGGGCAATCTCAGCGAGCTGTTGGAGCAAGAACACTACTTCTTCCAAACAATTACCAATAACATTAGTACCCAATATTATATTTAGACCATTCTCCTCATTTACAGTCTTCACTACCAGAAGTCCCTGGTCTTTCAACTCCTCTCTTCCCACCTTTACATCTACACATTTTGTTCCAAGTACTTCTACAGGAAGACCATTAGAAGCATACACGGTAAAGTCAAGGCTCGGGGGTTTAAGATCGTCCATTGACCAGTACTTGGTATATAGGGCATCAGGTATTAGGGTCACCTGGGACCCAGTGTCTAACAATGCTGGAACAGCAATCCCATCTAAAATAATGGACAGGTAGGGTCGCCCGCCCACATACCTGCGGTTCCAGTCTAGGGGGCCTGGCGGGTATTCTCCTGGGTGTTGGCCCTTGGACCCAGGTTCTGCCCGTTTAAAGGACACTGTGGAGACAAATGACCTTTTCGGTTGCAGCGAAAACAGACGATCTCTCGACGAGAAGGGTGTTGATCAGAGGTTGCTCCTGGGGGTGGCGTTGTCCTCCTCCGGGGGGGTGACGTCTTCTTTCTTCTCCGGTGCATCCACGGGACGTCTTCTGGGCAGTCCGCTAGCAAGATTTTTCCTTCCTCTTCTTTCCGCAGTTGCAGGGCACTCATAACAGCAGCCAGATTTTTAGTCAGCTGGCGCACCTCTGAGCGCAGACAGTCCAATTCACTAGGAGATGTCACCTGCGCTTTGGCTTCAGCCACTAGCGGGGAACAGGGGGTTACTGCCGGTTCCGGAGTGACTTCACCCTGATGATGTTGGGTGGCCACCTCAGGTTTGCCCAGGGGCCGCAGCCCTTTTATTGCCATGTCCTTTAGGGCATCAAAGGTAGCATCCGGATGATCTAAGGACCACCAATTTACAGTTCTGCGTTCCTCTGGGGATCTCAATCCCTGTATAAACTGTTCTTTCAACATTTTATTCTCATGGAGAGCATTTAAATTGTTAATTTGCTTGAGTGCTTTCAGGGCTCCTTGCAATCGGCAAGCATAGTCCCGGATGCTGTCACCTGGCTGTTGTGAACAGTGATAGAAGGCCATCCGGAGATCCGTTTCTGTGCGGTCTTCAAATATGGCATTTAGTTTAAGGAAAATTGCAGGTACCGACTCCAGATCAACAGTATCCCAAGTCTCCACTTCCCTCTCAGCAGCGCCAGTTAACTGCCCTATTAACACAGCAGCTTTTTGTTTCTCAGGCATGGAGTACATTTCCAATAGGCTGCTTAACTTCCGCTTGAAGCCTGATAATGTGCCTGGCTCACCGCTGTACTGGGGAAGCCATTTCGCCCCAGGCATATATGGAAGCGTTAGTGGCATGATCGGGACTACCGGACTGGGTGCAGGGCCTGCGCCTCCATCTGGCGCTATAATACCAGACGGTGCGGGATTGGGGCCTCCGGCCGGGGCCGCACTGTCAGCCGGTTGTTGTGACATCTTAGCGCCCCCTTGGTTAAACGGAGCCTACCGGTTTCAGACGCTGCTTCTTCACAGGCACCGCAGTGAGAATAGGACCTTCGTCGCAGGCGCTCTGATGTCAGAGCGTTCACTTCCTGTCGCAGGACCTTCCGATGAGTCAGAGCCGGGGGGCGTGTCCAAGACTTTGCGCGCTCTTTCAGGTACGCCCTCCTTCTTCTCCAACGCTTTAGGCGCGAATCTGGCGGCAAATATGGCGGTATTTGGCGCCAAACAACAGCAACAGTCTTTTTCACTCAAACAGTTACATAGGCACGCAGGGCTCGCAATTCTGCGAGTTTCGGATCCTGTTCGTGACGCCAAGTTTTTGTGTCGACCCGCCACCACAATTGTGGGTTACCAGGGCAATGGGGTACTCAGAGCCGAGCCCGTAGAAGTCTATGGGGATTTTGTCACAGGTAGCTGTGGCTCGGTCTGTGGCCCGGGCGGTCTGGCGTATGTTGTTGGGGAATATTTACAGGGATAACTATATACAGTTCGTGACGCCACCTGTAGTATTCTGGTAATTAGTACCAGCGCTGCTGTAGATCTCTGAGGGGATGGTGAGGCAGCTAGATGTCGGGTCCCCTACAGGTGGGACTCTTCCCTCAGGTCGGTAGTTAGGTAGGGATTGTGCAGGCATGCAGTAATAACTCAGTCTCACACAGTCAAAGTCTTTCCATACCTTTACTTGCAGAATGGTAAAGCAGGTCCCAGGGAGGCTGATGGGGTTGATGGAGGATGAGCTTTGAGGCAAACGGTTAAGCAAGTTAGGGGCCTCCTTTAACTCCAATGAAGCTGAGTACGACCAGCTTGAAGCGTAGTCCTCTCTATAATTCCAGCTAATCTTTAGCTGTTCTGCCCGATCAGTGTTGTGGTTGGAGCCTTTTTGTGAGAAAGATGATTTCCTATATTGTCGTGCACTGACTCACGGTCCTCACTTCCCTCTGACCCCAGTTACGTACTGACTATATGGGCTTATCCGCCGCGACCTAGGGTCCGGTAGATTTCTGGTTATCTTATCACCTTGATTGAAACAAAGATGATCCTTCGGTCCCCAGTAACCGGTAGATTCGTGCAGGTATTCTTCACCTATAGCTCTTCCTTGCTTTCTTCCACTTTTGCCCTTCGACTTGCTCAGTTCTCAGGAGATATTTCAGCCTGTTTCCAGTGGGGCACAGCTTTGACTAGGCTCGGGTACGTTAAAGTACCTATACTAGACTCCACAATTTGAAGCTGAAGATAGAGCAGAGTCCCTAAGACGTCTTGTCTCTCCTAAGTCTGGACACACTCTCTCTACTGACACTCCCTTCCACACCCCTACTGGGCGTGTTTGAAGGTACATGATGACATGAAGAACACTTAACCTTTACCTCTCCACTCATCCTCCTGGTATCGTGTACCAGGGCTACACAGGAGCACGGAGCAGGAGGACGGAGAAGGAATGGGGGAGCACAGTGGAGGACGGAGCAGGAGGGGGGAGTACAGAGGAGAATGGGGGAGCACAGAGCTGGATGGGGAGCAAGGAGCAGGACGGGGCAGCACAGAGCAGGAGGGCAGTTTATACACCCGGCTTATACATGAGTCAATAATTTTTCCCAGTTTTTTGTGGCAAAATTAGGGGGGTCGGCTTATACACGGGTCGGCTTATATACGAGTATATACAGTAATTAAATAGCATTTTATTGCATGAAATAAGTATGGTATTTTAGTAAAGGAAAAAGGTAAAATACACTGGCGCTACCTAGGGATCCTGAAAAATCCCAGACCAATGAACACAAAACGTGTGTTTAAATAGATGAATATGGAGGCTGCTGGAGTCAGGGTCAGTTGCTGTGCAATCACTGATCCTAAAATGCCCAAAGATTGGTGCAAGCATATATAAAATAAATAAAATAAAAATGACAACCTGCGCCTCCAGAGTAATCCAATCAGGACTAAACCCCTGCACTAAAAATGTGTAACGGGTACATATAACTACGACAACTCAATGGAGTAAAAGCATGCTTACATGTAATGACAGTATGCTTACTGGCAGAGGTGCAGGGAAGTGAATCCGAAGAGGAGGAGAGAAGTCCCAGCTTCGTGCAAATGTTCCCCGGCCTGCACACACAGATGAAAGACACAGTCCGTGTTCAAAGCAGGGAGCGTCCTCCCTGCAGTTGGAGTAAACTTGCTGTGTGAAGTCGTTCAGAGTCCGGGTGCTGGGCGGCGTTCTCAGGCCACGAGACGCCGCTGTTCTGAAGCAAACAGGACGGGGGACGGGACAAAAAATGGTGACGTCACCTGGGTAATGGAGGCAGGAAGGGTCAAAAGATATCCGACGCGTTTCAAAGGTACACGGACCTTCTTCATTAGGGATAGAGACCCGGAGACTTGCCTGCCTTATATAGATGTAAGAGCCCCCTTACCCCTCCTTCTAATTCAAGATAAGAAAAAATGCTGAGTGAAAGGACATGTGGTTTAATCAAGGCTATAGATGCTGAGGCGTTAACCCTATAGAGTCTGAACAATACTTGCTTAGCAAGTCCTGTAAGTTACTCTAAAATATAAAACTATTATTTTTATTATTAATTCATTAAAATGGATGTCTTTACTTATAAATGTAAATATGACCACTGTCACATGGTTTTGCTGCAGTATGCCACGTAATAGATGTGTGAAATAAAATAAAATAAAATGAAATGCAATATAACATATGTATTTTAATAAAAATTGCCGCCAGAATAAGTATACTAGTACCTATCTGTATACACACGTTAATGCATGTGTATGTAACAACATACTCATTGTTATACAGTTGGGATACACTAATAAAGATGAAAGTAAAAATAGAAATCAAAATGAGAATCAAAATAAAAATAAAAATAAAAATATGAATTTGTCATGGACCTTAAGCGTTGGGTGACTTCAGGAATTGATTCAAGAAAACGCATACAATTCAATTTCCTGGTTTAACCCCGTAGGGGCCAAACTATCCAGGGTAAAAATCCAGTTAGATTCCATTCTTTACATTTTTTTAATAAAATCCCCCCTCTCTTATTTTGTTGAATCACCTGTATACCACAAAAATGAATCCCCCGTACTGATTTATTGTGGAATTCCAGAAAATGCTTAGAGAGTGGGTGGCCCAAAAAGCCTTTTTTGATGTTGTTGAAATGTTCCCTTATCCGGTCTAAGAGCCTGCGTTTGGTACGTCCCACATATAATTTGCTGCAAGGGCACTGAATAACATAAATAACCCCTTTGGTAGAGCACGTAATGTAATCCTTAATAGGAAAAAGGTGTTTCTTATGTGTATCTTGGAAGGTAGTTTGTTTTATTTTTTGGAAATTGGTTCTAGTGCAACAAAGACATGTACCACATGGTACAAAACCCCTAGAGGGGACAGGCACTGGTGCAGATGTATTGCTGTTAACCGTGGGAGCTATCAGGTTTCCCAAAGTTTGGGCTTTCCTAAAAATAAATTTCGGATGAGGTGCTAGAAACTCGCCGATTTTTCTATCCCCCTGAAGGATGAACCAATGTTTTGAGATAATATTTTTAAATTGTCTATAGTTGTGGTGGAATTGCGTAACAATTGGTAAATTCCAAATTTGTTCCTTGATAGTAGGAGGATTTGTTAATGTAGGTTGAACCCTATGAACCAGACTGTCTCTAGATACTCTTTCGATCTCTTTTCTGTTTTTTTGTAGTAGTGGCATAGGGTAACCCTTATCTACAAATTGCTGTATCAAATACTCAGTTTCCTTATGATAGTCCTGAATATTCGAACAGTTACGTCTCACCCGTGTAAATTGCCCTTTTGGAATATTAGTTAGCCAAACGGGAAGATGGCAGCTATTAATATCAATATAGCTGTTTGCATCAACCTCTTTATGATGGCACCTGGTATGGATAGTACCATCTTCAATGTAAATTTCTAAATCTAAGAAGTTGACGCTACTAGTATTGACCGTTGACGTAAATTCGAGGCCAAATGAGTTTATATTAAGATTAGAGATGAAGGTATTGAGGTCTTCCCGCGGCCCCTCCCAAATGAATAGGACATCATCTATAAATCTACGCCATAACACCAGACCAGGATGAAGTTGTCCAGACCGAAAGATGTGTGACTCCTCCCACTTGGCTACGTACAAGTTTGCATAGCTAGGGGCAAACTGTGTGCCCATAGCAGTGCCCCAAGTTTGCAAATAGAACTGCCCCTCATATGTAAAGTAATTATGTTGAAGAATAAATCGTATACAATCAACAATGAATAGAATTTGTGCCTCCTTGTGAATACCCAGTTTATTAAGAAAGTATTCAGATGCTTCACACCCCTTCTGATGGTCAATGATAGTATAAAGTGATTTAATATCAAGGGTACCGAGTATAAAGTCCTTTTTCCATATGGTTTCTTCCAGTATTTGTAGAGTGTGACTGGTGTCTTTGAGATAAGCTGGCACCAAGGCTAAACACTTTTGGTGGTAAGTATCCACATACTTTGAGAGGTTTGAGGTGAAGCAATTAATGCCTGAAATTATTGGCCTCCCTGGTGGACATTCTTGGTTTTTGTGCAATTTGGGAATATGATAGAACGCTGCTATGCTTGGAGTTCTATTCATAACAAATTGAAACTCCTTATTGTTTAATATCCCTTCGTTTTTACCTTTCGTAACCAAATTTTTTAGAAAATTGGTAAAATACGTAGTTGGATTACTGGCCAATTTTCTATATGTTTGTGTATCTCCTAACAACCTCATCGACTCAGCATGATACATGGTTTTATTGAGTATCACAATACCCCCTCCCTTATCCGCTGGACGTATAATGATGTTGTTGTTGTGTTGAAGCTTTTGGATGGCCATTCGTTCCTGAAAACTTAAATTATGTGGAGTGTATTTATTGTTCTTAGATTTCATTTTCCTGATGTCCGCCACCACCATCGTTTCAAATGTATGGAAGGCACTAGAATATTCTTGTATTGGATTGAATGCGGATGGATTAGCCAACTCAGTGTGGTTGTAGTTGGAGGGCATAACGCAGGCCTGGGTAGATGCCTCTGGTCCTTTCTTCAAGAAATATTTTTTAATGGCTAGATTACGCAAAAATTTTTTTAGGCTGATATATAAATCAAATGGTTTTGATCTAATTGTAGGGGCAAATTTTAAACCCTTTTGAAGGAGAGAACAATCAGACATAGATAAATTATATGAACTTAAATTGTAGATTTTTTGGGGGGGACAATTCGAGATAGAGTCAGCAGCTATTTTTGTTGTTTTTGTTTTGGTGAGCTTCCCCCCTCTTTTACCCCTCTTGGTTTGTTTGATCTGACATGAAAAAAATCCCGAATGATTGTAGGGCGGGAAATAGGGAGTTATCCTTTGATGTTGGTGCTACTCCGAGACTGACCCCAACACCATCAGGAGTAATCCTTAACGATACCGTCCCCCCCCAAATACCAATATCGAATAGATACATACCATTAACACTCATGGAAACAGATGTGGAATCTCCAGTACCTCAAAGCCAAGGCCCAGATCGAGAAACGGCCACAACATCTATCAGCATTCAACCTCCTGCCCGCAATAATTCTAATACCATATCGAAATGGGCACCGGTTAATCGAATCAAGACAACAGGTAAAATTATCATGAACAAAAATAAAAATCTTCACCCCTTACCTTTAAAAAACAATAGGGGCCCTATTTCCCGCCCTACAATCAATCGGGATTTTTTTCAGGTCAGATCAAACAAACCAAGAGGGTTAAAAAGGGGGGAAGCTCACCAAAACAAAAACAAAAACAACAAAAATAGCTGCTGAGTCTATCTCGAATTGTCCCCCCCCAAAAATCTACAATTTAAGTTCATATAATTTATCTATGTCTGATTGTTCTCTCCTTCAAAAGGGTTTAAAATTTGCCCCTACAATTAGATCAAAACCATTTGATTTATATATCAGCCTAAAATTTTTTTTGCGTAATCTAGCCATTAAAAAATATTTCTTGAAGAAAGGACCAGAGGCATCTACCCAGGCCTGCGTTATGCCCTCCAACTACAACCACACTGAGTTGGCTAATCCATCCGCATTCAATCCAATACAAGAATACTCTAGTGCCTTCCATACATTTGAAACGATGGTGGTGGCGGACATCAGGAAAATTAAATCTAAGAACAATAAATACACTCCACATAATTTAAGTTTTCAGGAACGAATGGCCATCCAAAAGCTTCAACACAACAACAACATCATTATACGTCCAGCGGATAAGGGAGGGGGTATTGTGATACTCAATAAAACCATGTATCACGCTGAGTCGATGAGGTTGTTAGGAGATACACAAACATATAGAAAATTGGCCAGTAATCCAACTACGTATTTTACCAATTTTCTAAAAAATTTGGTTACGAAAGGTAAAAACGAAGGGATATTAAACAATAAGGACTTTCAATTTGTTATGAATAGAACTCCAAGCATAGCAGCGTTCTATCATATTCCCAAATTGCACAAAAACCAAGAATGTCCACCAGGGAGGCCAATAATTTCAGGCATTAATTGCCTCACCTCAAACCTCTCAAAGTATGTGGATACTTACCTCCAAAAGTGTTTAGCCTTGGTGCCAGCTTATCTCAAAGACACCAGTCACACTTTACAAATACTGGAAGAAACCATATGGAAAAAGGACTTTATACTCGGTACCCTTGATATTAAATCACTTTATACTATCATTGACCATCAGAAGGGGTGTGAAGCATCTGAATACTTTCTTAATAAACTGGGTATTATTATTTATTTATATAGCACCATTGATTCCATGGTGCTGTACATGAGAAGGGGTTACATACAAATTACAGGTATCACAGTAAACAAACTAACAATCACAGACTGATACAGAGGGGAGAGGACCCTGCCCTTTCGGGCTTACATTCTACAGGATTGTGAGGCAGTATTCACAAGGAGGCACAAATTCTATTCATTGTTGATTGTATACGATTTATTCTTCAACATAATTACTTTACATGTGAGGGGCAGTTCTATTTGCAAACTTGGGGCACTGCTATGGGCACACGGTTTGCCCCTAGCTATGCAAACTTGTACGTAGCCAAGTGGGAGGAGTCACACATCTTTCGGTCTGGACAACTTCATCCTGGTCTGGTGTTATGGCGTAGATTTATATATGATGTCCTATTCATTTGGGAGGGGCCGCGGGAAGACCTCAATACCTTCATCTCTAATCTTAATATAAACTCATTTGGCCTCGAATTTACGTCAACGGTCAATACTAGTAGCGTCAACTTCTTAGATTTAGAAATTTACATTGAAGATGGTACTATCCATACCAGGTGCCATCATAAAGAGGTTGATGCAAACAGCTATATTGATATTAATAGCTGCCATCTTCCCGTTTGGCTAACTAATATTCCAAAAGGGCAATTTACACGGGTGAGACGTAACTGTTCGAATATTCAGGACTATCATAAGGAAACTGAGTATTTGATACAGCAATTTGTAGATAAGGGTTACCCTATGCCACTACTACAAAAAAACAGAAAAGAGATCGAAAGAGTATCTAGAGACAGTCTGGTTCATAGGGTTCAACCTACATTAACAAATCCTCCTACTATCAAGGAACAAATTTGGAATTTACCAATTGTTACGCAATTCCACCACAACTATAGACAATTTAAAAATATTATCTCAAAACATTGGTTCATCCTTCAGGGGGATAGAAAAATCGGCGAGTTTCTAGCACCTCATCCGAAATTTATTTTTAGGAAAGCCCAAACTTTGGGAAACCTGATAGCTCCCACGGTTAACAGCAATACATCTGCACCAGTGCCTGTCCCCTCTAGGGGTTTTGTACCATGTGGTACATGTCTTTGTTGCACTAGAACCAATTTCCAAAAAATAAAACAAACTACCTTCCAAGATACACATAAGAAACACCTTTTCCTATTAAGGCTTACATTACGTGCTCTACCAAAGGGGTTATTTATGTTATTCAGTGCCCTTGCAGCAAATTATATGTGGGATGTACCAAACGCAGGCTCTTAGACCGGATAAGGGAACATTTCAACAACATCAAAAAAGGCTTTTTAGGCCACCCACTCTCTAAGCATTTTCTGAATTCCACAATAAATCAGTACGGGGGATTCATTTTTGTGGTATACAGGTGATTCAACAAAATAAGAGAGGGGGGATTTTTTTAAAAAAATGTCCAGAATGGAATCTAACTGGATTTTTACCCTGGATAGTTTGGCCCCTACGGGTTAAACCAGGAAATTGAATTGTATGCGTTTTCTTGAATCAATTCCTGAAGTCACCCAACGCTTAAGATCCATGACAAATTCATATTTTTATTTTTATTTTTATTTTGATTCTCATTTTGATTTCTATTTTTACTTTCATCTTTATTAGTGTATCCCAACTGTATAACAATGAGTATATTGTTACATACACATGCATTAACGTGTGTATACAGATAGGTACTAGTATACTTATTCTGGCGGCAGTTTTTATTAAAATACATATGTTATATTGCATTTCATTTTATTTTATTTTATTTCACACATCTATTACGTGGCATACTGCAGCAAAACCATGTGACAGTGGTCATATTTACATTTATAAGTAAAGACATCCATTTTAATGAATTAATAATAAAAATAATAGTTTTATATTTTAGAGTAACTTACAGGACTTGCTAAGCAAGTATTGTTCAGACTCTATAGGGTTAACGCCTCAGCATCTATAGCCTTGATTAAACCACATGTCCTTTCACTCAGCATTTTTTCTTATCTTGAATTAGAAGGAGGGGTAAAGGGGCTCTTACATCTATATAAGGCAGGCAAGTCTCCGGGTCTCTATCCCTGATGAAGAAGGTCCGTGTACCTTTGAAACGCGTCGGATATCTTTTGACCCTTCCTGCCTCCATTACCCAGGTGACGTCACCATTTTTTGACCCGTCCCCCGTCCTGTTTGCTTCAGAACAGCGGCGTCTCGTGGCCTGAGAACGCCGCCCAGCAACCGGACTCTGGCCGACTTCACACAGCAAGTTTACTCCAACTGCAGGGAGGACGCTCCCTGCTTTGAACACGGACTGTGTCTTTCATCTGTGTGTGCAGGCCGGGGAACATTTGCACGAAGCTGAGACTTCCCTCCTCCTCTTCGGATTCACTTCCCTGCACCTCTGCCAGTAAGCATACTGCCATTACATGTAAGCATGCCTTTACTCCATTGAGTTGTCGTAGTTATATGTACCCGTTACACATTTTTAGTGCAGGGGTTTAGTCCTGATTGGATTACTCTGGAGGCACAGGTTGTCATTTTTATTTTATTTATTTTATATATACTTGCACCAATCTTTGGGCATTTTAGGATCAGTGATTGCACAGCAACTGACCCCGACTCCAGCAGCCTCCATATTCATCTATTTAAACACACGTTTTGTGTTCATTGGTCTGGGATTTTTCAGGATCCCTAGGTAGCGCCAGTGTATTTTACCTTTTTCCTTTACTAAATTATTGCTGTGCACATACACTTAGGCGACACCATATGGCGATTAGCGCTATTAGAGCGGACAGGGAGCAGCGCTTTTTTAGGGTCCAGGAACGTTTTCCCCTGGATGATTCCAGGGCTAAATTAAATCAGCAGGTTAAAGATCTACTAAGATCTCTTGAAAAACACCTCCTCATTGAATTGCGGGATCTGTGGGAGGTAGCTACCCTGGAAAAATATATCCAAGCTAAGATTATACCAAAGGGTTTGTTAATTTATAAAACCCTAGCAGGTGAATTTGGTACTGAGTGTATACAACATGAATGGGATACTATGTTCACTAGTTTTTCTTTTAAAGTTCTGCAGTTTATCATTGAAAAAAGAACTGCAAATCTTCGAACTACTAGCAGACAAGTAGTTAAACTGCTTGACCAACTCGAACGATTTGAACATGTTGAAAATTTTCATGAATTGGTGGATAATATATTGTCCAGGCTAAAAACTAAGGAACAGGAAATTATAGCCAAAAAAAATAAAAAATTTCAGAGAGATGACATTCCCAGGGAGACATACCTTAATGCATCAGGTAATATGGTACTAGAGACATCTACCCTTCAACAGAGACCTGATGACTTATTAACCCTAGATGAATATTACCTTACACCACCATATAATGCACCAGAACAATCTTCAGCATTCTCAGTATACACAAATTCTAACTCTACCCAGTATACCCCAGTGATTCATTGCAATAAGGAAACCTCTAAACGGACATCTGTAAACCAATCAGACCATATTAATTCAACAATTTTGGAGTTATCCTTTGATGTTGGTGCTACTCCGAGACTGACCCCAACACCATCAGGAGTAATCCTTAACGATACCGTCCCCCCCCAAATACCAATATCGAATAGATACATACCATTAACACTCATGGAAACAGATGTGGAATCTCCAGTACCTCAAAGCCAAGGCCCAGATCGAGAAACGGCCACAACATCTATCAGCATTCAACCTCCTGCCCGCAATAATTCTAATACCATATCGAAAGGGGCACCGGTTAATCGAATCAAGACAACAGGTAAAATTATCATGAACAAAAATAAAAATCTTCACCCCTTACCTTTAAAAAACAATAGGGGCCCTATTTCCCGCTCTACAATCAATCGGGATTTTTTTCAGGTCAGCTCAAACAAACCAAGAGGGGTAAAAGAGGGGGGAAGCTCACCAAAACAAAAACAAAAACAACAAAAATAGCTGCTGACTCTATCTCGAATTGTCCCCCCCAAAAAATCTACAATTTAAGTTCATATAATTTATCTATGTCTGATTGTTCTCTCCTTCAAAAGGGTTTAAAATTTGCCCCTACAATTAGATCAAAACCATTTGATTTATATATCAGCCTAAAATTTTTTTTGCGTAATCTAGCCATTAAAAAATATTTCTTGAAGAAAGGACCAGAGGCATCTACCCAGGCCTGCGTTATGCCCTCCAACTACAACCACACTGAGTTGGCTAATCCATCCGCATTCAATCCAATACAAGAATATTCTAGTGCCTTCCATACATTTGAAACGATGGTGGTGGCGGACATCAGGAAAATGAAATCTAAGAACAATAAATACACTCCACATAATTTAAGTTTTCAGGAACGAATGGCCATCCAAAAGCTTCAACACAACAACAACATCATTATACGTCCAGCGGATAAGGGAGGGGTATTGTGATACTCAATAAAACCATGTATCATGCTGAGTCGATGAGGTTGTTAGGAGATACACAAACATATAGAAAATTGGCCAGTAATCCAACTACGTATTTTACCAATTTTCTAAAAAATTTGGTTACGAAAGGTAAAAACGAAGGGATATTAAACAATAAGAAGTTTCAATTTGTTATGAATAGAACTCCAAGCATAGCAGCGTTCTGTCATATTCCCAAATTGCACAAAAGTCAAGAATGTCCACCAGGGAGGCCAATAATTTCAGGCATTAATTGCTTCACCTCAAACCTCTCAAAGTATGTGGATACTTACCTCCAAAAGTGTTTAGCCTTGGTGCCAGCTTATCTCAAAGACACCAGTCACACTCTACAAATACTGGAAGAAACCATATGGAAAAAGGACTTTATACTCGGTACCCTTGATATTAAATCACTTTATACTATCATTGACCATCAGAAGGGATGTGAAGCATCTGAATACTTTCTTAATAAACTGGGTATTCACAAGGAGGCACAAATTCTATTCATTGTTGATTGTATACGATTTATTCTTCAACATAATTACTTTACATATGAGGGGCAGTTCTATTTGCAAACTTGGGGCACTGCTATGGGCACACGGTTTGCCCCTAGCTATGCAAACTTGTACGTAGCCAAGTGGGAGGAGTCACACATCTTTCGGTCTGGACAACTTCATCCTGGTCTGGTGTTATGGCGTAGATTTATATATGATGTCCTATTCATTTGGGAGGGGCCGCGGGAAGACCTCAATACCTTCATCTCTAATCTTAATATAAACTCATTTGGCCTCGAATTTACGTCAACGGTCAATACTAGTAGCGTCAACTTCTTAGATTTAGAAATTTACATTGAAGATGGTACTATCCATACCAGGTGCCATCATAAAGAGGTTGATGCAAACAGCTATATTGATATTAATAGCTGCCATCTTCCCGTTTGGCTAACTAATATTCCAAAAGGGCAATTTACACGGGTGAGACGTAACTGTTCGAATATTCAGGACTATCATAAGGAAACTGAGTATTTGATACAGCAATTTGTAGATAAGGGTTACCCTATGCCACTACTACAAAAAAACAGAAAAGAGATCGAAAGAGTATCTAGAGACAGTCTGGTTCATAGGGTTCAACCTACATTAACAAATCCTCCTACCATCAAGGAACAAATTTGGAATTTACCAATTGCTACGCAATTCCACCACAACTATAGACAATTTAAAAATATTATCTCAAAACATTGGTTCATCCTTCAGGGGGATAGAAAAATCGGTGAGTTTCTAGCACCTCATCCGAAATTTATTTTTAGGAAAGCCCAAACTTTGGGAAACCTGATAGCTCCCACGGTTAACAGCAATACATCTGCACCAGTGCCTGTCCCCTCTAGGGGTTTTGTACCATGTGGTACATGTCTTTGTTGCACTAGAACCAATTTCCAAAAAATAAAACAAACTACCTTCCAAGATACACATAAGAAACACCTTTTTCCTATTAAGGATTACATTACGTGCTCTACCAAAGGGGTTATTTATGTTATTCAGTGCCCTTGCAGCAAATTATATGTGGGACGTACCAAACGCAGGCTCTTAGACCGGAAAAGGGTACATTTCAACAATATTAAAAAAGGTTTTTTGGGCCACCCACTCTCTAAGCATTTTCTGGAATTCCACAATAAATCAGTACGGGGGATTCATTTTTGTGGTATACAGGTGATTCAACAAAATAAGAGAGGGGGGATTTTATTAAAAAAATGTAAAGAATGGAATCTAACTGGATTTTTACCCTGGATAGTTTGGCCCCTACGGGGTTAAACCAGGAAATTGAATTGTATGCATTTTCTTGAATCAATTCCTGAAGTCACCCAACGCTTAAGGTCCATGACAAATTCATATTTTTATTTTTATTTTTATTTTGATTCTCATTTTGATTTCTATTTTTACTTTCATCTTTATTAGTGTATCCCAACTGTATAACAATGAGTATATTGTTACATACACATGCATTAACGTGTGTATACAGATAGGTACTAGTATACTTATTCTGGCGGCAGTTTTTATTAAAATACATATGTTATATTGCATTTCATTTTATTTTATTTTATTTCACACATCTATTACGTGGCATACTGCAGCAAAACCATGTGACAGTGGTCATATTTACATTTATAAGTAAAGACATCCATTTTAATGAATTAATAATAAAAATAATAGTTTTATATTTTAGAGTAACTTACAGGACTTGCTAAGCAAGTATTGTTCAGACTCTATAGGGTTAACGCCTCAGCATCTATAGCCTTGATTAAACCACATGTCCTTTCACTCAGCATTTTTTCTTATCTTGAATTAGAAGGAGGGGTAAGGGGGCTCTTACATCTATATAAGGCAGGCAAGTCTCCGGGTCTCTATCCCTGATGAAGAAGGTCCGTGTACCTTTGAAACGCGTCGGATATCTTTTGACCCTTCCTGCCTCCATTACCCAGGTGACGTCACCATTTTTTGACCCGTCCCCCGTCCTGTTTGCTTCAGAACAGCGGCGTCTCGTGGCCTGAGAACGCCGCCCAGCACCCGGACTCTGAACGACTTCACACAGCAAGTTTACTCCAACTGCAGGGAAGACGCTCCCTGCTTTGAACACGGACTGTGTCTTTCATCTGTGTGTGCAGGCCGGGGAACATTTGCACGAAGCTGGGACTTCCCTCCTCCTCTTCGGATTCACTTCCCTGCACCTCTGCCAGTAAGCATACTGTCATTACATGTAAGCATGCTTTTACTCCATTAAGTTGTCGTAGTTATATGTACCCGTTACACATTTTTAGTGCAGGGGTTTAGTCCTGATTGGATTACTCTGGAGGCGCAGGTTGTCATTTTTATTTTAAGTATGGTATTTTATCACCTAACAACCAACAAGAATTTGGACTTGTTAGTTTTTCTTTAAGAAACCCTTCTACTCTGTGCAGGTGTTTGAACTTGCAACCTGTATAAAAGACCAAAGCGCTGTCTAAGGACACCAGGGACAAAATTGTAGACCTACACAAGGCTGGGAAGGACTACAGGATAATAGGCAAGCAGCTTGGCGAGATGGCAACTGTTAGCACAATTATTAGAAAAAGGAAGAAACACACGATGACTGTTAATTTTTATCGGTCTGGGGCTCCATGCAAGATCTTGCCTCCAGGGTAAGGATGATTCTGAGAAAGGACAGAAATCAGTCCAGAACTACATGGGAGGACCTTGTCAATGACCTGAAGAGAGCTGGGGCCACAGTCTCAAACATTATCATTAGTAATACACTATGCCATCATGGAATAAGATCATGCAGGGAACCCCCTGCTCACGCAAGCACATGTCCAGTCCCGTTTCAAGTTCTGCAATGACCATCTGGATGATCCAGAGGAGAGATGGGAAAAGTTCATTTGGTCAGATAAGACCAAAATAGAACTTTTTTGTATCAACTGCACTTGCAGTGTTTGGAGGAAGAAGATGGATGAGTACAACCTCCAGAACCATGAAGCATGGAAGCATGGTGGGGGAAACATTATACTTTGGGGGTGCTTTTCTGAAAAGAGGACAGGATGACTGCACCGTATTGAAGGGAGGATGGTTGGGGTCATGTATCGTGAGATTTTGTCCATCAACCTCCTTCTTCCAGTAAGAGCATTGAAGATGGGTCATGGTTGGGTCTTCCAGCATGACAATGACCCAAAAAACACAGCCCCATAAGAAACATTTCAAGGTCCTGCAGTGTCCAGACCTAAACCCAATAGAAAATCTTTGGAGGGAGCTGAAACCCAATGTTGCCCAGCAACAGCCTCAAAACCTGAAAGATCTGGAGAAGATCTGTATGGAGGAGTGGGCCAAAATCTCTGCTGCAGTGTGTGCAAACTTGGTCAAGAACTACAGGAAATGTTTGAACTCCGTGATTGCAAGCAAAGGTTTCTGTACCAAATATTAAGTTCTGTTTTTCTATTGTATAAAATTCTTATTTCATGCAATAAAATGCAAATTAATTATGAATAAATGTATTTTATTGGGATTTTATGTGAAAAAGAAATAATACAAGGTTTCCTAAATATTTTAAAAATATGAAACGGAAAATTATAACGTGCATTTATATTCAGCATAACTGAGGCAATCCTTTTTAGAACCATCTTTCGCTGCAATTACTGCTGCAAATCTTTTGGGGTATGTCTTTACCAGCTTTGCACATCTAGAGGCTGACGTTTTTGCCCATACGTCTTTGCAAACTAGCATTAGCTCAGTAATATTGGATGGAGAGCATCTATGAACAGAAATTTTCAAATCTTGAAAAAGATTTCCAACTGGGTTTAAGTCTGGACTTTGAATGGGCCATTCACACACATTAATATGCTTTGACCTAAACCATTCCATTGTAGTTCTGGCAGCATGTTTAGGGTCAATGTCCTGCTGCAAAGTGAATCAGTATCAAGTCTTTTGCAGCCTCTAACAGGTTTTCCTCCAGGAATACCTTGTAGTTAGCTCCATCCATCCTCCCACTAACTCTGTTTGATGGTGGGAATGTTTTTAAAGGGTGATGTGCAGTGTTTAGCTCTACTGGGATCTAATCTGACCAGAGTTCCTTCTTCCACATGTTAGCTGTGTCTCCTTTTATGGCTTGCTTTCAAAAAAGACTTTTTTTTGCCACTCTTCCTTAAAGGCCAGATTTCTAGAGTATACGACTAATAATTGTCCCGTGGACAGATTCTACCACCTGAGCTGTGGACCCCTGCAGCTCCTCCAGAGTGACCATGGGTCTCTTGGCTACTTCTCTAATTTGTGCTCTCCTTGCTTGGGATGTCAGTTTAGGTGGACGGCCATGTCTTATTAGGTTTGTAATTGTGCTATATTCCAATTTCGATGATGGATTGAACATTGCTGTGTGAGATGCTTAGAGCATGGGCTACTTATTTATAACCTAACCCTGCTTTACCCTTCTGTACAACTTAATCCCTGAACTGTCTGGTGCATTCTTGGGTTTTCATGATGCTATTTTATCCTTAATATTCTCAAACAAACCTCTGAGACCTTCACAGAACAGCTGTAATTATACTGAGAATTAATTACACATGGGTGAACTAAATTTACTAATTATGTAACTTCAGGATGCAATTGGTCTCTCAGGATTTTATTTAGGGGTATCAGAGCATTGGGGACTGAATACAAATGCATGTCACAATTTTCAGATTTATATTTTTGAAATATTTAGAAAACCATGTACCATTTCCTTTTCACTTCACACATACTTGATACTTACTGTTGATTTATCACATAAAACACCAATAACATACATTTATGTTTGAGGGTGTACCATGAAAAAATGTGAAAAAGTATTTAGAAGTATCATAATATACCTCTCAGGTATCAAAAATAAACATATTTACTTAGAAGTGTGCAAATGACAAAAATGAACCTGGGATTTATAGGATCAGGAAACTAATTTCTACAGTACTAATAATGAATCGTAGCTAAATGGAGGAAAAACAATTTTTTTACAGTAATATTCTCTTGATTATTGATTGATTTGTGGACAACTGATATTAAGTAGCTCACATCTATGTTATAATTAAAACAATCAGTAGACTCTTCTATTCTTCTTGCACTGTTACCTGAACCAGTGATCCTATTCCCTCTCAACTCCTCAAGCCTTACTCCTATGCTGTCACCTAATTCTCACTTAACTAAGCTACCGTATTTAACCTCTCTTTTTTCTGGAAACTTCCCTTGCTCTATTAACCCCTTAACGACGCCGATACGCCTTTTAGCGGTGGTAGTTAAGGGTATTAAAACCACTGTACCGGTAATTAACGGCGCTGTGGAAAAAGCCTATAGCGCCTCCCAGAGATGGAATTTTTCTGGGGTCTCGGCTGCCGGGGTAGCCGAGACCCCAGAGAACATGATTCGGGTCGGTATTTACAGACCCCGGTGTTGCGATCGCCATTATTAACCATAAAATGGCGACCGCAACAAAAAAGCAGCGATTTCGCATTTAATTTCTCTCTCCTCTGATGTGATCGCACATCAGAGAAGAGAGAAAGAGTCCCCGGGTCCCCCGATCTGTCCCTCGTACCTCCTGGTGTCCCCCCCATCCTTCCACAGCCCCCGCAGCTCCCAGCCTCTTCTTCCTGTAAAGAAAATGGCAGGCACGTGCGCAGTGCGCCAGTCGAGATCTGCCGGCCAGCACCCGGGAGATTCCATTCATTCATTTCAGGTACATTTTGATCACTGTGACAAACCCTATCACAGTGATCAAAATAAAATAAAAAAAAAAACCGCCCTTTATCACCCCCTAGTTAGTGAAAAATAATAAAATAAAAAATATATATTTATTTCCATTTTTCCATTAGGGTTGCAATTGGGCTATAGTGAGTTGGGCTAAAGTTAGGGTTAGGGTTAGGATTAAGGTTAGGATTAGGGTTGGGATTAGGGTTAGGATTAGAGTTATGGTTGGGATTAGGGTTAGGGTTGGGATTAGGGTAAAGGTTGGGATTAGGTTAGGGTTACGGTTGGAATTAGGGTTTGGGTTAGGTTTACCGTTGGGTTTAGGGTTAGGGTTGGGATTATGGTTAGTGTTAGGATTAAAGTTAGAGTATGTTTCCAAGTAGAGTATGTTGTAAGGATTTGTTGCGGATTGAACGCTGCATACAGTTGCAGAGTTCAATCTGCATCGTCCAGATGTTATAGCATAGTGGAGGGAATTTTATGAAATCCCGTCTACACTCTGAGTGCAGAGACGCGGGTGTCACACCCGAAATTACGGACATGCGGTGCGTCTTTCTAGACTGCAGCATGTCTATTTATCTTGCTATTTAGACTGCTTTGGATAGAATGCAGTGGTTCCGCATGTGTTCAATGAACACATGCGGAATCACCGCACGTGCAAAAGACGCCAGCGCTTTGGGTGAAGCCGGGTATCCACTTTGTTCAAAGCGCTGCTAGCACGCAGCATGGAAACATACCCTTAGGGTTGGGATTAATGTTAGGGGTGTGTTGGAGTTAGGGTTGTGATTAGGGTTATGGTTAGGGTTGGATTAGGGTTAGGAGTGTGTTGGGGTTAGGGTTGTGATTAGGGTTATGGTTAGGGTTGGGATTAGAGTTAGGAGTGTGTTGGAGTTAGGGTTGTGGTTAGGGTTATGGTTAGGGTTTGGATTAGGGTTAGGGATGTGTTGGGGTTAGGGTTGTGATTAGAGTTATGGTTAGGGTTGGGATTAGGGTTAGGGGTGTGTTGGAGTTAGGGTTGTGGTTAGGGTTATGGTTAGGGTTGGGATTAGGGTTAGGGGTGTGTTGGGGTTAGGGTTGTGATTAGGGTTATGGTTAGGGTTGGGATTAGGGTTAGGGATGGGTTGGAGTTAGAATTGAGAGGTTTCCACTGTTTAGGCACATCAGGGGTTCACCAAACGTGACATGGTGCCACCATTGATTCCAGCCAATTTTGCTTTTAAAAAGTCAAATGGTGTTCCCTCCCTTCTGAGCTCTGCCATGCGCCCAAACAGTGGTTTCCCACAGATATGGGACATCAGCATGCTCAGGGTAAATTTCACAACAACTTTGGGGGTCTAATTTCTCCTGTTATACTTGGGAAAATAAAAAATTGGGGGCTAAAAAAATCATTTTTGTGAAAAAAACAATTTTTTATTTTCACAGCTCTGCGTTAAAAACTTCTATGAAGCACTTGGGGGTTCAAAGTGCTCACCACAAATCGAGATAAGTTCCTTTTGGGGTCTAGTTTCTAAAATGGGGTCACTTGTGGGGGGTTTCCACTGTTTAGGCACATCAGGGGCTATCCAAACGCGACATGGCGTCTAATCTCGATTCCAGCCAATTTTGGTTTGAAAAAGTCAAATGGCGCTCCTTCCCTTCCGAGCTCTGCCGTGCGCCCAAACAGTGGTTCCCCCACATATGGGGTATCAGCGTAGTTAGGGCAAATTGAACAACAACCTTTGTGGTCCAATTTCTCCTGTTACCCTTGGGAAAATAAAAAATTGGTGACTAAAAGATTTTTTTTGGGAAAAAAATAGGATTTTTTATTTTCATGCCCAGGCATTATAAACTTGTGTGAAGCACTTGGGGGTTCAAAGTACTCACCACAGATATAAGTTCCTTAGGAGGTCTAGTTTCCAAATTGGGGTCACTTGTGGGGGGTTTCCACTGTTTAGGCACATCAAGGGCTCTGCAAACTGAAAATGACACCCATCAAAGTCTGCTTTCCAAAACGTCATTACTTCCTTTCCGAGCCCTGCCGTGCGCCCTAGATAAGCTCCTTGGTTGGTCTAGTTTCCAAAATTGTGTCACTTGTGAGGGGTTTCTACTGTTTAGGCACATCAGCGGCTCTCCAAACGCAACATGATGCCCGCAGACCATTCCATCAAAGTCTGCATTCCTGAAGTCACTACTTCCCTTTCAAGCCCCGACGTGTGCCTAAACAGTGGTTCCCCCCATATATGGGGTACCAGGGTACTCAGGACAAATTGGAAAATAAGGCTTGGGGTCCAATTTCTCCTGTTACCCTTGTGAAAATAAAAAATTGCGGCATAAAAAAAATCACTTTTGTGGAAAAAAAAATATGATTTTTATTTTCACAGCTCTGTGTTATAAACTTTAGTGAAATACTTGGGGGTTCAAAGTTCTCACAACACATCTAGCTAAGTTCCTTGGGTGTCTTGTTTCCAAAATGGGATCACTGGTGGGGGGTTTCTACTGTTTAGACACATTTGGGGCTCTGAAAACGCAACATGACGCCCGCAGACCATTCCATCAAAGTCTGAATTGCAGAAGTCGCTCCTTCCCTTTCGAGCCCTGCCATGCACCCAAATAGTGGTTCCTCCCCACATATGGGGTATTGGTATACTCAGGACGAATTGCACAACAACTCTTGTGGTCCAATTTTTCCTGTTACCCTTGTGAAAGTAAAAATTTTGGGTGAAAACAACTTTTGTGAAAAAAAATTATTTTTTATTTTTACGGCTTTGCGTTAAAAACTTCTGTGAAGCACTTGGGGGTTCAAAGTGCTCACCACACATCAAGATAAATTCCGTAAGGGGTCTAGTTTCCAAAATGGGGGGTTTCCACTGTTTAGGCACATCAGGGGCTCTCCAAATGCAATGTGGCGTCCGATCTCAATTCCAGCCAGTTCTGCATTGAAAAAGTCAAACGGAGCTCCTTCCCTTCTGAGCTCTGCCATGCACCCAAACAGTGGTTTACCCCCACATATGTGGTATCAGAGTACTCAGGACAAATTGCACAACAAGTTTTGTGGTATACTTTCTCCTTTTACCCTTGTGAAAATAAAAATTTGGGGGCGAAAAAAATCATTTTTGTGGAAAAAATATGATTTTTTTTCACAGCTCTACGTTATAAACTTCTGTGAAGCACTTGGGGGTTCAAAGTACTCACCACACATCTAGATAAGTTCCTTAGGGGGTCTAGTTTCCAAAATGGTGTCACTTGTTGGGGTTTCAACTGTTTAGGCACATCAGGGGCTCTCCAAAGGCAACAATTCAATTCAATTTCAGCCAATTCAGCGTTGAAAAAGTCAAATGGCGCTCTTTCCCTTCCGAGCTCTTCCGTGCACCCAAACATAAGTTTACCCCGACATATGGCTTATCAGCATACTCAGGACAAATTTCACAACAACTTTTGGGGTCCAATTCCTCTTGCTACCCTTGGTAAAAATAAAAAATTGGGTGTGAAAAAATTATGATTTTTTATTTTTACGGCTCTACCTTATAAACTTCTGTGAAGCACTTGGGGGTTCAAAGTGCTCACCACACATCTAGTTAAGTTCCTTAGGGGTTCTAGTTTCCAAAATGGTGTCACTTGTGAGGGTTTCTACTGTTTTGGCACATCAGGGGCTCTCCAAATGCAACATGGCGTTCGATCTCAATTCCAGCCTTTTCTGCATGAAAAAGTTAAATGGCGCTCCATCCCTTCCAAGCTCTGTCGTGCGCCCAAACAGTGGTTTACCCCCACATATGGGGTATCGGAGTATTCAGGAGAAATTGCACAACAAATTTTGTGGTTCATTTTCTCTTTTAACACTTGTGAAAACAAAAAATTGGTTCTGAAGTAAATTTTTTGTAAATAAAAGTTAAATGTTAATTTTTTTCCTTCCACATTGCTTTAGTTCCTGTGAAGCATGTAAAGGGTTAATTAACTTCTTGAATGTGGTTTTGAGCACCTTGAGGGGTCCAGTTTCTAGAATGGTGTCACTTTTTGGTATTTTCTGTCATGTACACACCTAAAAGTGACTTAATGATGTGGTCCCTAAAAAAAATGGTTTTGTAAATTTTGTTGTAAAAATGAGAAATCGCTGGTCAATTTTTAACCCTCATAACTTCCTAAGAAAACACAATTATGTTTCCAAAATTGTGATGATGTAAAGTAGACATGTGGGAAATGTTATTTATTAAGTAATTTGTGACATATCTCTCTGATTTAAGGACATAAAAACTTAAAGTTTGAAAATTGCAAAATGTTTAAAATTTTCGCCATATTTAATTTTTTTTCAAAAATAAACCCGTCATATCAAAGAAATTTTACCACTAACATGAAGTACAATATGGCATGAAAAAACAGTCTCAGAATCAGCGGGATCCGTTAAGCGTGCCAGAGTTATAGCCTCATAAAGTGACAGTGGTCAGAATTGTAAAAATTGGCCTGGTCATTAAGCTGCAAAATGGCTCTGGCACTAAGGGGTTAAACATGCATTCATAATCCTTTTACTCAATAAAAATCTCATCGCACATCTTGCTCTGGTAATTACACACAACTTCTCATTGTGCTTCTCTATATTGGCCTGAGATAGAGGGGGAGCCAACACATAGCACTTCCGCCGATTAACTGAAGTCTGTTCCATTGGTTGCCGAATATGAGAAATGTACAGGGGAGCACAGCATTGTTTAGTGGCAGCTGCTGGGAAAACACCTTATCTTCTATTCATTTAAAAAAACATATTACATGAAAAATGTGATAAAGTTATATAGTCAGAGGGAATATAGCTTATGGGTTAATTCAAGTATCTTTTCTCTCTTTGTCCTAAAAAGCAACCAATGTTTAATAATAATTTCCACTAATATAAAGAGGAATCACTAAGAACATTCCAACCCGCAAAATTGTTTATATGGTCAAGTATCTTTCTGAAAGATAGTGTCATCCTCTCCTTTACTTATGCAATCTGTTGCTCCCAGACTGAAAAATCATATGCAAATGAGGCTTAAGTGCTTCGGGAGTATTTAAATTCTTCCCAAGCCACTGCCTACACAGCTGTAATCCCCATTCTGCCCCACCTTACTCTGCTTGACTGACAGCTCAGTGGCTTCAATATACAACTAGTGAGCTGTCAGTCAAGCGGAAGAAGGTGTGCCTGAGTGGGGAGTAAAATCAAGGAGGCATATAATGTAATCCAGTGATTTGTCAGTCAGAGAGCAACAGGTTGTAAGGTGTGGATAATGTTATCTTTCAAAGTACTATAGGACCATATAAACAGTTTGGGATGGGGGAATCATTCTGACAGATTCCCTTTCAGACATGCTAAGATAAAGATAAAAAGGTTAGCCATAACGTTATATAATTCCACAAGGTGGAAATTTGTACTGGTAATTTAGGTATGAATAACAAAAACATATGGTAAAATATTAATATTTATTTCCATACCTTTCT
The DNA here is from genome assembly GCA_033576555.1 of Oophaga sylvatica. NCBI lineage: Eukaryota > Metazoa > Chordata > Amphibia > Anura > Dendrobatidae > Oophaga > Oophaga sylvatica. Next base: position 302,424,470 of record JARQOD010000004.1, on the reverse strand, counting down.
TACAGGGAGTATTACCTGGACTGTAAGTCTATCAAAACCAGCTGGCTGTCTTGCAAGAATAATCAGTCCTCTTTCAAAGTTTTCTGAAGAGAGGAGCTAGAATTTATAGGGAAAATCTTTATCTTGCTGGTAGTGACGTAACTTGAATTTTGTGGGCCCCAATGCAAAATTTCCAACACAGCACCAAAATATCATGAAACTTGAGTAATATTAGTATTTTCATATGGGCCCTAGGACCTTTTGGATCTTCTATGATCTAGGGCCCAGGTGCAACTACAACACTTGCACCAATTATAGTGACGCTCCTTCTTGCTGGCAATAAATTGGTGTGGTACTACAGACACCAGCAAGGCTACTTTAATGTAGGTCATTTACAAAATCTTCTGCACAAAGGAGAATCCAAATACTGTAGAGGCTGTAGACTAGAGAAAGCATCCACCTCAACACAGAACAAGATTCTTGCACCTGAACAGACCTTTTAAGAATCTAGGCCCCATAAATATCCGCCATGGCTACTGTTACACCCATGGTTTTCACAGCTTAGTTACATATTCATATAAAACACTATAAACAAGTCTAATATTTAGGTACTTAAAGGGCTGGTGTAAAATAATGATATTGGCTAGCATATATGAGGTCAATCTATAGGTTAATAGCATTCTGACACCATATTGCACCTGCTGCTAGGAGAAAATGAACATTATTCTTCCCCAGCAGTGTTCAGCCTCCAGTCATAGAGATGACGCCGACATGGTTTCAGTCACTGCTCTGTGTATAGAGCATGATCGCTGTAAGCGCTCCCCCGTATAAGCATTAGGTCTGGCTGTCAGTCAGCGTCGGGGCGCGGTTACAATCGCTGCTCTTTATACACAGAGACGTTACTGAACCCGTGCCAGCGCCATCCCTGTAGGGAATAAAGTTAATTTCCTCCCGGCAGCGGGGCTCTCGGTGTGGGCACTGCATGGTGTCAGAATGCTTTTAATCTGCAGATTAACCCCTTATCTGGAGGTTAATAGCATTATTTTACATTATAGGTTCCCTTTAAAGAGCTACAGGATGATATGAAGTGGTCTTATGTGCAGATTTACTATTTAGGTCCTACATTTGGACTACATGTACTAAAAGCATTTGCATTCTAACATATACTCATCCTGTCCGTGAAATGTCATGTATCTGTCTATTTATATCTACCATTAAGCCTTATATAATGATAGCTATTTTGCTATTATTTCACTATTTTGTCATTTTCATAACCCACTGTTTAATGCTGAAAATAGTGGTATTTCAAACATTGATATAGAATTGTCCATTCTATTAGATTGTTTAACACAAAATATAAGAGCCAAAATCTGAAACGATTGCTTTTAAATCACTAAATGGTCCCAAAACATTTTCCGTCCAAGAACAATTACAAAGGAATTTATCTGATAGACCTGAATAGCCAAGATCTACCCGAGGGCTTCACTACTTAGTAAGTATTGCAACACCACCCGAAATCCTTCTAAAGCACTATTCCTTGAGCTGCCTTCACTTCATGGGAAGAGCAAGAAATCAATTTTGTCTCCTGCTGCTTTCTCTAGCTAAAGCTAACACAATTTCCCATATTTATCATAACCATTACCTTATTATATGCCTAATTAGGGCTTACAGCTTATGTCCAGATACAATACTGTATATTTTACATAGAAAAGTTGTCATCTAATTACCTCTGCTAGAGTTTCATCTGTCTATATTTTTAACTAATATATTCCACAATAACAATGTTGGGATTCTGCCCAAATGACATGCCATCTTATTATGAAGAATTCCTGTCTACAGTGACATTCTAGCTCCTTTCTACTCCACTCATATTAACAATTTCATATTGACAAAACATGTTGGTCAAATACAAAAATTCCCATAGAACTTTCAAGCAATTATTTTATATTCAGTGGTCAGTGTGACTAGCCCATTCTACAAGTTATTTGATCTTTTTATACGGTTTTAGAAAAATGCTCTAAAAATCAGAAAATCTTAAGGGATAATAATAATATTACAAACTTCCCTAATATACAGTGGATTAAATAAGTATTAAATAAGTATTGAACACGTGACAAAGTTTCTAAGAAAAAAAATATTTCTAAAGGTGCTATTGACATTTAATTCTCACAAAAAGTCAGTAACAACCCATCCAACCCACACAGGCAAAGAAATCAAACCATAGATGTCCATAAATTAAGTTACAGTGCCTTGCGAAAGTATTTTGCCCCCTGGAACTTTTCAACCTTTTCCCACATATCAAGCTTCAAACATAAAGATACCAAATGTAAATCTTTGGTGAAAAACCAAAAACAAGTGGGACACAATTGTGAAGCTGAACGAAATTTATTGGTTATTTTAAATTTTTGTGGAAATACAAAAACTGAAAATTGGGCGTGCAATATTATTCGGCCCCTTTACTTTGAGTGCAGCAAACTCACTCCAGAAGTTCATTGTGGATCTCTGAATGATCCAATGTTGTCCTAAATGACTAATGATGATAAATATAATCCACCTGTGTGTATTCAAGTCTCCGTATAAATGCACCTGCTCTGTGATAGTCTCAGGGTTCTGTTTGAAGCACAGAGAGCATCATGAAGACCAAGGAACACAACAGGCAGGTCTGTGATACTGCTGTGGAGAAGTTTAAAGCCGGATTTGGATACAAAATGATTTCCAAAACTTTAAACATCCCAAGGAGCACTGTGCAATCGATCATATTGAAAAGGAAGTAGTATCATACCACTGCAAATCAACCAAGACCCAGCCGTCCCGCTAAACTTTCATTTCAAACAAGGAGAAGACTGATCAGAGATGCAGTCAAGAGGCCCATGATCACTTTGGTTGAACTGCAGAGATCTACAGCTGAGGTGGGACAGTCTGTCCATAGGACAACAATCAGTCGTACACTGCACAAATCTGGTCTCTATGCAAGAGTGGCAAGAAGAAAGCTATTTCTCAAAGATATCCACAAAAAGTGTCATTTAAAGTTTGCAACAAGCCACCTGGGAGACACACCAAACATATGGAAGAAGATGCTCTGAGAAATTGTTGATAAAAATCTGCTGACATTTACCAGGATGATGAAGATGAAACAAGGGTGGACATTTCAGCAAGACAATGATCCCAAACACACAGCCAAAGAAACTCTCAATTGGTTTCAGAGAAAGAAAATATAGCTACCAGAATGGCCCAACCAATCACCTGACTTGAATCCAATAGATAATTTATGGAAGGAGCTCAGAGTTCATAGAAGTAGCCCATCGAACTTCCTGGATTTGAAGAGTGTTTGGAAGAATGGGCCAAAATCACTCCTGAGCAATGCATGTGACTAGTTTCTCCATTAAGTTATGTGTAATAATGATAGATATATATATATTTGAAATGAACTCGGCACTCAACTGCGGTGAATGTGATCTCTGCGTGTGATGCAGTGTCCACCGCAAGTCTGAGCGCGTAACATTTAATATTAGAGTAGGACTGTCCCACAAAGGGTTGCCTTGACGTGGCGGGATGGCTTGTACATTCTTTTGATCAAAATTATGTTTACCAAATACCCTTATTATTATTATTACAACTTCTTGCATGTTTTGCAATATATTTTTTATTTTGTTTTATTTTAGGATATTTGTTTCTTGTTTTTTGTTTTCTCTGTTTAATGGTCATGTGTTTGATATGCATTTACATTTTGCATACACATCAACTTACTTTTTCAGTTCAGACCCAGTTTTTCATTTAGTTCTCAGTGCATCTTGTGCATATAAGGGTGTGACCGCCCTGCTTTTGAGCTGAAAAATCCATCCTGTCTGGCCTATGCTTCAACTGGTGGGTTCAGTCCCTCTGCCTTGTTCACATTTACGTCACTTGACAAGTGGAAAGGTTTTTAATATTAGAGTAGGACTGTCCCACAAAGGGTTGCCTTGACGTGGCGGGATGGCTTGTACATTCTTTTGATCAAAATTATGTTTACCAAATACCCTTATTATTATTATTACAACTTCATGCATGTTTTGCAATATATTTTTTATTTTGTTTTATTTTAGGATATTTGTTTCTTGTTTTTTGCTTTCTCTGTTTAATGGTCATGTGTTTGATATGCATTTACATTTTGCATACACATCAACTTACTTTTTCAGTTCAGACCCAGTTTTTCATTGAGCGCGTAACACGCAGAGATCACATTCACCCCCAGACTTTATCCCACAGGATATCGGCTCAAATAGAGACATTTGGCTTCATTCTTATCTACCACCACTGGCTGCATCCAGCTTCTCCTTTTCCCATTGTGGATTAACCCTTTATGCAGTAGTTTGTGTGACTGATGAAGGTCCATGTTATAGGACCGAAACGTTTCGCTACTACTGTGAATAAAAACCTTATATCTCATACACATAAGTTGAGTGCCGAGTTCATTTCATATTTAGTTACGGTGTGGGAACCTACTCGGGCACCTCTCTCTTTGGCTGTGCACACGGTTACCTTTTCACATAATAATGATAGATGACACAGTGAAAAAATATTGAACACACTTACCGAAATTTACTTAGTACAAAGGCCTTTCTTGGTGATGACAGCTTTAAAACACTTAAAGCTGTCAACACCAAGAAAGGCCTTTGTACTGAGTAAATTTCAGTAAGTGTGTTCAATATTTTTTCCCTGTGTCATCTATCATTATTACACATAACTTAATTTATGGACATACTATGGTTTGAATTCTTTGCCTGTGTGGATTGGATGAGTTGTTCATCAAAGTTATGAACAGTTGTGTCCACAGCAGGGACTGGAGTAGGATTTGTGGCAAAGAGGACACAGAGGAACATGTCACTTGTCCATTGCTACTGACTAATTAATAGGCTTATGTCTCTTAATGAATCAGGAGTGTCTAACTCCACTCTACCACCTGATCAAGACCAGCGTGAACATCACCAGTCTTGATGATTTAGGATGATTTTTATGTTAGTATATTGACCACAGCATATTTGTGTACATGCATATTAACCCATTCCCGATATGTGCTATATATATATAGGGTGCCATGGGAGCTGCGTTCCTGCAAACTGCCTTGCTTATACAACACCGTGATCATGAGCTGACAGAGCATCAGCCTTTTCAATGCACATCAGTCACTGCAGTTGCCTCATCCATGCACATCAGTCGCTGCACTAAAGCTCTGCAGAAGAATTGCAGAGTATTAGATCAGCGATCTGTCACTATCCTGTTGATGTGCCATCCCTGGACAATGTAAAAAGGTAAGAAAAAGTTTAAAAAATAATTTAAAAAAATCACAAAATAAAGAACAAAAAAGGAAAAAAATATTAATCCAATAAATACAATCATTTATGTAAACCTCCCCCACATATTTGGTATTGTCACATCTGGGACTACCCCACTAGTTAACCCCTTCAGTGAACAACGTTAAAAAATAAATAAAAAATGAGGCAAAAAACTATATATTATCATCATATGGCCGAACTAAAAGTGGAATAAAACGCGATCACAAAGATCAATCTACATAAAAATGGTATCTTGTCTCCCAAAAAGCGAGCTGCCATACAGCTGCATCAGTGGAAAGATAAAAAAGTTATAGCTCTCAGAATAAAGTGATGCAAAAATATATTTTTGTTCTATTAAATTAATTTTATTATGCAAAAGTGCCAAAACATAAAAAAAATAAATGTGGTATCGCTGTAATCGTACTGCCCCAAAGAATAAAGCTGCCTTATCTATTTTACCACATGCAGAACGGCATTAAAAAAGAACAAAAAACTATTCCTGAGTTGCTGGTTTTTGTTTATTCTGCCTCCCAAAAACAGGAATAGAAAGCAATCAAAACATGTCATGTGCCCAAAAATGATATCAATAAAAACGGCAATTCGTCCCTCAAAAAACAAGCCATTACATGACTATGTCAGCAGAAATATGGAAAAATTATAGTCATCAAAATATGGGGATGCAATGACTAGTTTTTGCAATAAAAAGTCTTTTAGTGTGTGACAGCAACTAAACATAAAAAAAGCTGTAAACCCGAAAAATAAAGTTATCTATAAGGAATGATGTAAAAAATAAATAAAACCAATTCTTCACCTGCTGTTGATCTGTTCATTTTGCCTCCCAAAGATCGCAGTAAGGCTCGGCTCACATTTATTCTGCACTCTACGTTGAGTGCTTACACCGAGGTTTTTGTGTAAATCTCCTGTTTCCCATGGAATCCCAGACAGAAGATTCCCTATAATGAGGTAGTTGGAGGCACTGTGGATGCCGTGTGGCTGCCTATGATCCGGCGGTGTCTGTCTTTTTGAGCATGCATAAAACTTTGGTCAACCAGTTTTGTTCACCTCTGAAAATAAGGACATCATTGAACGGAGGCCAGACGGAATGCAGAGTAACTCTGTTGATGAATTATAGTGAATGGATTCCTTGGAGCATCTCATCTGAGATTTAGAAGTAAACCCTGATTTAAGTGCTCTGAGTAGAGTGCCGGATAAATGCGATCCCAAATGTTCCCTACAAAAGCTTCAAATCAAACCACAAAAAAAGCAAGTCCCCGCTAGCTCCATCATCTATAAAAGGAAATATAGGGGGTTTCCATGTTACTGGAAGTTCTAAAGCTGTGGGAAAGCACTACAACTCCTCGCCCTCCTAAAGAAATTCAGCAAATCCTGCACTCCCAAATCCAAAGCACCACCATGTGCCTAAACCACATTTAGCGTCCACATGTTGGCATTTCTGGAGCGAAGTGATGATAGTGCACCTAATTTGTAGGTGCATGTCTCCTGAAGCCTGAGCTACGTACTACCACATACCGGTAACTACCACATACTGGTGACTACAACATACGTTTGACTGCAACGTACTAGTGACTGGAACGTACTGTGGACTACAACGTACGGGGACCACAACAACAATTTGCAATTCTTACTCAGCAACATACACTGCTGCTTGTTTCTGGAAAACACCCATGGAGTCAAAATCATCACTATACCTGTAGACAAATTCCCATAGGGATGTAGTTTAAAAAATGGGGTCACTTGAGAGAGGGATTTTGCTTTTCTAGCACTTAGGAGCTCTGTATATGGAGTCTGCAAACTATTCTAACAAAATTTGCATTCTATGAGGAAAATAGCGTTCCGTTCATCTTGAGTCTCGCTGTATGGGTAAGCAATAATGTACAGCTACATATGGGATAATTCCACATTCAGCAGAAATTGTGGGACATATTTTTGTGCAATTTTTATCCATTTCCCAGTGAGAAAATGGAAAATCAAGTGCTAAGACAAAATTTTGGTGGTAAAAATGTAATTATTATATCATCACTGCCCAATGTTATACAATTCTGTGACACACCTGTGGTGTTAATAGGATCACTGCACCCATAGATGAATTCAATGAGAGGTATATTTTTTACAGTGCGGTCATTTATGGGGGGGTTTGCTATTCTGGAACCACAGAGGCTCAACCAATGTGACATGGCGCCCTTAAACCAGTCCAGCAAAATCTGAGCTTTCTACTGTGCCTCAAAGGTAGTTTTCGGCCACATATGGAGGTATCGATGTACTCTGGAGAAATTGCACAACCAATTTTGGGGTCCATTTTTCCCTGTTAACCTTGTAAAAATAAAAAATGGGGCTAAAAGAACATTTTTGTGGGAAAATTGTGATTAGTTTTATTTTCATAGCTCAACGTTCTTAACTTATGTGAAGCACCTGGGGGTTCAAGATGTTCATCACATACCTAGGTAAATTCCTTGAGAGGTCTAGTTTCCAAAATGGGTTGCTTTTCAAGGGTTTACATTGTTTAGGCACATCAGGGTTGTTAGGGTCTGCGGAACGCACCTAATAGATATAATAGAGAGGTGCGTTCGCAGCCCGGGGTCCACCGTGCAGGCGAAGCCCGCTGCTAATAAGATGGCGAAAGTAGCGAACTCTGTTATCCCGCAGAGTCGCTAAAAATAAACGCCGTAGCGCGTTGTGGCAGTAAGTGCGAACTCTGTTAATCCCAGAGCCGCTAACGGGATGCCACAGCGCTATATGGCGATAGGTGCGAACTCACTTAGCTTTAGTGAGCCGCAAAGTAAACACGCTAGGGCGCTGTCTAGCGTCAAAAGCGAACCCTGTTACGTCACAGAGCCGCTGAGAAAAAGTACCGTGTCCTGTCAAGCTCTCAGGTACACGGTTAATTGCTAGCGAGCATAATACGTGGTCATGCGCTAATGTCCTCGTGGGAGTCACCCGCAATCTATGGCGTCTGAACGCCAGACCCTGAATACGGCAATCAAACTCCTCACCGGTTATGCCGGCAATCTAGGGCATCTAGGACACCGACCCTGACCAGCTAGCACACCAAACTCCTCACCGATTAAGTCGGTATTCTAGTGGCTTATTTCAGCCGGGTCCCTAACCACACACACGCATGACCATACTGGCGCATAGCATACAATGGTTGATATTAGCGCATGGCGGCCCAGCCATGCTACCCTTTTATAGCAACAGCTACAGGACCTTCCAGGAACAAGGACCAATGAGAAACCTGTTCCAGAAGACTAGTAGTAACAGGGCCTTCCTGGCGGGCCAATAGGAGCTGCTGCAGTACCTGAGCATGTGACCCCTGATCTCCAATGAGAGATCTCACTCTGGGCATGCTCAGAAGGGAAAATGCAGTACTTTGTCCCAAAGACGTCTGCTCCAGCATTGGCTATAATAGCAGATCCAGGAAAGGCAGCAGCAAGTCACTGCCCAGTAGTGGAGTGGGCAAGACGCCTGGACCGACGTCTCTGCTGAGCAGGCTCCACTGCGGCCGGAGATGAATGGGAGACCGCAGCGGGATGGGTTCGAGACTCCACTTGTGCAGCAGCGGGAAATCGAACCCTAACATTACCCCCCCTCCTAGGGCATCGCTGCGCTCAAAGGCAGCGATGAGCTGCGGAGCATGAACATGCTCGGCAGGCTCCCAGGATCTATCCTCAGGCCCATAACCCCTCCAATCCACCAAATAAATTTTTTTGCCTCGTACCACCTTGCACCCAACAATGGCATTCACCTCATGATCGTCGGTAGATGAACCCGACGTCCCGGCAGATGACTCGGAAAACCGGGAAATGGCCACGGGTTTCAAGAGGGACACGTGAAAGGTGTCAGTGATACCAAGGCGAGGTGGAAGGGCTAGGCGGTAAACTACCGGGTTCACCTGCTCAAGAACTTTAAAGGGGCCCAAAAAGCGAGGTGCCAACTTGGTGGACTCTACCCGTAGCCTGATGTTTCGGGCAGAAAGCCACACTAGGTCACCCGGAGCAAACGTAGGAGCGGGGCGCCGATGGGCATCGGCCGAAGACCTCATCCTCTCTTTGGAGGCCTGAATGGCATCCTGAGTGCGGTCCAAATGTCCCGTGCCTCCACAGCCCAGTCTGCCACCCTGGAATCGGCGGAAGACACGGGCATAGGCACTGGTACCCGCGGATGCTGACCGTAGTTCAGGAGGAATGGGGTCTGTCTGGTGGAATCAGCCACAGCATTGTTTAATGCAAACTCAGCCCATGGTAGCAAGGATGCCCAGTCATCCTGCCTGGCTGAGACAAAATGTCGTAGATAGGTGACCAAGGTCTGGTTGGCCCTCTCTACCAACCCATTCGTCTCAGGATGGTACGCTGAAGAGAGATTTAACTCAATGCTGAGTAGACGACAAAGCTCTCTCCAGAACCGAGACGCAAACTGGGGACCTCGGTCACTGACAATTTTGTCCGGCATGCCGTGTAGACGGAAGACATGCCTAACGAACAACGCTGCCAGAGCCCGTGCAGAAGGTAACCGTGGTAGCGGCACCAGATGCACCATTTTGGAGAAATGGTCGGTGATTACCCAAATGATGGTGCAACCCCGAGACTTGTGTAAGCCCACCACAAAGTCCATCCCAACCATCTCCCAGGGCCTGTCTGCCACCGGCAAAGGGTAAAGTAACCCAGCTGGCCATTGTCGTGGAGACTTATTCTTGGCGCAGGAGACACACGCCCGAACATAGTCCCCAACATCACGGACCATATGCGGCCACCAATAAGTCCTCGCCAGCAATTCAGATGTACTCTTTGCCCCAAAATGTCCACCAACCCTGGACGAATGTGCCCAAGAGAGTACCTCCGGTCGTAAATTGGTAGGTACAAAAGTCTTGCCCGGGGCACAGACTCTAGTGAAACCGGGGCCACTGTTCTCAGGCTCTCTGTGGGGACAATAAGCCAAGGCTCCTCCACCTCCTCCTCAGAGGACACCACAGAGCGAGAGAGAGCGTCGGCACGAATGTTCTTCTCTCCCGAGAGGAAATGGAGGGTGAAATTAAACCGGGAGAAGAACAAGGACCATCTGGCCTGGCGAGAATTAAGCCGCTGGGCTGTCTGTAGATACACCAAATTCTTGTGGTCGGTGAAAACTTGGAAGGGAAAGCGGGCCCCCTCCAACAGATGTCTCCACTCAGAGAAGGCCAACTTCATGGCTAGCAACTCCCTATCCCCGATGGAATAATTCCTCTCCGCTGATGTGAAGGTCTTAGAGAAGAAGAAGCAAGGATGCTTCCGACCTTGAGCATCCTTTTGGTAGAGGACTGCTCCAGCACCAATGGATGAGGCATCCACCTCCAATAAAAATGGCTTATCAACATCGGGGCGATGTAGGATAGGAGCGCTAGCAAAATGAGACTTAACAGAAGAGAAAGCCGTGGAGACCTCTTCCGACCACAATTTGGGATTTGCTCCCTTCTTGGTGAGGGCCACCAAGGGAGCTACCAAGGTAGAGAAATGCGGGATGAACTGGCGATAGTAATTAATGAACCCCATAAAGCGCTGCACCGCTTTAAGAGAGTGAGGTTCCTGCCAGTCCATCACAGCCTGGAGTTTGACTGGATCCATAGCCAATCCCTGGGTTGAGATGATATAACCAAGGAAAGGTAAAGACTCCAGCTCAAACATACATTTCTCCAACTTAGCATAAAGGGAATTAGCCCGTAAGAGGTCGAAGACTTTGCAGACATCTCTCCGGTGGGAGTCAATATCTGGAGAGAAGATGAGTATATCATCCAGATAGACTACGACCGAGGTGGAGAGCATATCCCGGAAGACGTCATTGACAAAGTCTTGGAAAACGGCTGGAGCATTACAGAGCCCAAAGGGCATCACCAGATATTCGTAATGCCCGTCCCTGGTATTGAAAGCCGTCTTCCATTCGTCCCCCTCACGGATGCGAATCAGGTTATACGCACCGCGCAGATCTAACTTAGTGAATACCCTTGCTCCCCGAAGCCTATCAAATAGCTCCGAAATCAAGGGCAACGGGTACTTGTTTTTAACGGTGATGGCGTTAAGACCCCGGTAATCAATACACGGACGCAATTCTCCATTTTTCTTCTGTACGAAGAAAAATCCCGCCCCAGCCGGTGACACCGACTTCCTAATAAACCCTCTTGCCAGGTTCTCCTGAATATATTGTGACATGGCCTCTGTCTCAGGAAGAGAGAGGGGATAGACCCTTCCCCGAGGGGGTTCTGCGCCAGGCAAGAGGTCGATAGGACAGTCATAGGGGCGATGAGGTGGAAGAGTCTCAGCAGCCTTCTTGGAGAACACATCTGCATATGACCAGTAGCACTTGGGGAGTGGAGTAAGATCTGCGGGTAACTCAGTAGTGGTAACCTGAACGCAACTCCTGACACATCTGCCTCTACATGCATCACTCCAACTCAGTATCCTACCCGAAGTCCACTCTATATGTGGGGAGTGGAAACGGAGCCAAGGTATACCTAGTAGGATCTGTCTAATCCCTCGGGAAGAACGAGTAGGGAAATAAGTTCCTGATGGGAAGGAGATACCAACAATGCAAGTGGAACAGACTGGTGTGTAATTTGTGAGGGCAATGTCGACCCATTAACTACCCGGACAGTCACTGATTTGTCAAGAGCCACCAGAGGAATTGCATGATGGCGAGCAAAGTCAGAGGACATGAAGTTCCCCTCTGCTCCTGAGTCCACGCAAAGGTCGGCGGCGATAGTGGAAGTGCCTACAGTGATTGTCCCTTTAAGTGTCAACTTGGAGGAAAATGCCGCTGTCTCTAGTGAACCTCCTCCCAGGACCACTAGACGCGATCGCTTCCCCGATCGCTGTGGACATTTGTTGGCATAATGTCCTGTCTGCTGGCACACTCTACAGACCACGGATACTCGAGTGGTCCGAGACTTAGATCTCACTCGAGAAATCTCCATGGCCTCAGGGGAATCGGACGCCTGAATGGAAGATTCCAGAGGTCTGGCGAAGGTGGGCGCCAGCCGGAACCTCTGCCTACACTGGGCCCGCTCCAACCTCCGCTCGTTAAAACGAAGGTCGATGCGGGTAGATATGGTAATGAGCTCCTCCAGTGTGGCAGGAACCTCCCTGGTGGACAAGGCGTCCTTCACATGGTCTGCCAGTCCCCTCCAGTACATGGGTATAAGGACTTTATCTGGCCAATCCAGCTCAGAGACCAGAGTCCGAAATTGGACGGCAAACTGGCTGACCATGGATGAATCCTGGGTGATAGTCAACAGTTGAAGAGCCGTATCGTGGGTGACACGAGGTCCTAAAAAGACCTGTTTAAGAGTGTCCAAGAAGAGAGGAGCACTCTGCACCACACGATCATCGCGCTCCCATAACGGCATTGCCCACTCCAACGCCCTGCTCGACAAAAGGGATATGATAAAACCCACTTTCGCCCTCTCCGTGGGATAACGTGCAGCCAGAAGCTCTAGATGTATGGAGCACTGACTGACGAAACCCCGACATTGTTTACTGTCACCGGTAAACTTGTCTGGAAGTGGGAGGCGGGAAATAGTCGGAGCAGGGATGGCAGAGGACAACCTGGCTGCAGCCACGCTAGCAGCCTGAACAGCGACTGCGGTAACATCCACAGCTGAGGTTGTGCGCTCAAGAGCCGCCAACCTACCCTCCAGCTGCTGGATGTACTGCCTTAGACTCTGGTCATCCGCCATTTTACTAGCCAGACCCTGGCGCTAATATTATGTTAGGGTCTGCGGAACGCACCTAATAGATATAATAGAGAGGTGCGTTCGCAGCCCGGGGTCCACCGTGCAGGCGAAGCCCGCTGCTAATAAGATGGCGAAAGTAGCGAACTCTGTTATCCCGCAGAGTCGCTAAAAATAAACGCCGTAGCGCGTTGTGGCAGTAAGTGCGAACTCTGTTAATCCCAGAGCCGCTAACGGGATGCCACAGCGCTATATGGCGATAGGTGCGAACTCACTTAGCTTTAGTGAGCCGCAAAGTAAACACGCTAGGGCGCTGTCTAGCGTCAAAAGCGAACCCTGTTACGTCACAGAGCCGCTGAGAAAAAGTACCGTGTCCTGTCAAGCTCTCAGGTACACGGTTAATTGCTAGCGAGCATAATACGTGGTCATGCGCTAATGTCCTCGCGGGAGTCACCCGCAATCTATGGCGTCTGAACGCCAGACCCTGAATACGGCAATCAAACTCCTCACCGGTTATGCCGGCAATCTAGGGCATCTAGGACACCGACCCTGACCAGCTAGCACACCAAACTCCTCACCGATTAAGTCGGTATTCTAGTGGCTTATTTCAGCCGGGTCCCTAACCACACACACGCATGACCATACTGGCGCATAGCATACAATGGTTGATATTAGCGCATGGCGGCCCAGCCATGCTACCCTTTTATAGCAACAGCTACAGGACCTTCCAGGAACAAGGACCAATGAGAAACCTGTTCCAGAAGACTAGTAGTAACAGGGCCTTCCTGGTGGGCCAATAGGAGCTGCTGCAGTACCTGAGCATGTGACCCTGATCTCCAATGAGAGATCTCACTCTGGGCATGCTCAGAAGGGAAAATGCAGTACTTTGTCCCAAAGACGTCTGCTCCAGCATTGGCTATAATAGCAGATCCAGGAAAGGCAGCAGCAAGTCACTGCCCAGTAGTGGAGTGGGCAAGACGCCTGGACCGACGTCTCTGCTGAGCAGGCTCCACTGCAGCCGGAGATGAATGGGAGACCGCAGCGGGACGGGTTCGAGACTCCCCTTGTGCAGCAGCGGGAAATCGAACCCTAACAAGGGTCACATCAAACGCGACATGACACCTACAGAACATTCCATCAAAATGTGCGTTCCAAAATGTCATTCCATCCTTTCTGAGCCCTTGCCGTGTGCCAAAACAGTAGTTTCCCCTCACAAATGGGGTATCTATGTACTCAGGAGAAATTGCACCACAAATTTTGGGGTCCATTTTTTCCTGTTACCCTTGTGAAAATAAAAAATTTGGGGATAAAAACATTTTTGTGGGGAAAATGTTATTTTTTTTTATTTCACTGCTTAATGTTATAAACTTCTGTGAAGTATCTGGCAATCACACAACAAATTCTGGCGTTCATTTCTTCCTGTTAGCCTTACAAAAATAAAACAAATTGGGTCTAAATTAAAATGATTGTGAAAAAAAGTTAAATATTCATTTTTTCTTCCCACATTCCATTAATTCCATTAAAGCACCTGAAGGGTTAATTAACTTTTCAAATGTGTTTTTGAACACCTTGATGGGTGCAGTTTTTAAATGGTGTTTATTTTGGGCATTTTCTGTCATATAGGCCCCTCAAAGTGACTTTAAATGTGATGTGTTAAGAAATTGCTGGTCAATTTTAATCCTTATAACTTCCTAACAAAAACAAAATATGTTTCAAAAATTGTGCTGATATAAAGTAGGCATGTGGGAAATGTTATTTATTAACTATTTTGTGTGACATAACTGATTTAAGGGCATAGAAAATAAAATTAGAAAATTGCTAAATTTGACAAATTTTTGCCAAATTTCCAATGTTTTCACAAATCAATGCATGTCATAACCAGGCAAATTTTTTGACTAAAAATGAAGTACAATATGTCAAGAGAAAAAGGTCTCAGAATCAGTAGTATCTGTTGAAGCATTCCAGAGTTATAACCACATAAAGTGACACTGGTCAGAATGATAAAATTTGGCCTGGTCAGGAAGGTGAAAACAGGCTTCGTGGTGAACCTTTCTTTTGATACAATAGGTGTGCAGGCTTTTTTTTTTAATGTTTTTTGTATTGTGCATTGGGGTTTTTGGCTCTTGCAGTGTTGGGTACCTATTTATAATATAGGCTCCAAAAGCATTTGCCACTAAGAGCAGCAACTAGAGCTGAACTAATCCACTATTAAGCCCTCTGATAGTGGCAACTAAAGTGCATGGTTATTTTAAGCGTATACTACTACTGGAGGTGGACACTCGGATGTAGTAGACTGCATCAGAGTGTCCATCTACAGTAGGAGTATGCCCAAAATTAAGCAGTACACTGGTTCCACATAGTCCTCCATACAGTATAATGGCCGCAGCCCCACATAGTGCTCCATACAGTATAATGGTCCCACATAGTGCTCCATAGAGTATAATGGGCCCCTCATAGTCCTCCATACAGTATAATGGGCCCCACATAGTGCTCTGTACAGTATAATGGCCCCACATAGTCCACCATACAGTATAATGGGTCCCACATTGTGCTCCATACAGTATAATGCCCCCACATGGTGCTCCATACAGTATAATGGCCACAAAAGAGCTCCATTTATAGTGCTTCATACAATATAATAGGTCCTACATTATCGAAAATAAATAAATACTCACTTCTCGCAGTTCCCCGGCTGCTCCGGTCTATTCATGGTGTCTTCTGATCCTCTGCACATTTCATCACAGTGGGTTGTTGTAATGATATCATCATGCATGCTGCGAGGGAGAATGATAGTGGATGACGCTCCCTCCTCTATCACTGCTTTTAACTGTATTGGCATTCAGGATGCCAATAAAGTTGAAAGCACGATGTCGGGTGGACCGTGCCGAGTGGTAGGCTGGCCCGGTGTCGTGGGCTAAATATACTCTCCTTTCGGGACAGATTTGGCCCACGGGCCAGAGTTTAACTTGTGTGGTATATAATAAGCACTACTGTAACATCACATTAACTACACATTCAACTTATTAGTTTATGATGCGCTCAGTTGGGATAAGATAATAGAACGCAGCAACATTATCAGTGTTGCAAATCATGGAGCTCTAGTAGACTGAGGTACACTGGTATCATGTAATCACTTGAAGAACAGCATATTTGATGAAATGGCTTTTTTTACAGACACCAATGTGGTACTTGGAAGCCCAATAGACTATAGAGCAGAGGCTGAGCATACACAACTTCGCTCCATTCAGTATGGGACTGCAGAGCCTGTGCTAGCGTTTTCATAGCCCCTATCTCAGGATCTCTGGGGGTTTTAGTTGTCAGACCC
Organism: Oophaga sylvatica; assembly: GCA_033576555.1. Taxonomy (NCBI): domain Eukaryota; kingdom Metazoa; phylum Chordata; class Amphibia; order Anura; family Dendrobatidae; genus Oophaga; species Oophaga sylvatica. The sequence continues at coordinate 302,408,140 of JARQOD010000004.1, read as the reverse complement.
CCAGCGATCCACGAAATTTAACTTGATTTTTTGGGAATAACTCTTCAACAAAAGTTAGTTAATAAGTTATAATATGTCATTGAAAATGGTAACTGTGACAATTTCTATTCATCCATCAAAGTTCTGATACACCAAGAAAGAAAATTAAAAAGTTTTAGATCTTGGAAAGTGGCTATGAAACAAAACAGAAATACAAAAATAAAATGTTCTAGAGGCCTAAAATATGCGCAATATGAAGATGTTAATGCTGCCACATAAGCAAAGCAAAGGAAAAATGCTTTATATGATGAACGTAAACATAATGCTGCTAAACATACGAATAATGAATCGTATGCTAAACAACACACATAAAAGGGCCATCATCCTTCGTCTCATGCAGCTGTGAAAAAAAAAAACAGCACCTTTGTCTTAAGGATCCAAATAAGCCTTTCATTACGGGGTTACTGTTGCCATACCGCCATAAGTGCGTTAATAATACTGCCATTTTATGTACACAAACATAAATTTGCCACATACTGTATATGTGAATAATTATATAATTTATTACACAACACATAAAGAAGAGTTATCATTTAGAAAAATGTTTTCACATACTGTATCCACATATAATGACATGTTAGAAGTTTTAATTTGCTGTCATCTTGGTGCTGAGACCACCACTGATTGATGTGACCTTTAGACTTTGAATAGAAATGGAAAGTCTTTGTATACGCTTATAAAACTCTGTAGTTTAGGCTTGGGACTGCCTTTAACTCCCAATGCTGGGCCGCAATGTAATACCACGGTCTCCCGTGACCTGGCACATTTATATTTCCTGCAATTCTGGAGAAAATAAATAACAGGAATCTATTTGCATAATTTCAATCAAATTTTTTAAAAGAACCTGTCAAGCTATCTGTCCAGATTTTATTGTTTTATGGAAATGAAGATATTTCAATAAAATATTCAGCACAGCTTGCTGTATGCTAATGAGCCAGGACTAGTCCGGGCAGGCATTTACTCATAGACTAGTTCGGGTGTTGTAGCAGTAGACACACCTTCTGGACATGGTTGACAGTCCCTACACTGATGTGTCTTCACAGTTTTTGTTCCCACTGCCACGGTTGCCACCTATCTTCTCCTGTTGCATCTCCTTACAGCACTAGTTAATTAGGAAATCAGTGACAGTAGCAGAGAGATGCCGGGAGGAGCGCAAACTGTGAAGATGTAGGGACCATCAATCATGTCAAGTAGGTGTGACTGCAGCTACAGAACCCGGACCAGTGTCAGTGAGTAAACGCCTCTCCAGACTAGTCCTGGTTCATTTACATACAAAGAGGCGCTCTTATACTACTTGATTTTACTGCAATATGATTACAAAACACAATAAAAATATTACTGCAATACATGAATAAAGCTCTAAAAAATTATAGAATGGACCCTAACAGGTTCCCTTTAACTATTACCGCCATATATCCAGAGAACAAGGGTAGCTTAGCATAATCCAGATTCTTTCTGCTTATGCATGTATACTATCCATCAAAATAAATGGCAGCTGAATAAAATAACCTAACTGGATGAACAATATTCATGGTAAGGGTAACAGAAAGTCCCTGTGCATGCCCTCTGTTGGTGTGGGTACTTGGCACCACATTCCCGGATTGTTCTAAGCTTTCTGTAGCATAAAATGTGCATGGTAGTAACATACATCAATTTTTTCCATTTGCTCAGAATATTCCAACATAAAAAAGAAACCTCATAATTTAAACTGGTGCCCATTGCAAATGTTATTGTTTATAGAGGAAGAAGTTTCTGAATGTTGCAATTCATTGATTTATGCCACAGTCTTTGTGAAGCATTTAATAAGGGAAGACAGAAAAGCATGATTTATTTTCCAATTATCTATGGCACTTCATAACACATACCTACCAGGATGCACCTAGTTATGCATTTTAAAGGTTGAATCAACAGTTTTGAAATTTCTTCTAGAAGTCTGCAGTGAGATCTGCATCCTAATAAGAGCTTAAAAAGAGCACTTCTCAGAATATGATGAAAGCAGTCACCTTTGATGCTACTCGAGTTGTATCTAATATTTCTTGCAGATTCTCTTAACCCTATCCACCTCTGTATCCTGCTGTGCCATCAGCTGTGATGCAGTACTCATAGTAGTACTAAGGAAATTTACAGATCCAATTATTTATATTTTTGCACAAATTGGCTCTCTCATAATGTTAAATTACAAATCTTGCTGCAGCATTACCAGATACAGGTATAAGAAAAAATAAGCAGACTCTCTTTGAATGTTATGATTTTACATAACAGGAGATAATATAAAACATCTGGCCCTTAAGAGGTCTTAAAATGTTGTTATTACATCCGCAAATGAAAACAGTAACACATGAAAAATTACACCATGTTATTATTTATTTAACAAAAACGGGGCCAAAATGCATTAGTACTGTGCAAAACATTAAGTACATTAATCTGAAAGGATTTAAAGGGGGGATCTGGAACTTTACAAAAAAATGTATTTAAGCACTAACAGGCAGGTAATTGCAGCTTACCTGCCTGTTGTGCCCAACACCATTCTTCCCTGGCACAGAGCGGTCACAGACACTCCTGCCAGGGATTCAGAAGCCTCTGCTAACTTCACGTCTACAGATCGAAGGCTTCTTTTCTGGTCTGCTCTGTAGATGGGGCAGGACTTCCGAGGTCATTTTGATTGACAGCCAGATCACCACTGCCTAACTGGGCGATCCGGGTGTCTGTCAGAATGACCTTGGAATTCCCTGCCTGTCGCATTAGCAGAGGGAACGGAATCCCTGGCAGGAGCACTATGTGACTGCTCTGTATCTCCGAAGAATGGTGCCGGACACAATAGGTAGGTAAGTTGCAATTACCTGCCTGTTAGTGCTTAGGCACATTTTTTGTTATGTAAAGTCTAGCATATACCCTTTAAGAGTGTAAGTATCCTGTAGGTGCTGCTAATCAAATGAACTTGATTAATTGTCCATTAGTCAGTGTATAAAAGCTAAAGGAAGACAATAAGGAAGAAAGACATTGTAAGGGTCTGCGGAACGCACCAAATATTTGATGTAGAGAGGTGCGTTCGCAGCCCGGGGTCCACCGTGCAGGCGGAGCCTGCTGCTGGTAAAATGGCGCAAGGAGTGAACTCTGTTATCCCACAGAGTCGCCAAAATAAACGCCGTAACGCGCTGTGGCAATAAGTGCGAACTCTGTTATTCAACAGAGCCGCTAGGAGTGCCGCAGCGCTATATGGCGATGTGTGCGAACTCACTTAACACAGCTGAGTCGCAAAATAAACACGCTAGGGCGCTGTCTAGCGTTGAAAGCGAACCCTGTTACGTCACAGAGCCGCTGAGACAAACTTCTGTGTCCTGTCAGGCACCCAGGTACACAGTTAAGTGCTAAGCGAACATAGAACGTGATCATGCGCTAATGTCCTCGCGGGAGTCACCCGCAATCTATGGCGTCTGAACGCCAGGCCCTGAATACGGCAATCAAACTCCTCACCGGTTATGCCAGTAATCTAGGGCATCTAGGACACCGACCCTGACCAGCTAGCATACCAAACTCCTCACCGATTAAGTCGGTATTCTAGTGGCTTATGTCAGCCGGGTCCCTATCCACACACATGCATGACCACACTGGCGCAAAGCACATAATGGTTGATACTAGCGCATGGCGACTCAGCATTGCCACCCTTTTATAATAACAGCTACAGGACCTGCCAGAAACAAGGACCAATGAAACTTGTTCCAGAACTCCAGTAGTCACAGGACCTTCCTGGCAGACCAATAGGAGCTGCTGAAGTACCTGAGCATGTGACCCCTGATCTCCAATGAGAGATCTCACCCTGGGCATGCTCAGAAGGGGAAACGCAGGACTTCGTCCCAAAGACGTCTGCTCCAGCACTGGCTATAATAGCAGATCTAGGAGAGGCAGCAGCAAGTCACTGCACAGTACTGGAATGGGCAAGACGCTGGGACCTACGTCTCTGCTGAGTAGGCTCCACTGCGGCCGGAGATGAATGGGGGACTGCAGTGGGACTGGTTCGAGACTCCCCTTGTGCAGCAGCAGGAACTCGAACCCTAACAGACATAATCTTAGAGAATGAAACTGATGCTGCCCATCAATTTGATAAGGATTAAGGACATTTCCAAACAATTTGTAGTCCATCATACTATAGTAAGAAAGATTATTCACAATTGGTAAACATTCAAAACAGTCGACAATATTCCCATGAGCGAGTGTCTCTGAAATGTCACTCCAAGTCAGACCATGCAATGCTAAAAGAAATTGTAAAAAACCTAAGAGGAACATCTCAGACTCTAAAGGCCATATTTAGCATGTTAAATGTTCAAGTTCATGATAGTACAATTAAAAAAAGGCTGAACAATTATATTTTGTTTGGAAAGATTACCAAGAAAAGCAGGAGAGAGGAACAAGCAAGCTTCCACGGGATCCAAGAAAAGCCTCTTCTTCCTAAAAATGAACAATGTAACAATGTCCTTTGTCAAGACAAGACCAAAGTGGAAATGCACCGCTCTCTGCACCTCATTTAGCGAAAGCCACACAGCATATCAACACAAGAACATCAGACCAACTTTTAAGCATGGTGGGAAAGTGATGATGATTTAGGCTTGTTGTGCATCCATATGACCTGGGCACTTTGTAGTCATTTAGTCAACCATGAGTCAAATGTGATTCTGTCTATTCAAAAGCTAAACCTTGGCCAATACTGGGTCTTTTAAAAAGACAATAATCCCAAGAACATCAGTGAATCTACATCAGAATGGCTGAAAAAGATAAGAATCAAGGTGTTGCAATGACCCCATCAATCTAGGCATCAACCTAATTGAAATGCTGTCATGGGACTTAAAGGTCTTGTTCAAACGTAGCATTTTTTATTCTTTTTTTTCTGCTGCTATTATTTACATATTTTCTGCAGGTGTCTGCAATAGAACATGCAATGACAACTTTCTCTGATTATTGTGTTTTCACAGTATTTTTTTCATGAGTTATTCACTTTATGTGATGCATTTTTGATGCAGATGTGAAGCCGCCTTTTTTATAAGTTATTGTTTAGTTCTGCAGAGCTTACATTCTGCACTAAAAGATGCATCTTCATCTCTCAGTTCAGTGGCCATACATTAATTTTGTTTAGACAGTTAAACACAGCAGATTTTCTACACCTAAAAATATGCAGTATTTACGCTATGCAGTAAAATGGTCTAAAAAACTGCACATAAAATTCAATAAGCTTAAGCAACATTGTAAAAGTGTGTCAAAAATTCCTGCATCGGGATACTCGGGAATGGTATATTTTACATTTTTTTATTATTATTTATTTATTTAGATCCCAGCAGCGACATCGGAGTCATAAATGCATCCAGGTGTCTTCTCCATGCTGTTTACACTCAATTTGACTGCTGTTTGCATCCATTTTAGCAATTTTCCTGCCCTTCCCCAGCCCTCCTGTTAGGGTCTTCTGGAAATATGCTCGATTTTTCCATTGAATTCCATTATACTTGTTACTCGAGTCGAGCCTGTCCAGCGTCCGACCTGCTAGATTTCAGTAGCGAGGATTTTAGTGTTCCATCATCACTATCCTCCAGAACATTTTTCTGATAAGATATATTACAAAGTTTTGTTTTATTTGTATGTGTGCTATTGATTTATGAAATAAAAATTAAAACAGTGTTTACTCTTTAAGACAAAACTTAGGGCAGAAAGACCCACAGAAATATCTCAAATGGTTGAACAAAAATATCCTGTGAAACATTTAGGAATTGCAGCCATTTTCCTACAAAGTCTCCTCATTTGAGGGGCTGAAAAATAATTTTACAAATTAACTTTTCCATAAATAAAATGTTCATTTTTAATACTTTGTAGAGAATCATTTCCAGGCAATAACTGACTGATATCTGGAAGTCATGGGCATCACCAAATCACCAAATGCTGGGTTTCCTTCTTTGTGATTCTTTACAGCAGCTGACTTTAGTTGTTGCTTGTTTGTAAGTCTTTCTGCCATACGTTTTGTCTTAGGCACGTGAAATTCTGCTCAATGGGGTTGAAATCTGGTGATTGACTTAGACATTGCAGAATATTCCACTTCTTTTCCTTAAAAACTCCTGTGTTTTTTTCTCAGTATGTTTTGGGTCATTGTTAGAGATGGGCGAACCAGAACAGTAAAGTTTGGAATCCATACCCAAAACCTACTGTTCGGGCAGGGACACTGAACACGGACTTCACCAGGAAGTCTGTGTTACTGTTCAGGTTCGGCTGCCCAAACACTGGGTGTTTGTCACGCTGTCATGTGACAGCGCGGCAGACACCGCTTCTGATCGGCGGCGAAATCATTACTGCCGGTCAGAGAGCTGCGTTTCCCACGCTGTCAAAAGACAGGGTGAGTACTCAGCTGTGATCGGAGGTATAAAGTTTTCCTCCGGTCACTGGCATCAGCTGATAGGACTACAGCTTGCATCATCTGCCGCCTGCTGACACTAATAACAGTGAGCACAGGAGTGTCTGATGGGTATATTCATTAGCCGGCTCCTGCATTGTAAATAAATAATTTAAAAAAATAAAGGTGTGGGTTCCCCTGTATTTTGATAACTAGCCAGGCTAAGCTCACAGCTGGGGGGTCCCCATGCTGTCTTTTTTAATTATTTAAATAGTTTTAAATATGACATGGGGTCCACCCCATTTTTGACAACCAGTCTTGCTAAAGCAGACACCTGAAGGCTGGTATTCTCAGGCTGGCAAGGGGCCATGGATGTTAACCCCCCAGCCTAAAAATAGCAGCCTGCAGCCACCCAGAAAAGGGACATCTATTAGATGCGCCAATTCTGGTGCTTTGTATGGCTCTTCCCATTTGCCCTGTAGCGGTGGCAAGTCAGGTTAATATTTGTGGGGTTGTCCGGTGACATAAACCCTCATGCTGCTAGTGGGGATCTCACCGAGGTCACCGCAGTTCTGCCCGGCTGGGAACGCAGCCTCAGCGACCAGAGGTAACCTCGATGACGTCACCACCAGTCACTGAGGTTGATGTCACCTTTGTATTGTCTGGTGCATTGTGATGTGACATCAAGCCCACGGCTTAGTAATGGAGAGGTGGCTATAAGACACCCATCAATTACTAATCCTATAGTTATACGATAAATATAGACCGGTATACGGTAAATATAGACACAGCCAGAATAAAGTCCTTTATTAGAAATAAAACAAAACATACTTTTACCTTTTTAATTTAAAAATAACAAACACAGTTGTACTCACCTAAAGCCTAATTCCACCAAAGCACTCGGTCTCCTGTAATAAAACTAAAATAAAAAACAACAACATACAATACCTGTCTGTCATTCTGGCCCATGCCACATTCCATGTCTGGGGGATAAACAGTTTTCAACCTGGACGGTGCCAAGATGCGACCGTCCAGGCTGAATACCACTGGTGACTGAATTGCTGTGAGTGCAGCCTTAGTGACCCATGGTGACGTCATCGAGGTTATTTCCGGTCACTGAGGCTGTGCTCCCAGCCGGGCTGAACTGGAGTGACCTTGGTGAGATCCCCGCTAGCAGCATGAGGCTTGATGTCACCAAACAATACAAAGGTGACATCAACCCCACAAATATTAACCCCACTTGCCATAATTGGCACATCTAATAGATGTGCCTTTTCTTGGGCGGATGCTATTTTTAAGCTGGGGGGGCCAATATCCATGGCCTCTTATCAGCATGAGAATACCAGCCCCCAGCTGTCTGCTAATTTATTTAAATAATTAAAAAAACAGCGTGGGGGTCCCTCTATTCTTGGTAAACAGCTTTGCTGATGCTGACAGCTGAGGGTTGCAGCTCCCAGCTGTGAGTTTTGCCTGGCTGGTTATCAAAAATACAAGGGAACCAGTGCTGTTTTTTTAAATTATTTATTTACATCACAGGAGCTGGCTAATGAATCCACCCTCATCCGCTCCTGCGTTCGTTATTAGCGGCAGCAGACGTCGGATGATGGGAGCTGTAGTCCCATCAGCTGATGCTTGACCGGAGGTAAACGTTAAACCTCCGATCACAGCTGAGCACTCATGCTGTCTTTTGACAGCGTGGGAACCATGGCTCTCTGACCGGCGGGGATGATTTCACTGCCATTCAGAAACGGTGTCTGCCGAGCTGTCATGCACATGACAGCGTGGCAAACACTGGATTTTTAGGCCCCCACTCAAGTGAATGGTTTGAGTCCAGGAACTGTTTGAACTTTTTGTAACTGTTCAGCCGAACCCGCTGGACCCAAACATCCAGGTATCCAACCATCTCTAGTCATTGTCCATCTGTACTATGAAGTGCCATCCAGTCAACCTGCCAAAATTTGGTCAAACCTGAGCAGAAAGCATAGCTCTATACACTTTAGAATTCATCTGGCTGCTTCTGTGTTCAGTCACATAATCAATAAACACTAGTGACCAAGTGCCATTGGAAGCCATGCATGCCCATGTCATCACATTGCCTCCACTATGTTTTACAGAGGATGTGGTGTGCTTTGGATCATGAGCCATTCCAAGCCTTCTCCATACTTTCTTCTTCCCATCATTCTGGTACAGGTTGATCTTAGTTTCATCTGTCCAAAGAATGCTTTTCCATAACTGGGCTGGCTTCTATAGATGTATTTTTTGGCAAAGTCTAATCTTGCCTTTCTAATTTTAAGGCTGAGTAATGGTTTGAACCTTGTGGTGAAACCTCTGTCTTTGCTCTTATTAAATCTTCTCTTTATGGTAGACTTAGATTCTGAAACAATTCCTTCTTCCTGGAGAATGCTCTTCACTTAGGTGGAGGTTGTGAAGGTTTTTTTTCTTCACCATGGAAAAGATTCTGCGATCAATCACCACTATTTTCTTCCATGAACATCCGGTTCCAAAGCTCGCCAGTGTGCTCTTTTTATTTGAATAATGTACCAAACTGTTGATTTGGCCAATCCTAACATTTCTGCTATCTATCCGATGGATTTCTTCTTTTATTTCAGCCTAATGATGGTCTTCCACTGAGAGCTCCTTTAACTGCTTGTTGTGGGTTTACAGCAACAGCTTCCAAATGCAAATGCCACACCTGGAATCAGCTCCATCACTTTTACCTTCTTAATTAATGTTGTAGTAATGAGGGAATAGCCCTTGTAGCCTATTAAAGAGCTTTGGAGATGATTGTCCAATTACTTTTGGTCACTTTAAGAAGATGCAGCTGCATATTAAAGAGCTGTAATTCCTAAACCCTTGTTCCAATTAGGATTTGAATACACTTAAGTTAAAGCTGAGAGTCTGCACTTTAAGCCAATTGTCACAGATTTACCACAACAGAGAGGGGCCTGAAGATGGAAGGACGTACACTGTGGGCAACGAGATGACATGGGCAGCGTCCACCACCATCTTAGAGAAGGGCATTGCAGTGATTGGCTTGCTTTGGGGGGCGTCAGTGTCTATAAAAGCCCTGACCGCCGACCGCCATTTTACTTCTGCCAATCTTAACAGTAGGGAGAGGTTGCTGATGCTGTTTATCAGTAGGGAGAGAGTTAGGGCTGTAAAGATAGAAGAAGTTCTTATGTGCTTGTGCTGATAGCAATTGTGCTGTACAGATAGTGTGCAGTGACAGGGGAGGATTTTCTTGTGTGCAGCAGCGCTGGTTATTAGGCTGCCTGATAGCTGTATTGCTGTGTGTACACTGCTGTGCAGACTGCTTTTTACACAGCACTAATACTTTTAATCTTTTTTTCTGCACAGTTACCGACCGTTCATTTTTTCCCACACCGTATAGAGCTGTACGCTCCTCACACACTACTGTGTACTGGCTGGTATCACGGACAAATACATGCTGACTATCTGTGTGTGACTCCCGAAATAAATACGGAGATTTAAATTTTTCCCTACACTGTATACAGCTGTACGCTTCTGATACAGTACCGTATATCTGCTCTTTGTATTACGGTCAAATCCATATTGAGTGAGCGTCTGTGTGTGACTCCGGAAATATATATGGAGATTGAAATTTTTCCCTACACCGTATACAGCTGTACGCTCCTCATACAGTAAAAAACAACAAGTGGTAAAACCACAGATAACGACCGCAGATCCAAATTTATATAGAATAAATCTTTATTAATAGAAAAATGACACGCAGGTAAAATGTAGTGACAAACACACCAAGGCATAAAATGCGGACAAACATGCGGCAGTGGAAAATGCACACTGAAACCCGAGTAGCAGACTGGGCGCTGCATATAAATATGTATACACAAGTAAGTAGGACAGGTGGTGGCAAAATAACCTACATAGAAGGTAAATAAAACCAGTGTTGTAAGATCATACCTAACAAATCCCACCGTGAATCAGACATTATGTCAGTCCATCAAATAAATACCTACACTATAAAGCTCAGTGGCGCACCCAGGGCACAAGGGATCAGTGCGTCTGCCCCAGATATTGCCACATATTGTTGTTTGTGAGTGGTTTTGCGATTGATCCAGATAGTCTGAATTAAGGGCAACAATATGTATATATATTTTTTTTTGAAATTTATTATGTATTTCATTCTACTGTTGCTTTTCATAAGTCTTGTCTATGCTCCTCATACAGTACCATATATCTGCTGGTATTTTGGGTACATTTTCCAAAACATGAGGAAGTATGGTGGAAGAGGCCACGGACGTGGGCGGGGGGGGCCATCTGGTACTGATGGTGGTGGTGGTGCATCTGCTGGTAGTGCCAAAAGCACAATAGCACCTAAGGCAGGAGGTGTTGAGCCTGCGTCATCGTCTGGCTCCTGAAGGCCTGGAAGGCTCCCTTTTCTGGGAGTAGGTAAACTGCTTTTAAAGCAGGAGCAACAGGAACAGGTTTTGGCTTACATTGCCGAAACAGCCTCAAGCTCTATCGCCTCCTCTTCTGAAGTTTCAAAAAATGCAAGCACTGAGTCGTCAGTGCAAGCTCCTGGTCAGGAACAACACCTTTCCTTGTGTCCTTCACCCCCGCCAAAAGTGAAAGATGCGGCAGGCCACACTTCAGATTACTCCCTGGAGCTCTTTTCACATACCATGCCTGGGTTATCAAGGCATTCCCAGTCCAAGATGAATATGACATGGAGTGCACTGATGCACAGCCACTGCTATATGATTCTGCTGGTACATTCACCCAGAGCACTGCATTGCACTCGCAGTCTACTGAGCCAGATTCGGACCTTGATGAAACTCAGGTGCCCCTTCCCGCGTACTATACCACCTTACACGGTGACAGAGGAAGGTGCAGATGAAATTGAAGAGGAGGTGATGGATGACCCAGTTGTTGACCCGGATTGGCATCCATTGGGGGAAGAGGGTGCCGCTGGCAATAGCTCAGAAGAGGAGGAGGATCCACAGCAGGTATCGACATCGCAGCTGCGTTATCTGGCAGGCCCGTAGCAGTCCAAAAACGTGTTAAAAAAACAAAAAGAGTTGCAGGACAGCTTGGCCAGATGGTCAAATTAGCACAGCGTGCAAGCCCTGAAAATGTTTCCATTACTAGGAAGAGTGCAGTGTGGCACTTTTTTGACCAAAATCCTATTGATGAGGCAAAGGTTATCTGTAAGAAGTGCGGAAGGACCTTTAGCAGAGGGAAAAATCTCCGAAATTTGAATACCAGTTGCATGCTTAGACATTTAAACTCTATGCACTTGCAAGCGTGGATGGACTACAATACCTCAGGTAGCACACGTGCACCTGCTCTGACTGAAGGCAGCCACCAATGCTACATCGCTTCTCCCACTGTAAGCCCACCGGTTAGCACACCATCAGCAAGAAATGTTGAGGTGTCGTCGCAAGGCCAAAGCAGTCAGGGATATAACTAAATGACACTGGCACTCATGATCAATAAACAAAGTAAATTTTTATTCCATATCCAATGGTGACGTTTCGGTCATTAACTATGACCTTCCTCAGACTGGAAAATATATACAGAAAACAAGAAAATAGATTTTAGCCTCATATAATACAATAACACAAAGTATATAATGAACAATATATATATATTATTAAAGTCAAATTTGAAAAATCATAATATATATAGAGAAAAAGAAAGTAGTCAAGATATCAGATGATGTCTCAATTTAGCAGTGACAATATCGACAGTGGAGTTTTGGTTTTTTTGAGAAATACTAAAGATATACTAATAAATATTCAGTATATGAAAAAGGAGAGATTATATAGGGAAACCCGCTGTGCTTACCGGATTATATTGTTGTGAAAAAGTCATTCTAGATGAGCTTAATCACATTAGTATACACAGTGCTCATTTAGGTGCTGCGATGATTTAACAGACCAAAAGGTCTGATGATTGTCCTTGAGCGAAAAAAGACCACTAGTCAAATACATGCAATGTCCACATTTGCTAACATCATATGATTAGAGTCCATCTTACCGTTGGTGTGATCGGAGCTCAGTGACAGTTAGTAGCGCTCGGGAAACGTGGCTATGCCGCCGGTGGGTAGTGCGCTCTGAACGCCGAAAACATGTGGGAAGCAATATGGCGTCTGGACCGGAAGTGAAAATGCGTCACTATGTGATGACGCGGTGATGGAACGCAAGTGGAGCGCACGAAAGAAGGACGCACAGGAAGTGATGTATCCAATAGTGAGAGTGGCCGCTGGTGGAACGCTCTGTGGAACGCAAAGTCGTTTCTGACATCGTCATACTGTGAATCGTGTCGTAATGCTGGAAAGGTAAGTATACAGGTATAATAAAGAATCAATTTTGGACCTGAAAAACAGGATGAAGATCAATAAGAAAGTGATAATAAAGTACATATTTCATGAAATTATCAGAAAGAAAATTATGAAGTATATCATGATAATAAGGCACATTATATATATGACAATATAATCACATTGGTTACAAGATATGATTCAAGAAAAATTCATAACATTATATTCACGATTTAACCCCTTCGCGATGTATCCAATAGGCTTCTCTATATTGGAGTTTTTTAATGAGATTCCCACCTCTCCTATTCATTGTAACCTGTTCCAAGACCAAAAATTGCAGTTGAGCTATGGAATGGTTCCTTTCATTAAAATGATATGGAATGGGTAGGTGGTGTTTTTTACAGCGAATGTCCGATTTGTGATGGGATATGTGATCTTTCACCATCTGGGATGTTTCCCCCACGTATATTTTGCCGCATGGGCACTTAATGGCATATATAACATTTTTGGACTCGCAGGTGAAGAACCCAGATATAGGGATGTCTTCACCTGAAAAGGGGTGAGAAATCTTAGGACCTTTTAATATATTAGTGCATTGTGCACATTTAAGGCATGGATATGTACCTTTTTTCTGTGTCCTAAGAAATGTCTGTCTGGGAACAATAGTTGATGAGCCAATGTCAGCTCGAATTATCTTATTTTTGATATTACTTGGTCTTCTAAAGCAGGGTAAAAAGAATGACTGAAATTCAGGGATTCCTGGAAAACTGTCTCGCAGGATGTACCAGTGTTTTCGGATTAAATTATGAAGTTTATACATGAACGGATGAAACGTATGTACAAAAGGAATTCTGTTAATTGGAGTTCTGTCATTTGACCTCCTGGTTTGTTGTGTTTGTTGTAGTAATCTTTCTGGATAACCTCTTTGTAGAAATTTACATTTCATTTCATCAAGTCTGCGTAATCTTATATCTGGATCACTGACAATGCGTTTCACTCGTTCAAACTGAGACATGGAACCGATCTTTTCACTGCTTTGGGGTGGCAGCTCTGATACAGTAATAAACTGTTTCTATCCGTTTCTTTTGTATATAGATCTAATGTTAGAAGACCCTGATGATCTAGTAAAACTTTGGTGTCTAGAAAACTCACTTCTTTATGGTCATATTTAAGAGTGAATGTTAATTCTGGCCATATCCCATTAATTTGATCAAAGAAGATTTTTAAATCTTCACTTGAACCCGTCCATATACAAAATATGTCGTCAATGTAACGACGCCATATCTTACAATGTTGACAATAAAGTGTATTAGTGTAGACATAATCCTGCTCAAAAAATGACATAAAGCAATTTGCATAAGGAGGGGCCACATTGGACCCCATTGCTGTACCTTGTATTTGAAGATAGAACGAATCTTCTAATTCTTGGTAAGAACTAGTTCTAATAGTTCAATGAGAAATCTAGTAGAATATGGATCAATTTGAGATTGTTGAAATAGTCGTTCTGTTGCTCTTATGCCTTTTGCATGTATAATTGATGTATATAAGTTATTAACATCTAAAGTCACTAATAGGTCCGTTACCACCAAATGCTCTATCTGTTGAATAAGTTGTATAAATTTCTACAAAGAGGTTATCCAGAAAGATTACTACAACAAACACAACAAACCAGGAGGTCAAATGACAGAACTCCAATTAACAGAATTCCTTTTGTACATACGTTTCATCCGTTCATGTATAAACTTCATAATTTAATCCGAAAACACTGGTACATCCTGCGAGACAGTTTTCCAGGAATCCCTGAATTTCAGTCATTCTTTTTACCCTGCTTTAGAAGACCAAGTAATATCAAAAATAAGATAATTCGAGCTGACATTGGCTCATCAACTATTGTTCCCAGACAGACATTTCTTAGGACACAGAAAAAAGGTACATATCCATGCCTTAAATGTGCACAATGCACTAATATATTAAAAGGTCCTAAGATTTCTCACCCCTTTTCAGGTGAAGACATCCCTATATCTGGGTTCTTCACCTGCGAGTCCAAAAATGTTATATATGCCATTAAGTGCCCATGCGGCAAAATATACGTGGGGGAAACATCCCAGATGGTGAAAGATCGCATATCCCATCACAAATCGGACATTCGCTGTAAAAAACACCACCTACCCATTCCATATCATTTTAATGAAAGGAACCATTCCATAGCTCAACTGCAATTTTTGGTCTTGGAACAGGTTACAATGAATAGGAGAGGTGGGAATCTCATTAAAAAACTCCAATATAGAGAAGCCTATTGGATACATCGCTTACAATCACTAGAGCCGAAGGGGTTAAATCGTGAATATAATGTTATGAATTTTTCTTGAATCATATCTTGTAACCAATGTGATTATATTGTCATATATATAATGTGCCTTATTATCATGATATACTTCATAATTTTCTTTCTGATAATTTCATGAAATATGTACTTTATTATCACTTTCTTATTGATCTTCATCCTGTTTTTCAGGTCCAAAATTGATTCTTTATTATACCTGTATACTTACCTTTCCAGCATTACGACACGATTCACAGTATGACGATGTCAGAAACGACTTTGCGTTCCACAGAGCGTTCCACCAGCGGCCACTCTCACTATTGGATACATCACTTCCTGTGCGTCCTTCTTTCGTGCGCTCCACTTGCGTTCCATCACCGCGTCATCACATAGTGACGCATTTTCACTTCCGGTCCAGACGCCATATTGTTTCCCACATGTTTTCGGCGTTCACAGCGCACTACCCACCGGCGGCATAGCCACGTTTCCCGAGCGCTACTAACTGTCACTGAGCTCCGATCACACCAACGGTAAGATGGACTCTAATCATATGATGTTAGCAAATGTGGACATTGCATGTATTTGACTAGTGGTCTTTTTTCGCTCAAGGACAATCATCAGACCTTTTGGTCTGTTAAATCATCGCAGCACCTAAATGAGCACTGTGTATACTAATGTGATTAAGCTCATCTAGAACGACTTTTTCACAACAATATAATCCGGTAAGCACAGCGGGTTTCCCTATATAATCTCTCCTTTTTCATATACTGAATATTTATTAGTATATCTTTAGTATTTCTCAAAAAAACCAAAACTCCACTGTCGATATTGTCACTGCTAAATTGAGACATCATCTGATATCTTGACTACTTTCTTTTTCTCTATATATATTATGATTTTTCAAATTTGACTTTAATAATATATATATATTGTTCATTATATACTTTGTGTTATTGTATTATATGAGGCTAAAATCTATTTTCTTGTTTTCTGTATATATTTTCCAGTCTGAGGAAGGTCATAGTTAATGACCGAAACGTCACCATTGGATATGGAATAAAAATTTACTTTGTTTATTGATCATGAGTGCCAGTGTCATTTAGTTATATTTGATATGGGCTTGGTAACCCTAGTATCTGAGCACCACCATTTATAGAGGAGTGACGTGCATGTTTATTCGTAAAGCAGTCAGGGAATCCCAATGTTTTTCCAACGAAAGACTGAATCTAGGCCATCACAACCACCATCACCATCACCAACCCCCTCTCAGTCCACCATGTCCACCGCTAGTTCCCCCATATGCATCTCTCAAGTTCAGCTCACCCTAGCAGACACTCTGAGTAGGACAAGAAAGTACTCATCCTCTCATCCGCATACACTGGCTTTGAACGCCTACATTGCCAAACTGATCTCATTAGAGATGATGCCCTTCCGTTTGGTTGAAAGCGCAGCATTCCGAGAGCTCATGGCCTACGCTGTCTCATGCTATGACCTACCCAGTCGGTACTTCTTTTCTAGAAAATCCATCCCTGCCCTCCACCTGCATGTGAAAGACCACATTGTCCATGCACTCAAACAATCAGTGAGTGGAAAGGTGCACCTCACAACAGATGCATGGGCCAGTAGGCATGGCAAGGGCCATTACGTGTCCATCACTGCGCACTGGGTTAATGTGGTGGATGCAGGGTCCACAGGGGACAGTGGCGGTGGGACAGTGCTGCCTAGCCCACGGTATAGGCAACAGTTGGCTCCAGAAGCAAAAGCTTGCCGACAGAGCGCAGTCGCACGAGCACTCCATCAGCAGCTGCCAGTGTTGCACACGAGGTGTCTCACTGTCGAACAGCTAGTGGTAAGCGTCAGAAGATGTCTTTGGGCGACAACAGACACACCACGGAGGTACTGGCCGACTACTTGCAGCGAGAAACTGAATCATGGCTGGGCAGTCTACATCTTGAGCCAGGCAAGGTAGTTAGTGATAACGGGCGTAATTTTGTGTTGGCCATAGCCCGGGCAAAACTCTGACACATACCTTGCTTGGTTCACACCTTGAACCTGGTGGTGCAGTGCTTCCTAAAAAATTATCCCGACTTAGCAGCCCTGCTCCATAAGGTGCGAAGACTGTGCTCGCACAACCGTGGCTCGCCCGTAGACTCCAGTCATATGCAGATGCTGCAGCGATCGCTCCACCTCCCCAAGCACCGCCTAATCATAGACGTTGCAAATAGTGTTGAGCCACCCCAGTAGTGTTCGAGATCGGTTCGGTTTGCCGAACACCATATGTTCGACGAACTGTTCGTCGAACTGTTCGTTGAACACCATCGAACACCGTTAAAACCAAAGGCAGGCAAACAAAAACACATAGAAACACATAGAAAACACTTAGAAAACACTTAAAAGGTGTCCAAAACCTGACAAACTGCTCAGAAGACACAACTAACACATGGAAAAGTGACAAGTACATATAGTCATGCGAAAAGAAAAGAGGTGGAGGAGTAAAAGGAGGGGGAGACACAGATATAGGCATGTCATGCCCTTCTAAAACCGAAAAAAAGTGCGAAGCCGACACGGCCAGTCCGTTCCTGCCCGTGCGACCTGCGTGTCGCCGGGTTTGTGCCAGAGCTGCGGTGGACCCTGAGGCCATCCCCTCTCCCAATACTGGTGCCTGTCCGCTGGTGGGTCGAGCGAGCACCCCTGCGGTGGAGGCAGGTCTAATCTTTTTAATTTAAATTGTCTCTCTAATTTGAATGAGTACACTTTAAATCCTTTTACAAGGATCTATTGGAGGGCAAGTCTCATTCAAGCAGCCGCAGTAATTCCAGCTCCAGTAGCGTCCAGTAAAGCTGCTGCAGTTAAAAAGCTTTTATAAGGATCGAGCTTGGCGGTCCACTGCAAGGCATCCTACTGCCAGTTCCAGCCCCTGTGCCTTGGGGTGCCTCCCCGATGTTCTTCACTGAGTGTCCCGGGGGCCCGAAGCATTTCCTTTGAAAAAATTAAGTGTCCAAACTACAGGTGGTGTAGCTTGCTTAACAGTTGGGTTAATCCGCTGACTAGCAAACACTGCTACTAGGCCCAAAGTATTGCTTGGGCTAGATGCAGTTAAAAATTTGTAATTAGATACTGTCGTTGGATGCTGAGAAAGCATTCCATAGAGTCTCCAGGCACGCCATATATTATTCTCTTACAAAGCTTAGGGTAGGAGACCCTTTTATAGCCAAAATCATGGCCCTGTATTGCAATCTGTCAGCTAGGCTGAAGATAAATAGAACATTATCATCACCTTTCATAATCACCAATGGGACAAGGCAGCGATGTCCTCTGTCCCCTCTCTTATACATCCTAGTGATGGAGCACCTGCTCTCATCAATTCACGATAACCCCAATATTAGAGGGATTGAGGTGGGAGGCACCGAGTACAAGTGCTCTGCATTTGCTGATGAATGATGTCCTAGTATATATCACTCAACCACATATATCCATCACTGCTGTTATGGCTGAAATAGATCACTTTGGTACATGGTCAAATTTTAAAATCAATGCAGCGAAGTCTGAGGCCCTCGATGTTTCCCTCCCCAAATCCATACAGGATTCCATCCAGTCCAACTTTCCCTTTGCCTGGCCCTAACAGGGTATCAAATACTTAGGAATTTGTATTCATAGAGACCTCTCCCGTCTATTTTTTCTTAATTTTGGGCCCTTTATTGAACAACTCCATAGAGATCTTACTTCTTGGACGGTGAAGGATTTTTCCTGGTTCGACAGAATAAATATACTTAAAATGAACGTCCTACCTAAATTCTTATACCTCTTCCAAACCATTCCCATGGTAATTCCCTCAAATTTTTGGAAAAGACTATGCATTAGCTTTTGCAGATTTATCTGGGCAAGTGGGCGTCCACTCATTCGTGGGGATGTTATGATCAGACACAAACAAAAGGGGGGCCTTAGCCTTCCGGATTGTAGAAGGTATTACATGGTAGCAGTACACGCTAGAATCCTCGACTTCTTCCATCATTCGGAGGGGAAATTGTGGGTTAAAATAGCTCAATCCATTTGTCCTAAAGCTCTTACCACTCTCCCATGGTGCACCCATTTAATTGTCCCCTCTCTTGGCCTCATGTCATATAGTACTTATGCCACTGCTTTGGCATCCAAAAAAAAAGCTTATCCTCAATCGATCCTCAGGGCCCTTTGCTCCCGATTTCAGATAATCCAGATTTCCCACCAGGACTATCTGCAAATAGATTTCTCGGTTCAAATAAATCCCATCCGATATTATTTTCTCATGTCATCTACAATACTTCGCTGCTCACCCTCAATGACTTGTTACAGGGAAGAGCCACTTCCCTGAAGGCAAATTTTGAATACAGCCAGTTACAACACTTCTATTCAACTGTGAAGAAGCGCACACATCTTCATAGAGATCTCACAAACTTTGAAACATTGAGCCTATCATTGTCACCCTCTACACACTCCATCTCCCTACTGTATAATCTCCTCATTGCCCAGGTAAGTGACAATAGCCCAGGATTCTGCGGTGCATGGGAAAGGGAACTGGGGAAGTCCTTCTCTGACTCACAATGGGATAAATGTTTCTTCCTAACACATAAAACCTCAATAGGGTCCAAAGCTCAGGAAACCTCCTTCAAAATTATCTCTAGATGGTACCGGGTACCAGCAGTCCTTCATAGATGGTATCCAGTGGTCTCAGATAGATGTTGGAGATGTGGGGAGGGGGAAGGGACAATGTCACACATATGGTGGGCATGCCCTATAATAAATGCATATTGGGCAAAGGTGGTTCCCATGATTGAGAAAATAACTGGTTTGACTATCCCTAATACGCCAGAAGCACTCCTTTTATCAATGTTACCAATAGGTAAACTGTTGTGAATGGGTTTGAGATGAGTTCTGAGCAGAGGCTCCCTCTGGTGGTTACAAGCGGTACTAGTGAGGATTGGGAATCAGGTGTTACTGATTGGTCTTATTTAAGGGAATCATTTTCCCATCAGGGTTGCCGGTGATCAATTGTTCTGGTCTGAATCCTTCTTTCCAGTTTCCCTTGTAGCCTGCTGTGTCGTGTCTGCATCTCCTGCTATCAGATAAGACAATTTCTTATTTTGTGTTTTTGCTATATTTTTGCATTTTGTCCTGCCCTTCTGTGGGGGCCTTCTGGGTTCCTTCCGGGGGCTTTTGCCCTCTCTGTTTAGTCCAGCCACTGTGTTTTGTACTTTTGCTTTTTGCAGTTTTTTCAGTGGCTGCTGTTTTTGTTACACCAGAGAACTAATTTAGGTGGTAGAGGTCGTGTGATCTCAGGTGATTTTGAAATTAGTAGAGTTGGTGTTTTTCAGGGTTTTCTGGGATTGCAGTAAGTACCCTTCCTGTCCTTTTCTATTTAGATAGTTTGGGCCCCAGCGTTTGCTCATACTATTTTCTTTCTGTGTCAGTATTTCCTCTTGTCTAACCGCCATTACATGTTTGGGGGCTTTCTATTATCTTTGGGGTTCTGCTCCGGGGCAGATAGCTTTCCTATTTCTATCTTTAGGTGTAGTTAGTTTCTCAGGCTGTTACGAGGCGTCTAGGACCATCGTAGGAACGCTCCACGGCTGCCTCTAGTTGTGGTGGTTAGTCAGGGTACTGCAATCTCATAGATTCCAACTGCTCTGGTGTATTTCCTTTTTTACCTGCACTCCTCAGCTACCGTAACATAACAGTATCACCGGCCATAAAAATTGTATGGTACTCACAGAAGGGAAAAAATATTTTGAAGGAAGAAAAGTTGTCAGAGATATTTTTCTGTTTGTTGCATTTTTTTTTTTTTTCCCTCTGTATCTCTGGGGCTGGGGAGGATCTTTTCTCCCAATGGAGTTTGCACAGTTGTCTGGCCGTGTGGATCAGCTTGCCACTGAGGTTCGGAGTATTGCTGCATATCTTGCTAGGTTGCCTGTTGTGGAACCTAGGATCCCCATGCCAGATTTGTTTTCAGGGGATCGAGCTAAGTTTCAGAATTTCAAAAATAATTGTAAATTGTTTCTTGCCTTAAAATCTAAGTCCTCAGGAAACGCAGCGCAGCAGGTTCAAATTGTCATCTCTCTCCTGCGCGGCGATCCTCAGGATTGGGCTTTTTCCCTCACACCTGGGGATCCTGTTTTGAGTGATGTTGATGCATTTTTTCAGGCTTTGGGGTTATTGTACGATGAGCCTAATGTCACTGATCAAGCTGAAAAAGCCTTGTTGGCATTAAATCAGGGGCTTGATGACGCTGAGTTATACTGTCAGAGATTCCGTAGGTGGGCAGTCCTGACCAAATGGAATGACGACGCTTTGGCGGCCCTTTTCCGGAAGGGTCTGTCGGATAATGTAAAGGATGTTATGGTGGGATTCCCTGTCCCCTCTGGTCTCAATGATTCTATGTCATTAGCGATTCAAATTGACAGACGTTTGCGTGAGCGGAGAAGTATGCGTGGAGTGGTGTTGCCTTGTGAGCCAGCTGCTGAGCCCATGCAGTGTGATGGAGTGGTGTCTGGGGCACAGCGTCATGAGTTTCGAAAGCGCAATGGGTTATGTTTCTACTGTGGTGATGCCTCTCATGCTATTTCAGTCTGCCCTAAGCGGGGAAGACGTTTTGCACGCTCAGTTGTCTTGGGTAGTGTTCAGACTAAGTTTTTATTAACTGTCACTCTGATATGCTCTCTGTCCTCATTTTCTGCTCAGGCTTTCGTTGATTCTGGAGCAGCTATTAACCTGATGGATTATGATTTTGCTAAACGTTGTGGATTTCCCTTGATACCCCTACAGAAGTCTATTCCCCTACTGGGGATCGATTCTACCCCTTTGGCTGAGAATAAACCCCAGTTTTCTACTCAGGTGATAATGAGGGTTGAACCTGATCACCAGGAGTGCTGCAAATTTTTGGTTCTATATAATCTGCATGACATTATCGTGCTGGGTTTCCCTTGGTTACAGTCTCATAATCCTGTTTTGGATTGGAAATCTGTGTCTGTAACCAGTTGGGGCTGCCAATGTGTTAATACCAACACTCCTGTTTTTTCTGCCTCCCCCCAGGCTGAGGATGTTCCTGACTTTTTGTTTGATTTTTCTGATGTGTTTAGCGAAAGTAAATCTGCATCCTTACCTCCCCATAGGAGCTATGACTGCGCTATTGAATTAGTGCCAGGTAGTAAATTCCCTAAGGGTCGCCTTTTTAACTTGTCTGTACCTGAACATGACGCTATGCGGTCTTATATCAAGGAATCATTGGAGAAGGGTCATATCAGACCATCCTCTTCACCCTTAGGTGCCGGTTTTTTCTTTGTGGCCAAAAAAGATGGTTCATTAAGGCCGTGTATTGATTATCGTCTCTTGAACAATATTACTGTGAAATATCAATACCCGTTACCCTTGATTTCTGACCTGTTTTCCAGGGTGAAAAACGCTACTTGGTTTACCAAGCTTGACCTCAGGGGGGCGTATAATCTTATTCGCATTAAGCACGGGGATGAATGGAAGACGGCATTTAACACCCCTGAAGGGCATTTTGAGTACCTTGTGATGCCCTTTGGGCTCACTAATGCTCCTTCCGTCTTCCAGTCCTTCATGAATGACATTTTCAGGGATTTTGTGGACAAGTTTCTGATTGTTTATTTGGATGATATCTTGATTTTTTCTAATCACTGGGACTCTCATGTGAAACATGTTCGAACTGTATTCCAGATTTTGAGAGAGAATGCTCTGTATGTGAAGGGATCAAAGTGTCTTTTTGGCGTACAGAAGATCTCATTTCTGGGATTCATTTTGTCCCCATCTGTTATTGAAATGGACCCGGTCAAGGTTCAGGCCATCTGTGATTGGGTCCAACCTACTTCATTAAAGGCTCTTCAGAGATTTTTGGGTTTTGCCAATTTTTATCGTAAATTTATTGGTAATTTCTCTGTTATTGTTAAACCATTAACTGATTTGACCAGAAAGGGTTCTGATGTGGTGAATTGGCCTCCTGAGGCAGTCTCTGCGTTTCAGGAACTTAAGCAGAGATTCACTTCTGCTCCTGTTCTACGGCAGCCTGATGTTTCTCTGCCATTTCAGGTGGAGGTTGATGCCTCTGAAATTGGGGCAGGTGCCGTTTTGTCCCAAAAAGATCCAGAGACCTCTAAAAGTAACCCTTGTGCCTTTTTCTCTCGAAAATTTTCTCCTACTGAACGTAATTATGACGTGGGTAATCGGGAGTTATTGGCCATGAAGTGGGCTTTTGAAGAGTGGAGACATTGGCTGGAGGGAGCCAAACATCAGGTGGTGGTCCTTACGGACCATAAGAATCTGGTCTATCTGGAATCTGCCAAGCGACTCAATCCTAGACAGGCCAGGTGGGCCTTGTTTTTCACACGTTTTAATTTTGTGGTTTCCTTTCTTCCTGGCACTAAGAATGTTAAGGCGGATGCCCTCTCGAGGAGTTTCCTTGCGGACTCTCCTGAGCTATCTGATCCCTCTGTTATTTTGAAGGAGGGTGTAGTTCTTTCCGCCATCTCGCCTAATTTGAGACTTGCTCTGGAGGGGTGTCAGGAGGATAGGCCCGAGCGCTGCCCTGTTGGAAAATTGTTTGTCCCGGACCAATGGAAAAAGAGTGTGATGTCTGAGATTCATTGTTCCGCATTGGCTGGGCATCCCGGAATTTTTGGTACCAGAGACTTGGTTAGTCGGTCCTTTTGGTGGCCTACCTTGTCTCGCGATGTCAGGGAATTTGTGCAGTCCTGCGGGACTTGCTCTCGCTCCAAGCCTTGCTCTCGCTCTAGTGGTTTGTTGATGCCATTGCCTGTGCCCAAGAGACCATGGACCCATATCTCTATGGATTTCATTTCCGATCTTCCTGTTTCTCAGAGAATGACCACCATCTGGGTAATTTGTGATAGGTTTTCCAAAATGATACATCTTGTGCCATTACCTAAGTTGCCTTCCTCCTCTGAATTGGTGCCGTTGTTCCTTCAGCACGTGGTTCGTTTACACGGCATTCCTGAGAACATTGTGTCTGACAGAGGAGTCCAGTTTGTTTCCAGATTTTGGAGGACTTTTTGTTCTAAACTGGGTGTTCAATTGTCTTTCTCCTCGGCATTTCATCCTCAGACCAATGGTCAAACTGAGAGAACAAACCAGACATTGGAGACTTATCTAAGATGCTTTGTGTCTGCTGATCAGGATGACTGGGTCTCTTTTTTGCCTTTGGCTGAGTTTGCTCTTAATAATAGGGCTAGCTCTGCCACTTTAATGTCTCCGTTTTTCTGTAATTC
Organism: Oophaga sylvatica; assembly: GCA_033576555.1. Lineage (NCBI taxonomy): Eukaryota > Metazoa > Chordata > Amphibia > Anura > Dendrobatidae > Oophaga > Oophaga sylvatica. The sequence continues at coordinate 302,383,832 of JARQOD010000004.1, read as the reverse complement.
TGGGTTTCACCCTCGATTTTCTTCAGGACAGACGGAGGCTTCTGTCTGTCCAGGTGTTGACTCTGTTGTTGAGCGTATGCAGCAGATTTGGGACCAGGTAGTGGAGAGGTTGTCCCTCTCTCAGGAGAAGGCCCAGCGGTTTGCTAACCGGCATAGGACTGATGGTCCTCGGTTTAAAGTGGGGGACTTGGTCTGGTTGTCCTCAAAGAATATTCCTATGAGAGTAGCATCTCCTAAATTTAAGCCTAGGTTCATTGGACCTTATAAGATCATGGAGATTATTAATCCTGTTTCTTTTCGTTTGCTTCTTCCAGGGACATTTAAGATCCATAACGTGTTCCACAAGTCCTTGTTGAAGAGGTTTGTTGAGCCAGTGGTTCCTGCTGCTGTGCCTCCTGACCCTGTTTTGGTTGAGGGCAATCTGGAGTATGTGGTTGAGAAAATATTGGATTCTCGTTTTTCTAGACGAAGACTCCAGTATTTGGTTAAATGGAGAGGTTATGGTCAGGAAGATAATTCTTGGGTGTTTGCTTCGGACATCCATGCTAGGAGACTTATCCGTGCGTATCATAGAACTCATCCTGACCGACCTGGTTGCTCAAATGAGGGTTCGGTGACCCCTCCTCAAGGGGGGGGTACTGTTGTGAATGGGTTTGAGATGAGTTCTGAGCAGAGGCTCCCTCTGGTGGTTACAAGCGGTACTAGTGAGGATTGGGAATCAGGTGTTACTGATTGGTCTTATTTAAGGGAATCATTTTCCCATCAGGGTTGCCGGTGATCAATTGTTCTGGTCTGAATCCTTCTTTCCAGTTTCCCTTGTAGCCTGCTGTGTCGTGTCTGCATCTCCTGCTATCAGATAAGACAATTTCTTATTTTGTGTTTTTGCTATATTTTTGCATTTTGTCCTGCCCTTCTGTGGGGGCCTTCTGGGTTCCTTCCGGGGGCTTTTGCCCTCTCTGTTTAGTCCAGCCACTGTGTTTTGTACTTTTGCTTTTTGCAGTTTTTTCAGTGGCTGCTGTTTTTGTTACACCAGAGAACTAATTTAGGTGGTAGAGGTCGTGTGATCTCAGGTGATTTTGAAATTAGTAGAGTTGGTGTTTTTCAGGGTTTTCTGGGATTGCAGTAAGTACCCTTCCTGTCCTTTTCTATTTAGATAGTTTGGGCCCCAGCGTTTGCTCATACTATTTTCTTTCTGTGTCAGTATTTCCTCTTGTCTAACCGCCATTACATGTTTGGGGGCTTTCTATTATCTTTGGGGTTCTGCTCCGGGGCAGATAGCTTTCCTATTTCTATCTTTAGGTGTAGTTAGTTTCTCAGGCTGTTACGAGGCGTCTAGGACCATCGTAGGAACGCTCCACGGCTGCCTCTAGTTGTGGTGGTTAGTCAGGGTACTGCAATCTCATAGATTCCAACTGCTCTGGTGTATTTCCTTTTTTACCTGCACTCCTCAGCTACCTTAACATAACAGTAAACGTAGTTATAAAAGGTCATCACTAGGCTACCCAATACAGGTGGCTAAGAATGTCATTCCACGACACTGGAAAAGCAGAGACCCACCCACTGTGGAGGAATGGTTTGTGCAGATCTCCCTCATTAATAGGATGGAGCATCTGATTGCCATCTCACCGGCTGATGTTGATAGATACTGTGTGATTTAGAGGAATTGGATTGATTTGCAAAACTCTGACACCTACCATCTAGCCCCCAACTAAAGTTATCCGTGATGTCGGCACAACAATGATCATAATCGCACTCTATTGATTGGTGGTCTGCCGTGGTCCGCTCCCTCTCTCTCTATCTTTCATATTGAAAAATACATGGTTGATCTGGATATTGATGGAAAACCCTCCCTGTACCCCCAATGTACTGTCGTTATGCATACATTTATAGATATACTACCCCTTTTACTATGCATATTGTATTTTCTTGTACTTTTTCACCACAAAAATAAAAAATAAATTGAATTTGAAAAAAAAAATTGTAATTAGATCTACAGCCGGTGGCTACTCCGCTGACTAGCAGACACTGAAGCTTTGGAGCAGACCTCTGATTCCCAGGCTATAGTATGAGTAAACAGCTCTTCACACTCAACCATCTGTGTTACCCCAAGCCATAGTGTATGTAGTTTCTTATGGTTAAAAGGGGGGGGGAAAGACCCAACCCACCTGTAATTGATGATGCCAACGTCACGTAAAAGACAGCAAGGGGACTCCATAAAGAGTCTCCATTTTTTACAAAAATTTGGGGCACAGACACCACTTAAGTAGCATCAATTGCCCCAGAGTTGCTTAAAACAGTTGGAGAGGCTTTTACTCTCCCCAGGATAACACAGGGGTAGAAAAGTCCTTGCGGATCCATGATTTGTTCATCTTTATGAACGTGAGTCTGTCTACATTCTCAGTGGACAGCCGCGTGCGCTTATCTGTCAGCACACCACCAGCAGCGCTGAACACACGTTCAGAGAGAACGCTGGCTGCGGGGCATGACAAGATCTCCAAGGCGTGAGTGGCGAGCTCTGGCCATTTATCCAGATTGGAAGCCCAAAAAGAGCAAGGGTAAAGTGACAAAGTCATGGCTTCGATGTTCAGTTGGAGATACTCCTGTACCATTGTCTCTAGGCTTTGACTCTGTGTCTGACTTCTTGTCTCCTGTGGCCTTGCAAAGGATGGGCTAAAAAAGTGGTGAAAGGATTCCGCAAAATTGCTGTTAACACCAGCAGATACTGTGTTTCTGTTACGGTTTGAGTGCTGAAGACTTGACAGTCCCACGGTTGGCAAGTTAGAACTGTGAGATTCACTACGTGCACCACTGGTGTTTTTTGGAAAGCACATGTAAGATTATGCAACAGTCTCTGCTGATATTCCTGCATGCGTGAATCCCTTTCTATGGCAGGAATTATTTCTGCAAATTTACTTTTGTACCTGGGATCTAAGAGTGTGGCTACCCTGTAGTCTGGATTATTTCGAATTCTGACAATTCGAGGGTCATGTTGCAGGTAGTGCAGCAAGAAGGCACTCATGTGTCTTGCACATCCAGGAGCACCAAGTCCCTGTTGTGTTGGTGGCGAGGTAAGAATCATGCTTCCATCCTCTGCCCTCTCCCCCCAACCTCACACAACAGAAATGTGATCAAGGTCTCCCTTATCTGATGAGTCTTCCATGCCCATCGCCAGTTCGTCCTCCACTTCTTCCTGGGCTCCTGCACCTTCCTCACTAGTTTGGCTGCTACCATGCGCCCTGGTTAATCCCTCTCCCCCACCCTCCTAATTGACAAGTCTGGAGTTGTTTGCAAAAAAAACGATGGATGGAAACTGAGCAGAGCTGAGTGGTCAATTTGTGGTACTAGCCCAAAAGGATTGGCTGGGTTAGAAGCAGTAAAACAATTTTATTAGATAGACAGGTGGTGGAGCTTGGTATAGATGGCCTAATAGAATGAGTACCACACACTGCTACTATGCCCCAAATTATTTTACAGGCAAGATGCAGCTAAAAATTTGTAGTTATTTGAACGCTGGTGGAGCTTAGTATAGATGGCCTAATAGAGTGAGTACGACACACTGCTACTATGCCCCAAATTATTGTCCAGGCAAGATGCAGCTAAAAATTATTAGTAATTTCAACGCTGGTGGAGCTTAGTATAGATGGCCTAATAGAATGAGTACCACACACTGCTACTATGCCTAAAATTATTGTCCAGGCAAGATGCAGCTAAAAATTATTAGTAATTTGAATGCTGGTGGAGCTTAGTATAGATGGCCTAATAGAATGAGTACCACACACTGCTACTATGCCCAAAATTATTGTCCAGGCAAGATGCAGCTAAAAATTCGTAGTTATTTGAACGCTGGTGGAGCTTTGTCTAGATGGCCTAATAGAATGATTACCACACACTGCTACTATGCCCCAAATTATTGTCCAGGCAAGATGCAGCTAAAAATTATTAGTAATTTCAACGCTGGTGGAGCTTAGTATAGATGGCCTAATAGAATGAGTACCACACACTGCTACTATGCCTAAAATTATTGTCCAGGCAAGATGCAGCTAAAAATTATTAGTAATTTGAATGCTGGTGGAGCTTAGTATAGATGGCCTAATAGAATGAGTACCACACACTGCTACTATGCCCAAAATTATTGTCCAGGCAAGATGCAGCTAAAAATTCGTAGTTATTTGAACGCTGGTGGAGCTTTGTCTAGATGGCCTAATAGAATGATTACCACACACTTCTACTATGCCCCAAATTTTTTTACAGGCAAGATGCAGCTAAAAATTATTAGTAATTTCAACGCTGCTGGAGCTTAGTATAGATGGCCTAATAGAATGAGTACCACACACTGCTACTATGCCCAAAATTATTGTCCAGGCAAGATGCAGCTAAAAATTATTAGTAATTTCAACGCTGATGGAGCTTTGTATAGATGGCCTAATAGAATGAGTACCACACACTGCTACTATGCCCAAAATTATTGTCCAGGCAAGATGCAGCTAAAAATTATTAGTAATTTCAAAACTGGTGGAGCTTTGTATAGATGGCCTAATAGAATGAGTACCACACACTGCTACTATGCCCCAAATTATTTTACAGGCAAGATGCAGCTAAAAATTCGTAGTAAATTGAACGCTGGTGGAGCTTAGTATAGATGGCCTAATAGAATGAGTACCACACACTGCTACTATGCCCAAAATTATTGTCCAGGCAAGATGCAGCTAAAAATTATTAGTAATTTCAACGCTGATGGAGCTTTGTATAGATGGCCTAATAGAATGAGTACCACACACTGCTACTATGCCCAAAATTATTGTCCAGGCAAGATGCAGCTAAAAATTCTTATTAACTTCAACGCTGGTGGAGCTTTGTAAAGATGGCCTAATAGAATGAGTACCACACACTGCTACTATGCCCCAAATTATTTTACAGGCAAGATGCAGCTAAAAATTCGTAGTAATTTGAACGCTGGTGGAGCTTAGTATAGATGGCCTAATAGAATGAGTACCACACACTGCTACTATGCCCCAAATTATTGTCCAGGCAAGATGCAGCTAAAAATTATTAGTAATTTCAACGCTGGTGGAGCTTTGTATAGATGGCCTAATAGAATGAGTACCACACACTGCTACTATGCCCAAAATTATTGTCCAGGCAAGATGCAGCTAAAAATTCTTATTTACTTCAACGCTGGTGGAGCATAGTATAGATGGCCTAATAGAATGAGTACCACACACTGCTACTATGCCCAAAATTATTGTCCAGGCAAGATGCAGCTAAAAATTATTAGTAATTTCAACGCTGTTGGAGCTTAGTATAGATGGCCAAATAGAATGAGTACCACACACTGCTACTATGCCCAAAATTATTGTCCAGGCAAGATGCAGCTAAAAATTCGTAGTTATTTGAACGCTGGTGGAGCTTAGTATAGATGGCCTAATAGAATGAGTACCACACACTGCTACTATGGCCAAAATTATTGTCCAGGCAAGATGCAGCTAAAAATTCGTAGTTATTTGAACGCTGGTGGAGCTTAGTATAGATGGCCTAATAGAATGAGTACCACACACTGCTACTATGCCCAAAATTATTGTCCAGGCAAGATGCAGCTAAAAATTCGTAGTTATTTGAACGCTAGTGGAGCTGGCAAAAAGTGATAGGAACTGCTGTAACCTAGCCCTCAAAAGGGCTGCAATTACAAACTAGTCCCACTCCCTACTCCCTAAACCTTTCTGTCGATTTAAGTGAAATTTCGCTTCCATTTTGCTGGTGCACAATATAGCGCTCACAACAGCAGCAGCAGTGCCGTCTAACACTCTGCTGCAGCAGTGAGAAAATGGTGGCGACGGGGAAAATGGCTGGGTCTTATAGGGCAAGGACATGTGACATACACAGCCAATGACACATGCCCTTGCTTGTGTGAAAAAAAATCACTTCGCTCCGTGTGAGCACTGCTGATAGGCTGACAGACTGCACCTTCCACTGGAAATGCGGGAAAGAGAAAAAAAAATGGAGATCTTCATTATTTCTGCAGAGATCCATCACATGCCCCTCCCCCCGCCCCGCTGTACACTCAAACTGTGTATTAATAGTGATTCTCAGCATTACTGTGAAAAAATCCAGTTACGATTTTGGTGCACAAACAGTTATCGAACATAACCTCGAACAGCCGGATTTTTTCCAAATCGTTCGGGTTCGTCGAACGGCTCGAACACCGCCCAAAACAGCTCGAATTTGAGATTGGCGAACAGTTCGATTTGAACACCGCTCATCTCTAGTTGCAACAAGATGGAACTCCACCATGCACATGGTTGAGAGGCTTTGCGAACAGAGGCAGGCTGTAATGCATTTGTGGGAGGATACACGGGCAGGCAGTTTGAGGGCAGACATCGAGTTGTCGGGTGTGCAGTGGTCAAAGCTGAAAGACCTTTGTAAAGTCCTTCAGTGTTTTGAGGAATGCACACGGCTGGTAAGCGCAGATGACGCCATCAAAAGCATGAGAATCCCACTTATGCGTCTGCTCATGCAAACTTTGACGCACATTAAGGATCAGGCGTCTGAAGCGGAGGAGGAGGAGGAGGAGGAAAGCCTTGATGACAGTCAGGCATTGTCTGCTCAGGGAACTGTGCTGGACGAGGGGGAGGAAGAAGAGGAAGAGGAGGAGGCGGATGAGGGGGATGATTATTTTGGGGAGGAGGATGCTTCTCAGGGGGCAAGAGAAAATGTTGGCTTGCCAAGGTCAGGTACAGGGTTTGTGCGTGACTGGAGGGATGTGGATTTGGCAGAAAGTGCTCCTCCACCCATCTCTGGCAGTGCATCATTGACACCTGGAACATTGGCCCACATGTGTGATTATGTCTTGCGGATCCTAAAAAGGGACCCCCGCATTGCCAAAATTATGAAGGATGACGACTACTGGTTGGACAGCATCCTCGATCCATGCTATAAAGGCAAATTACAGAACATCATGCCACAGGAGAACCTAGAGCTAATATTGGCGAACAAACAAGCAACTCTGGTAAACCGTTTGTTAGAGGCATTCCCAGCACACAGAAGCGGTGCAGGTTCTACCACGAGCCGTACTGGGCCAAATGGAAGAGGTGTTTGTGGTGCACACAGCCGAAGTGGCGTTGGAGACAGGGGTTTCATGACCATGTTGTGGTCTGATTTCTCGAGTAACGCTCACATGACTGGTAATACTGAATCGATTGCAACAGACAGGAGACAGCAGTTGTCAACTATGGTTCAAAATTACCTCTCCTCCCCTATTGATGTTCTCCCTCACAGTTCATTCCCCTTTAACTACTGGGCCTGTAAACTGGACACCTGGCTTGAATTGGCACAATATGCCTTACAGGAGCTCGCTTGCCCTGCTGGTAATGTGCCATCAGAAAGAGTCTTCAGTGCTGCTGGATCAATTCTGACAGAAAGAAGGACCTGGCTGTCGACCCAAAATGTAGGTGATCTCATCTTCATTAAAATGAACCATGCCTGGGTTTCAAAGGATTTTGTACCACCTTCCCCTGATGACACATAGGTTGCCAGCAAAATGGCTCGCTTTGTCCTCCTCTTCCTCCGACTTCTCCAATTCCTCCATTTGCAGCTGCTGAAAGTCCAGCCTACACCTCAACACAGGGTCGGCTCCACGTGGGCCCCAGGCAAAAGAGTCTCATCGGGCCCCTTTAACACATACCACAATTCATGATGCGCAGATACGGCAGAGAAATATAGGTATAGTACAATGCCAAAGATTTCACTTACTTCATACATTACATGAGTGATATCTTATGTAAATTCTAAAAAATCTCAAAAGACAAACAGTATAGTCATCCATACAGTATTATGGGCACCACATAATGCTCCATACAGAATAATGAGCTCCATATATTGCTCCATACAGTATTATGGGCACCCCATAGTGCTCCATGCAGAATAATGAGCCCCATATATTGCTCCATACATAATGGGCCCCATATATGATGCTCCAGTGTATGATGGGCCCCATGTAATGCTCCATATATGATGCTCCAGTGTATGAAGGGCCCCATATATGATGCTCCAGTGTATGATGGGCCCATGTAATGTTCCATATATGATGCTCCAGTGTATGATGGGCCCCATTTATGATGCTCCAATGTATGATGGGTCCCATATATGATACTCCAGTGTATGATGGGTCCCATATATGATACTACAGTGTATGATGGGCCCCATATGATGGTCTCCATATATTGCGCCAAACATTAAAAAAATGAACTACTCTTTGCTCCTCGCTGGCAGCTGCTCTGCTCGAGGCACCGGTCCCCGGTACTGGCACAGGCACCGGGCCCCCATAGCATGCCGGTGTCCCCGACTGTGAGTGGGCCCCCCCACACTTGCCCGGGTGCGCCGGGTACTGATGCCGGCCCTGCTTCAACATATGCCAGTTTTTCCACCTCCCTAACTGGGCTGTACCCCCCACAACTTTAGCCAAATAACCCCCAGTTTTCAATGCGTTACTATTATTATAAAGTAAATTAAGGTTGACAAGCTTAAGTAATAAGAATTGATGTAGTTGGCATTGAAATGGGCACTGTAGGTGTGTTTACTATCCTCCACTCCCTGCCGACTTTTATTCCCCATTGACTTGCATTGGGGTCGGGTTTCCGACACCGACTCGACTGTTTCCGTTAGTCGGCCGACTTTGTTCGACTCGAGTTTTGTAAAAGTTGAGCCGACCGAAACCCGGACTTTACCCTCCCGGAGGCAAAGTCGCTCATCTCTACTTATAACCTTATTATCTGAGCTTAGGAATCCTTCCTTCAGGTTAGTTCCCTCTAGGACTGTGTGACTATTCAGAGAAATGACTCCACCCAGATGACTATAGAATTTAAACACAGAACATTTATGATTAAAACATTTCTGCATTATTTGTTAAAAGCCATCTAAACCGCAAGCAAGCTAGTGAAGATATTAACTCTCTCTCTCTCTATGCTCAGCCTGCATTTCTCGGGTTCAAAAGTTCATGACAACCCTGATACATCGCATCAGTTTTTTACAATCTGCACTGGATCCGTCTTTTTTCAACTTGGACAGATTGTGCCTGATTGTAAAAAACGGATGTGTGAAAGTAGTCTAACATGGTGATGGTAGTCAAGAACAGACAGTTGACATTTTTATATGATGAAGAGTGATGGAGCCAACTACGATCTGTCACAAAACTCCCCAAATTCTCTCCCATACAAGTCCTTTTCTGTTTTTTTGGTCTGATTGCCAGTAAATCAACATAGGGATGATGACTGATATCATTATTATGTAATTGACAATACTGTGCCTCACATATTGGCTTTTGTAAGACTGAAAAACTATTTCTACAAAATAGTACTAAAATATATGACTCTTTTGTCAAGGGAAAAATTGCATAGTTATAGTAAAAAATAAAATAAAATATGGCTAAATATGGCAAACAAGCATATGCTACTGACTACTAAATTTTCCTAATAATACTGAAACTAATCATATTGCTCAGTTGGTTTAATGATAATAAAATAGTTGTAATAATAAGTAATGTGTATATCTTTTTTTTCATGTTGCACAGTCCACTGTAAGATTAGATTCACACTCTACATAAATATTGTATACAGGATTATAATAGATGCTAGAATGATAAAAATTTTATACAAGCTTTTTAACTGATCTCATTTGTCACTTTGATTAAGAAACAAATGAACCAAGAAAAGCAAATGCTACACTGAATGTCCTTTCTTGAGCCTGCACAGCATGGTAGGTGGAGGAGGTGCATGTGTTTGATATTGATGGATGAGAGGAAATATTCTTGAAATAAAATTTTATATGAATGCTTCTTTGCCAGTTCAGCAATCATTTGAGACCTTGAGGTTCCAGATGAAAGATTCCCATATGCCAGCCAAATTGGTAACCAGTAAGGCATAGCATTGCTTCAGGACACAATGTTTTCTACTTTTATGTGATCTTCAAATATCTGACCAAACTGACATGGGCTTCAGTTTGACTTGCTGCCAAACTTCTTGCTCATCCACTGTATCTGACTTGTATTTCAATTCAAAATACATTGTTATTGTCCTTTCTTCGCTCCCAGGATGGTCTATATTATTTTTTGTCCATATGGTTCTGGGATATCGAAAGCAGCAACACTATCTATCCCATGTCTAACTATCTATCTATTTATTTTATGTATTTTACTAATTTATATAGCGCCATTAATTCCACAGCGCTTTACAGACATTAGTGGCACTGTCCCCGATGGGGCTCACAATCTAAATTCCCTATCAGTATGTCTTTGGAATGTGGGAGGAAACCGGAGAACCCGGAGGAAACTCACGCAAACACGGGGAGAACATCTATCTATCTATCTATTTTAATTTTAAATTTTGAAACACGTGAAGCAAATTCTTTTTTACTATGCTGCACCTCAAGCCTTGCCTAAAAAGACTCGTAAGATTTTAACTACAACTCACAGGAGTAATAATAGGCTTACATGTCATATCTCTGGACATTAATGAGCACTAGTCAGTGTGAACATTAAGCTGGTCAATCATATTCTTAAAGTCTCACATTCATTCACACCAGGGCTGTGCCCTTTCCAAGTCTGGAGCAACATTTCAATTTCTGCATGATATTATATGATATACAGGTGCTACTCACAAAATTAAAATATCATCAAAAAGTAAATTTTAGTTCTTCAAAAAAAGGAAACTCATATATTATATAGAATCATTACAAACAGTGTGATCTATTTCAAGTGTTTATTTCTGTTAATGTTGATGATTATGGCTTACAGCCAATGAAAACCCAAAAGTCGCTATCTCAGTTAATTAGAATAATTAACAAAAAACACCTGCAAAGGCTTCCTAAGCATTTAAAAAGATCCCTTAGTCTGTTTCCGCAGGATCCACAATCATGGGGAAGACTGCGGACTTGACAGAAGGCAGTAATTGACACACTCGACAAGGAGGTAAGTCACAAAAGGTCATTGCTAAAGAAGCTGGCTGTTTACAGAGTGCTGTATCCAAGCATAGTAATGGAAAGTTGAGTGGAAGGAAAAAGTGTGGTTGGAAAAACTGCACGAGCAACCAGGATAACTGCAGCCTTGAAAGGATTGGTAAGAAAAGGCAATTCAAAAATTTGGTGGAGATTCACAAGGAGTGGACTGCTGCTGGAGTCATTGCTTCAATAGCCACCACACACAGACGTATCCAGGACATGAGCTACAAGTGTCGCATTTCTTGTGTCAAGCTACTCTTGACCAATAGACAATGCCAGAAGCGTCGTACCTGGGCTAAGAAGAAAAAGAACTGGACTGTTGTTCAGTGGTCCAAGTTGCTGTTTTCAGATGAAAGTAAATTTTGCATTTCATTTGTAAATCAAGGTCCCAGAGTCTGGAGGAAAAGTGGAGACAGGGCCGGCGTTAGTGGCAGGCAGACCAGGGGCCCCCCAGCCACTCGCCTACCGCCAGCGCCGACTCTCCTCCGCCAGCGCCGAGTCCCCCCTGCCAGCGCCGACTACCCCCACTGCTGTATTGAACTACACTGGCGACATAGACATAGTACAGTTCAAAGCAATGATGGAGGGATGACGCTTCCTCTCCCATCATTCCCCTCTGCCTTTGACATTGCGGATGCACAATGACATCATATCATCGCGCACCCACCGTGTGCCGGGCATACTGCAGCTGCTGAGACCGGAGCCAGAAGCAGCGCGGGGCATGAGGAGAGGTGAGGATTGTTTTTTTTTTTTGCATATATCAGTGAGTACTGTGGAAGGGGGCGCGTATTATATTCTATGGGGAGGTGGGTCATATTCTATTCTATGGGGGCTACATTAAATACTATGGGGGCGCGTATTATATTCTATGAGGAGGATTGTATCATATTCTTATGGGGCTACATTATATTCTATGGGGAGCTACATTATATTAGGGGGCTGTATTAAATTTATTATATTCTATGAGGGATGATTGCATCATACTCTATGAGGGGATTAAACTATATTAGGGGGCGACATTGTATTCTATGAGGTGCTGCATTATATTCTATAGGGGCTAGATTATATTGTATGGGGGCTTCATTATACTCTATGAGGGACTATATTATATTCTATGGGGGGCTGCATTATACTATATGAGGAGGGCTACATTATATTCTAAGGAGGGCTGCATTATATTCTATGGGGGGTTACATTATATTGTATGGCGGGGCTGCAATATTCTCAGGGGGCTACATTATATTCTGTGGGGTGGCTGCATTATACTATATGTGGGCTGCATTATACTGTATCGAGGACTGAGCAGTGTATTTTAATATATGGAAGACTATGAGGAGTGTATTACACTATATGCAGGACTGAGGAGTGTATTATACTATAGGGAGTGTATTATACTATATGGTGGACTATAGGGAGTGCATTATACTATATGGAGGACTATGAGGAGTGTATTATACTATATGGAGGACTGAGCAGTGTATTTTAATATATGGAGGACTATGATGAGTGTATTATACTATATGGAGGACTAAGGGGAGTGTATTATACTATATAGAGCACTATAGGGAGTGTATTATACCATATGGAGACTATAGGGAGTGTATTATACTATATGGAGGACTACGGGGAGTGTATTATATTATATGGAGGTCTATGGGGAGTGTATTATACTATATGGAGGACTATGGGGCACAGTATATTATATGGAGGAATATGGGGTGTGCATTTTACAATATGGAGGACTGTGGTACACATTATGCTATGTGGAGGACTATGGGGTGTATTATACTAAACAAGCAAAATGCTGCCTTTTCATCGAATGATTGGATTGTTTATGCCGGAACAAAAATCATTATTCTTAGCAGCACATCGCCGGTATAAACTGTAGATGTGCTGCTGTTAACATGATACTGTATGGGGACAGATTGATCTAATAGTGATTGTTTTATTCCCATCATTCTTTCTTAACTGGTGTAAAGAGGCCGTTAAACGAGCATTGAACGACTTCAAAATTGTCGATAACACTCGTTTAGCGGCCTGAACTCAGCGCATGCAAATACAGCAAATGCTTCTGCGTGATGTGCAATATGTTAGCATTTGGGGCCCCATTTTAAACTTTTGCCTAGGGCCCTGCTTTGCCTAAAACCGGCCCTGAGTGGAGAGGCGCATAATCCAAGCTGCCTGAGGTCTAGTGTAAGGTTTCCACAATCAGTGATGGTTTGGAGAGCCATATCATCTGCTGGTGTAGGTCCATTGTGTTTTATCAAGTCCAAACTCAGTGCAGCCGTCTGCCAGGAAATTTTAGAGCACTTTATGCTTCCCACTGCCGACAAGCTTTTTGGAGATGGAAATTTCATTCTCCACCAGGACTTGGCACTTGTCCACACTGCCAAAAGTACAAATACCTGGATTAAAAACAACAGTATTACTATGCTTGATTAGCCAGCAAACTCGCCTGACCTTAACCCCATAGAGAATCAATGGGGTATTATTATGAGGAAGATGAGAGACACCAACAATGCAGACGAGCTCAAGGCTGCTAGCAAAGCAACCTGGGCTTCCATAACACCTCAGCAGTGCCACGCCGCATTGATGCAGTAATTGATTTAGAAGGAGCCTCGACCAAGTATTGAGTGCAATTACTGAATATACATTTCAGTAGGCCAACATTTCGGATTTTAAAATCATTTTTCAAACTGGTGTAATTTTCTATTCTAATTTACTAATTTACTATATTAGTATTCTAATTTATTGAGATAATGACTTTTGGGTTTTTATTGGCTGTAAGCCATAATCATCAACATTAACAGAAATAAACACTTGAAATAGATCCCTCTGTTTGTAATGACTATATAATATATGAGTTTTACTTTTTGTATTGAAGAACTGAAATAAATTAACTTTTTGATGATATTCTAATTTTGTCAGAAGCATCTGTATTTGAGCGATCAAAGGGGTAACATTTTTCCTTGTGGATAGTGACATGCATGGAGGCTTTTAAGCCATGCAATGTTCGTTTGGGAAATTGCAAATTGCTTCTTCAGAGAGTACGAGGTTTTGAGCTCTAGTGCCCCCTATTGTACGTAGCAATCTTAAAAGTCAATATCGAACCTTTAATGAGTCTTGTCATAGCCTTGTCACATTCTAAGTCATATAGCAAGACTCATTAAAGGGTCGATATTGACTTTTAGGATTGCTATTTCTAATAGTTGGCACTAGAGTTAAAGTCCTCTGAAGACACAATTTGCATATTTGAGCTAGGACTGTTGTTTTGCCAACAGTTCTATTTTAAAAAGGTTGTTCTGTGTCCACAGATCAGGAGCACACCGCTCCCCAGCCTCCAGACTTATTGATTTCTGGGGAGAATGCGCTTCTGCTTGATTGATAGTTTGGCTTAAACTCTGCACTCCCGATGCTGCTATAGTATGTGAGGTGGTCTTGCACTTGCATCATTGGAAATCCTTAGCACTCAAGTTGGGTGTGATTAAGAAACAATACTGCGTCAGTCCCTCACAGCTTCAGTGCAGTGCTTACAAGTTCAATAGAAAATAAATTCTAATAACCTTTTAAGCTCTTTACTGGTCATTATAATACATAGAATGTAATAATTACATAAATATAAGTATAAATTTAACACTGAAATATCAGCTGTAATGTCACGCCTGTGACTCGCATGGTTAGTGCACACCGTACTACTCACTGCATTTGCTACTGTGTTCCTCCTGTGTCAGGCCATCACGCTGAGTTGTCTCTTGCAGCGCTCCCAGATCTGCTGCATCTTCCTGCTGTCTCCACCTGGCTATAGGGAGATGTGACCAGACTGTGCAGGAATTTAACCCCGCTGTGTCCAGAAGAGTTTTGCTTTCCTGTCCTATCCCCTGCCAGCAAGGATTATATTAGGCTGTAAGGTTCTTTGTCTCTGTTGACATGTTCCTTGAAACTCAGTTTTTCGTCGGCCATTTTGCTTTCTGTCTTTCTGCAGCTCTTGCCCTCAGTTAATATGGAGTTTCCAGTTTTCATGTTCCCGCCCTGATTCTTCCCTCTTGCTTCTTAAGCAGCCTCAGCTGAACAATCAGTGCTCCTGAATCAAGCCTCAGTCAGTCTGTGACCTGACTCCTGGAAGCCTTGGACTTGTACTCCAGCTATTCCCTACTGAGGAACCTTGGAACACTTTTGGACTCTGGAAACCTGCTCTTTGGTGAATCCATGTTTGCAGAGGAATTACGGTACAGAGAAGAGATCCTGAACCTGCTTTGGAGATTTATTGTAGTGCTTGAAGTTACTCTGGCCTGCTGTGTCTCCTGTCGCTGTTCCTGCAAACTGTGTGAACTTTTCAGCATGCTTGTATGAAGTAATACAAGTCATTTCATTTCAACCTATGTCTCCTGTGTTTTCCTCGCACCCAAGCACAAGACGCTATAGGAACTGTACACTATACATGACAAGATTCAGGAGCCAATGTTTAGTGTCTGCTGGGTCTGGGAAAGCCGTGTCTGCTGTGACTGTGGATATCCGATGTCCGTTTAATACCTTATGTGATGACAGTGGTTGTGACTTCTCACAACCATTCCAGGTGAGCGCATTCCCTTAAAATTTTACTCTGGAGTGTTACCACAGGTAAACACTATTGTTTTGTTTTTTTTTCCTTTCCTCTTCCAGCACTTCTGCCTTAAAAGATCTGGAAGATGGAGGCCCGCATAAAGGAACTTTGCGGAGTGACTGATACAATCCTTTCAGATGTACAGACTTTAAAAACCCGTTTTGCAAGCCTACAGGACCTCACTAATCATAATTTGCAAGTGTTTGGACAGACTACCCAGGAATTGCGAGCCAGGATTGAGGCTCTAGAGGAACGAGCCCAGGCTCCTGCCATAACCCCGAGTTCTGGGATCCCCAAATTACCTCCTTTTCGTTTTGGCGGTGAACGTGAGAAATTCAGGGGATTTATTAATCAATGCAATTTATTTTTCTCTGCACATGCTTCACAATTTCCCACTGAACGATCCAAAGTGCTTACTATAATCATGTTGCTTACCAATAAGGCTTTGATGTGGGCAAACCCTCTGATTGAGACTGAGGATGATTGTTTGAATCACCTTGATGCTTTTATTTCAGCCATGGGGCAGTTGTTTGATGACCCCAATCGAGGTGCAACAGCTGAAGCAGCCATGTTAACTTTGCGCCAAGGTAAGCGTTCAGTAGCCGAATATGCCCTGGATTTCAGGAGATGGGCTCTTGATACCACTTGGGACACTTCCGCTAAAAAATCTATTTTTCGGAAAGGGTTGTCTCCACTGATTAAGGATGAACTTGCTCGTGCCGACCCTCCCACTGCGTTAGGTGACTTTATTAACTATTGTATCCGTATTGATGCTCGTCTGACTGAACGCAGACAAGAGAGATGGTTCGAAAATAATCGCACTAACCTTTTACTACCTCCCTCCTCAGCTAAGGAACCTTTGAGTAGGATCACAAGGGAACCAGAACCTGAACCCATGCAGGTGGACTCTTTACAAAGACGGGTTAGTGATGCATGCAAAGAACATCGTATAAAGGAAAATCTATGTTTCTACTGTGGTAAGTCAGGGCACTTCATTATAAACTGCCCCAGCCGTTCTCGTAAGACTACTGCAGCAGTCATTCACTGTGAGTGTTGCGAGAGGAGCTCTGTCATGTCCGAGCCTCAGGCTCCAGAGAGATCTGCTGCAAGAGATCTTGATTTCTCGGACTTAAACTCTGTTAGTTCTGGGGACGATGACGGTATAAACGCTGCAATTTTTCAAGTTTCCTCAGCGGTGTCCCAGCTGAGTTGTAAAATAAACAATTCTCATTGCTTCCTTTCCATCAAACTCTGGGTTGACTCAGTCTGGGTGTCTAGCTCTGCTATGATCGACTCAGGAGCAAGTGGAAATTTCATGGATATCTCCTTTGCTCTGAAACAGGGGATACGTTCAGTGAAGAAGGCTACTCCAGTACAGATGGAGACTGTGGATGGCTCTCTACTGACTTCTGGACCAGTGGATCAAGAAACAGAGCCTTTGAGGGTCCTTATGGGTAAAGATCATCAGGAGAAAATGTCTTTTTTGCTTATCTCTTCTCCCCACTTTCCCATTATTCTAGGGCTACCATGGCTGCAGGCGCAGGATCCTACGATTAACTGGGAGACCAAGGAATTACACTTTCCGGAGAAACAGATGAGTCAAGGAGTTTCAGCTTGCTCTGTTCCTAAAGGAACCATGTCAGTCCCTGAACTACCAGCTGTATACCAGGACTATGTGGATTTATGTGACAAGAAGAACGCTGATCAGCTTCCTCCTCACCGTCCATATGATTGTCCAATTGAATTATTGCCTGGAGCCGAGATACCTTTTGGTAAGATCTACCCCCTAGCGGGGCCCGAGCTAAAAGCTTTGAAGGATTATATAGACGAAAATTTAGCCAAGGGCTTCATACGCCCCTCTTCATCTCCCGCAGGTGCACCCATCTTCTTTGTGAAGAAGAAAGATGGATCTCTGAGACCCTGCATAGACTATAGGGAACTCAATAAGGTTACTATTAGAAACCGTTATCCATTGCCTTTAATCCCTGAGTTGTTGGAGAGAGTGCGGCATGCCAAAATTTTCTCTAAATTGGATCTCCGTGGGGCCTATAACTTGGTCCGTATTAGACCTGGGGATGAATGGAAGACTGCTTTCAGGTCACGCTATGGACACTTTGAATATCTAGTTATGCCTTTTGGTCTGAGTACCGCCCCAGCCACTTTCCAACACTTCGTGAATGATATCTTCAGGGAT
Source organism: Oophaga sylvatica (assembly GCA_033576555.1). Classification (NCBI taxonomy): domain Eukaryota; kingdom Metazoa; phylum Chordata; class Amphibia; order Anura; family Dendrobatidae; genus Oophaga; species Oophaga sylvatica. The sequence continues at coordinate 302,366,052 of JARQOD010000004.1, read as the reverse complement.
CTCCTAGATACATTTGTGGTGATTTATCTGGATGATATTCTAATTTTTTCTAACTCCACAGAGGAACATCATGGACATGTGAGAATGGTCTTAGAACGCCTAAGACAAAACCATCTCTACATCAAACTTGAAAAATGTGAATTCCATAGGACCGAAATTCAATTTCTGGGGTATGTACTATCTACGCAAGTGATTAGTATGGATGGAAGCAAGACCCAAGCCATCAAGGATTGGCCAATTCCTAGAAATGTGAAGGAGGTGCAGCGTTTCATCGGGTTTGCCAACTTCTATAGACGTTTCATTAGAATTTTTCTGAGGTAGTGTCACCTATCACCCAACTTACCCGGAAACAGTCTAGGTTCTCCTGGACCCCGCAAGCTCAGGAAGCATTTTCCTGTTTAAAGGATAAATTTACCACCGCACCTATCTTAGTACATCCCAACCCCGAGCTTGCCTTCATAATAGAGGTGGATGCTTCAGACTGTGCCGTTGGAGCTATACTCTCTCAGAGAACAGGTGAGAAGAATGTCTTGCATCCCTGTGCCTTCTTTTCCCAATAGTTGTCTTCGGCTGAGAGGAACTACGATGTGGGCAATAGAGAATTGTTGGCCATTATTGCCGCCTTCAAGGAATGGAGACACCTTCTTCAGGGAGCTGCACAGCAAAAGTCGTCCTGACAGACCATCGTAACCTTGAATTTATCAGGTCGGCTAAGTGCCTGACTCCTCGCCAGGCTCGCTGGAATCTTTTCCTAAACCAATTTAATTTTGTCATTTCTTATAGACCAGGATCACGCAATGGAAAGGCTGATGCACTCTCTAGGATTCATTCAGCAGAGACACGTCCACTTACTCCTCCTAAGACTATTCTTCCTGACTCTAGATTCCTGGGAGTGATTCATAATCAAGACCTACTTAAGGACATCAAGGAAGCATACCATGCGGATTCTTTGTTGGCTCAACCCCCAAGGGACGTAAGTCTTGTCTTTAAGAATGGTGTGTGGATTCAGGGACAACGTCTGTATATACCTGAAACAGTCAGATTGAGAGTATTGCAACTCATCCACGATTCCAAGATAGCCGGGCATAGGGGAATTCTAAAGACACAAGAATTTCTTTCTCGTTTCTTTTGGTGGCCCACTTACAGGAAAGATGTCTTAAACTATGTCACTTCATGTGAAGTCTGTGCAAGATGCAAAACACCTCGCTCCTCACCAACTGGTCTGTTGCAACCTCTTCACACCCCGTCCCGCCCGTGGGGATCCATTTCTATGGACTTCATTGTGGAGTTACCAACCTCTCAAGGGAAGAACACCATTCTAGTGGTGGTTGACCGTCTAACAAAGGCAGCTCATTTTATCCCTTGTGTCGGCTTACCCACTGCAAAACAGACATCAGACTTGATGATTAAGAATGTGTTTCGCTTACATGGAGTACCGGATGAGGTCATTTCGGATCGAGGGGTGCAATTCACTTCAAGGTTTTGGCAAAATTTCTGTGCAGCATTGGACATTAAAGTAAACCTTTCTTCTGCTTTTCATCCCCAGACTAATGGACAGACAGAACGAACCAATCAGACCCTGGAGCAGTATCTCCGCTGTTTTATCTACTACCTACAGGATGATTGGGTGGATCTACTTCCACTGGCTGAGTTCTCTTATAACAACTCTCAGAGCGCCTCCACTAAGCAGTCTCCTTTTTACTCCAATCTAGGTTATCATCCTAACATTCTTCCTCGATTTCCCATAGATACGCCCTTGCCGGCAGTGGCTGAAAGAATCACTTCTTTACAAAAGAATATGGATCTTCTAAAGGAAAATCTAGAATTGGCTCAGGAAAGGTACAAGAAAGCAGCAGATAAATTTCGTAAACCTGCACCAGCTTTCAAGGTAGGAGATTTGGTCTGGCTGTCAACCAGAAATCTTAAATTAAAGATTCCATCGTCTAAATTGGGACATAAGTACATTGGACCTTATAAGATCAATAAGATTATAAGTGCTGTTGCTTGTCGTCTTCAACTGCCCAGAACTATGAGAATCCACCCTGTCTTTCATGTATCCCTACTAAAGGCTGCAACACCCAATACGTTTCCTGGACGTTCTTCTCCTTGCCCTGACCCAGTGCTGGTCGATGGTCAGGAAGAATTTATGGTGGAAAGGATTCTAGATTCCAGGTTGTACAGAAATCAGTTGCAATATTTGATTAAATGGCAGGGCTACCCAGTGGAGGACAACTCATGGGAACCAGTCAATAATGTAAATGCTCCTCGCCTGCTCCGCCAGTTTCATCAGAGGTACCCTGACAAGCCTGGTCTGAGGTCATCCGGAGGTTGTCCCTAAGGGGGGAGTAATGTAAGGTTCTTTGTCTCTGTTGACATGTTCCTTGAAACTCAGTTTTTTGTCGGCCATTTTGCTTTCTGTCTTTCTGCAGCTCTTGCCCTCAGTTAATATGGAGTTTCCAGTTTTCATGTTCCCGCCCTGATTCTTCCCTCTTGCTTCTTAAGCAGCCTCAGCTGAACAATCAGTGCTCCTGAATCAAGCCTCAGTCAGTCTGTGACCTGACTCCTGGAAGCCTTGGACTTGTACTCCAGCTATTCCCTACTGAGGAACCTTGGAACACTTTTGGACTCTGGAAACCTGCTCTTTGGTGAATCCATGTTTGCAGAGGAATTACGGTACAGAGAAGAGATCCTGAACCTGCTTTGGAGATTTATTGTAGTGCTTGAAGTTACTCTGGCCTGCTGTGTCTCCTGTCGCTGTTCCTGCAAACTGTGTGAACTTTTCAGCATGCTTGTATGAAGTAATACAAGTCATTTCATTTCAACCTATGTCTCCTGTGTTTTCCTCGCACCCAAGCACAAGACGCTATAGGAACTGTACACTATACATGACATAGGCTGCTACTCCCTCCGTACCCTACATGAATTTAGGTTCCTAGATGCAGTTCCTTCCTATTACAATGTTTTGGTGCACTATTGTTTTGTCTCTCCTGCATCCCTACCGGCTTGTTAATTTGTTTTTTCTGACCTCTCCACTCCTGACCCCAACTTTGTATTTTGATCTTGTTCTGCCTGGCACGACTCTGGATTGTCTTACCATTGTCTGTGCCCTTCGTGCTTCTTGTTGTGCCTCTGACCTGTAGATCAGTTGCTGCAGGTCAGGGGACTGCCCTGGAGTGGCACCTGGTGGCTATCTTAATGGTCCAAACCTATCCTTACCATCAAAGGCTTTAAGTAAAGACCAGAAAACTACTTAGTTATGCCCCTCCATGGTAAGCCTGCCGCAATATGTGTAATATTGTGGAAAATAAGTGATTTACTCTTGAATTCATCTTTAGCTAAAAAAAATAGCTACTATGTAATAGAAAATTTGACCAATAAAAATATGAAGCCTGCTTTCTATGTGAAAACAACATCGCCAGGCTCAGATCAGCCCTGAAGGTGTACCAATACATCAAAATAAATGTACATCAAAGGTGTAAACACATTCTGAATATTTTGATGTCATGGGACAAAGCTAAGAGGGACATTCACTACATGAAACTAAAATGTTTCTAGTCCACTAATAGTAAGAATGTCGTCAGCAACAAGTCACTTCTAGGCCATTGCCTGTGCTGTTGTTACAAAGGATGACATTTAATTCCACAGAGCTTGATGCACGGTTTTAAAATTAGCAAAACAATGCAATGCCAACAGTAAAATAAGTGTTTCTACTGATTCACAATTTTACATTTTTAATACACAAATGTAAACAAATAATTCATATTTTTTGCAACATTGTTGCCAGTGCAAAAGAAAAAAAAAGAATGCTGTAAGGTAAAGGCCTGTCTTGGGAGGTGGGAATTAGAGGGTGGGGTGGGGGTTAGGGAAAATTTGGCAAATGCTCAGAAAGCCTATCTTTTAAAAAGTTCCCAGCACACAGAAGCCAAAAATTGCACTGATCATGTCAAACTGGCAATACATGTGGCGGTTCTGAATTTAGAAATGAAAAAAGACTTTTGGTGACATCATAGTTATGTGATCAAAGGTCCGTCACCTTGTGGGTGTCTGGTGCAACTGAAGATGGGGAGAGATCCTGGTATGTCTTCTACACTGTGTGCAACATGCTCCATTTCTCCAACGGTGACACTCCATTCTCTGAGCGCATAGTTTTTATTTTCTTCACATCAGTCTAAAAGCAATCCATGCATCTGATGTAAGTCAGTGATCTGCCTGAAATAGTGTGCATTAACACATTAGTGACCGAGCAAATTTTGAATTCATGACCAGACAAAATTTTTTAAATCTGATCAGTGTCACTTTAGGTGATAATAACTCTGGAATGCTTCAATGGATCTCAGTGATTCTGAGACTTTTTTGTGACATATTGTACTTCATAATAATGGTAAAATTTGTTTGATATGACTTGCGTTTATTTGTGAAAATATCGTGAATTTGGTGAAAATTTTCCAATTTTCAAACTTTTAATTCTTATGCCCTTAAACCAGAAACATATGCTATGCAAAATTGTTAATAAATAACATTTCCCACATTTTGACTTTACATCAACTCAATTTTTGAAACTTTTTTTGTTAGGATGTTAGAAGGGTTAAAAGTTGAAGAGTGATTTCTAATTTTTCCAACAAAATTTACAAAACCATTTTTTAGGGCCCTTTCACATTTTAATTTACTTTGGGGGACCTATATGATAAAAATACCCAAAAGTGACACCATTCTAAAACCTGCACCACTCAAAGAACTAAATAAACACATTCAAGAAGTTTATTAAACCTTCCTGTGCTTCACAGGAACTAAAGCAACTTGGACAGAAAAAATTAACATTTAACTTTTTTTCACAAAAATGTTACTTTAGCTCCAAATTTGTTCTTTTCACAAGAGTAACAGGAGAAAATGGACCCTAAAATTTGTTGTGCAGTTTCTCCTGAGTACGCAAATACCTAATATATGGGGGAAATCCACTGTTTGGGCGCATGGCAGGTCTCGGAAGGTAAGAAGCATGTTTGAATTTTTAATGTAAAAATGGCTGGAATCAAGAGCGGAAGGCATGTCGCGTTTGGAGAGCCTTTGATGTGCCTAAACAGTAGAAACCCACAACAAGTGGTCTCATTTTGGACAGTAGACCCCTCAATGAATGTAAATAGATGTATGATGAGCACTTTGAACCCCCAAGTGCTTAACAGAAGCTAATAACGTAGAGCTGTGAAAATAAAAAAATCACATTTTACCCACAAAAATGTACTTTCAGCCCCAATATTTTTATTTTAACAAGGGTTACAGGAGAAAATGGAATACAAAATTTGTTGAGAAATTTCTTCTGAGTACACCTATACCCCATATGTGGGGAATACTACTATTTGGGCACACGGCAGGGCTCAGAAGGGAAGGATTGTCATTTGACTATTTGAACGCAAATTGTCTGGAATCGAAAGTGGATGCCATGTCACGTTTGGAGATTCCCTGATGTGCCTAAACAGGGGAAACCCCCACAAGTGATCCCATTTTGGAAACTAAACCCCCTCAAAGAATGTATCTAGATGTGTGGTGAGCACTTTGAACCTCCAGGAGCTTAACAGAAGATGTGAAGGTAAAAAAAATCACATTTTACCAACAAAAATCTACTATTAGCCCCAATATTTTTATGGACCCCAAAATTTGTTGTACAATTTCTGCTGAGTACTGATACCCCATATGTGGGGGACTACTACTATTTGGGCGCACAGGAGGCTCAGAAAGAAAGGAGCACCGTTTGATTTTTAGAACACAAAAATGGCTGGAATCGAGAGCGAACGCCATGTTACGTTTGGAAAGCACCTGATCTGACTAAACAGTGAAAACCACCAAGTGACCCAATTTTGGAAACTAAATCCCTATCAGAATGTATTTAGATTGTGGTCAGCACTTAGAACCTCCAGGTGCATCACAGAAGTTTATAATGTAGAGCTGTGAAAATAAAAAAATGGCAATTTACACACAAAAATGTACTTTTAGCCCCATTTTTTATTTTCACAAGGATAGCAGAAGGAAATATACCCACAATTTTTTCCTGAGTACGCCAATATCCCATATGTGGAGAAAAACTACTGTTTGGGTGCACGGCAGGGCTCGTAAGGAATGAGTGACGTTTTGGAATACAAACTTTGATGGAATGGTCTGCGGGCGTCATGTCATATTTGGAGAGCCCCTGATGAAGTTACCCCATTTTGGAAACTACACTCCTCAAAGATTTTATCTAGGGGTATAGTGAGCATTTTGAACCCACCGGTACTACACAGAATTTGATAACATTAGGTCATCATAATGAAAGTTTACACGACAATGTTGTTTTAGCCCCAAATTTGTAATTTTCACAAGGATAATAGGAGAAAATGGACCCCATAAGTTGTTTCGCAATTTGTCCCGAACGTGAAAATACCCCATATGTGGTCAAAAACTTCGGCTTGGGCACATGGCAGAGAAAAGAAAGAGCGCTATTTGCCTTGAATAGATTGTGAATGCCTTGTCACATTTGAAGAGCCCCTGACATGTGAAAGCAGCAGAACCCCCCCACCAGTTACCTCAGTTTGGAAACTAGACCTCTATAGGAATTCATCTAGGGGTGTAGTGAGTATTTTAAACCCATTGATGTCTCATGGAACTTCATGACATTGAGACATGGAAATATGACATTTTATTGGTAAAAATTGAATTTTTGTATTTGCTGCAAATTTGTCAGGTACCTAAGTGTTAATAGGTGAAACTAGACCCTACAATTTATTGTACAATTTTCCCCGAGCGTGGTGCTGCCTCATATGTTGTCAGAAATTACTGTTAGGCCACAAATGAGGACTAAGAAGGAAGGCGCGTCAATTGGCTTTTGGGGGCACAGATTCTGCTAGAATAGTTTGCAAGCGACACTTGCTGAGCCAATACGATGTCAGAACAGCAGAAAACCCCCAAAAGTGACCCCATTGTAGAAACTGCACCTATCAATTAATTAATCTATGCCTGCAGTGACTATTTTGCAACATCCACGCCAGGCTTTTTTTGGGGAAGAATTGCAAATATGCTAGTCTAGTACCCATACATTGTGTCCCCATCCAGTAGAGAGCCCCCATAAATTGTGGCGCCCCATACATTGTGCCCAGCTTGTGCTTCGGGCAATACGTACCAGTAAATTGTTAAGTGCTCTCTCCCCACAACAATAATGCCAAAATTGTGGCCGCTTACTGTGATTTAGGTTCAGAGGGACTTAGAAGGAGAGTGGTATTTGGATTTGGGAGCACAGAGTTCACTGGATTTTATTTATATGGGCGGGAGACATGTTTCTTTTCTTTGTTCTACCAGTAATGTAAGACCTCCTATAGTTCTAGTGACAGATGATGGACCTGAGAGGGGGCTGGTTTTGTACAGGATTTATTCTTCGAGTAGGTGCGATTACAGCGATACCAGATTTATAATTTTTTTTATAGGTTTTGCTGCTATCACACAGTAAAAATCCTTTTTTTTAAAAAAAAGTATGTTTTTTTGTCGCCATATTCTGAGAGCTGTAACTTTTTTATTTTTGTCACACATAGCTGTATGAGGACTTATTTTTGCGAGACAAGTTGCAGATTTTTTGGTAGCATTTTAGGGTAAATAATATTTTTTGATCGCTTTTTATTCAGATTTTTCAGAAACAGAATGAACAAAAACCA
>JARQOD010000004.1:302336271-302358282 GCA_033576555.1 Oophaga sylvatica | reverse complement strand
AAAAAATCTGACTCTACTTAATCAGGTTTTGGCATAAAAAAACTGATACCTGAGTTCTCTCTGCATTTTTCAGCGTTTTTTGCACCACCAAAATACCATTAAAAGACGAAAAACGATGAAAGAAGTCACATACTCCATTATGCACAACCCAAGGTTTTGCACAAAATTCTGAAAAAAAACACGCTGTGTGCATGAGATTTCTGAAATCTCATAGACTTTGCTGGTACTGTAAAACACAGGTGAACATTGCCTAGCACAGCTTTATTCATTGACAAAAAGATAAAAATTTACAAGTCTCAGTGTTAGCAGCAGATTAACCAGCGTAACATCCGGAGTCAGCAACAGAGAATGTAGATTTATTCACATCCAGTATAGACAGCTTACAACACAGCATGAAATGTGATCAGCCTGATAACTGTATATCTGGAATGATCATCAATAAATGTGAGAAAATATCTCTTCTTCCCAGGAGTCTGAGTGCTCATTGGACCACAGACATCTGTGTGTATTAAATCTAGTTGCTGTTCTGTTCTTGTAGTACTTCTCTTAGGAAAAGCTTTTCTAGACATTTTCCCTTTGATGCAGCTAGTACACTTCATCGTCTGGTTACATAGATCAATTGTAATATCATCAGCTAGTTGCTTCTGAACTAACTTTCTTATTGCTTCTGGGTCTCTGTGTGCCAGACGCCTATGCCATACATGAATACAGTTATTGTGCTCTTCTTGTTGAGCAGTATACACACACTCTTTACATTAAAAGACGAAAAACGATGAAAGAAGTCACATACTCCATTATGCACAACCCAAGGTTTTGCACAAAATTCTGAAAAAAAACACGCTGTGTGCATGAGATTTCTGAAATCTCATAGACTTTGCTGGTACTGTAAAACACAGGTGAACATTGCCTAGCACAGCTTTATTCATTGACAAAAAGATAAAAATTTACAAGTCTCAGTGTTAGCAGCAGATTAACCAGCGTAACATCCGGAGTCAGCAACAGAGAATGTAGATTTATTCACATCCAGTATAGACAGCTTACAACACAGCATGAAATGTGATCAGCCTGATATCCGCTATGGCTGCAGCATGAAAAACATTACAACAACACAGGAAGAGAAGGAGGAGGCATCCTGTCTGTGAGTGAGTGTTTTTTTTTTTTACAAAACTTTGTTAACAACCTCACAATATGCACAACATATCAAACAGTACAGTAGTAGTTGTTGCAATACATACAAATCAATATGCATTATTCCAACACCCCCACTCAACAACTACTTATCCTCTTATTCCCATTGTGGTTCTCAATTCTTGGAACCTGGCTCGTGGCAATGGCTTTGTCATAATGTCAGCTAGCATCTTATCAGTTTCACAATAGACAAACTGAATTATGCCACGATCTATCAAATCACGTAGATGATGGTGTCTGACGTCAATGTGCTTGGTTCTAGCACTGATCTTTTCACTGCATGCAAGTTTAATGCATCCTTCGTTGTCCTCATAAATCACCGTCGGCTGAGTTGACAGTTTGCCAAGATTGTCCATCAATTGTCTTAGCCAAACGACCTCCTGGCTTGCATAGGCTGCGGACACATACTCCGCTTCTGTGGATGACAAGGCAACAGACACTTGTTTCCTACTAGACCAGGAGATTGAACTTTCTCCAACTTTAAACAAGTATCCGCTTGTGGTTTTACGATCACGCGAATCACCAGCCCAATCCGCATAGCCGGTAAGTTCTAGATCTCCCGCTTCAGATAGTTTTAAATTTACATCTTGCGTTTCTTTTAAATATCGCAGAAGTCTTTTAACAGCATTCCAGTCTCTTTGGCGCGGTTTTTCCACATATCTGCAAAGGATTCCAACTGTTGTTGTGATATCTGGTCGAGTCATAGTTGATATGTACAGAAGTGCCCCCACTGCCTGACGATATTTCTCATTGTTAGGCAACAGGTCATCTTCTTCTTCCAGCTTCAGGTAGGATGGTTCCATTGGGGTTGATATACCTTTGGCCTCTGACATTCCAAATTGATTCAGAATCAAATTAATTTTTGCACTTTGGTTTAGAAGAAAACTCCCATCTTCCTCTCTCTGGATTTGGATTCCTAGATAATATGTCACACTTCCAAGGTCTTTTGTTTCAAAATGCTGATTCAGAATTTCAGTCATTTTTCCAATTTCTGCGTCTTCTTGATGAACTACAATCACATCGTCAACATATGAGAATATACATCCACTTTCCATCTGTATATTTTGTGTATAAGCATGGATCTGCTTGACCTCTTTTAAATCCTTCTTCCAACAAGACTTTATTCATCTTGGTGTTCCATGCTCTTGCTGATTGATTAAGACCATAGAGAGATTTTTGTAGTTTGCAAACAAGATTCTCTTCACCTCTTTTTACATAACCTTCAGGTTGAGTCATGTATAAGTCCTCCTCAATGTCACCATTTAAGAAAGCAGTTTTTATATCCAAATGTCTGACATACATCTTTTGTACAGCAGCTACAGCTAACAAAGCTCTGAACGTAGTCTGTTTAGCGACTGGAGCAAATGTAGCATTGTAATCTTCGCCATACTTTTGAGAATATCCTTTTGCGACCAACCTTGCTTTAAATCTGTGGACTTTACCTTCAGAGTCATATTTGGTTTTAAAGACCCACTTGCACTTGATTGCCTTTTTTTGCCCTGTGGTAGCTTGGTGAGTTTCCAAGTTTGGAGTTGATGAAGCGACTTGATTTCCTCATTAGCGGCATCAATCCACTTTGTTCTTTCATGGATAGGTAGTCCTTGCATTTCATCCCATGACTGCGGCTCTGACTCATGTAGTGTCTTGACAATGTAGGATAAACGTTTAGCTGGTATACCTTTGTTTGATCTTGACAATCTTCTGATTTCAGATTCTTCTGATTTTTCTGTTGTTCCTTCAGTGGTTGAAGAATCCAGCCAGACTTCTACATCCTCCTTGTTGTTGTCTTGTAATTGTGACTTCAGCTGGACTACTGGCGTGATGTCACAAAACTTGGGTGATACAAAGTTCTCATCAATCACTACATCTCTGCTTATTGTGACCTTGTTTGTTTCTGGGTGTAGAATCCTATAACCTTTCTGGGTTTCACTGTAGCTTACCAGGATACCTTCTTTAGCGTGAGATTCCCACTTAGTTCGCTTTTCTTTGGGAATATGTACAAATGCTTTATGTCCGAATATTCTTATGTGGTGCAGTTTTAGCTTTCTGCTGTTCCATTGCTCAAATGGAGTTTTCTCTGTAGCTTTACCTGGTAGTCTGTTCTGAAGATAGCAAGCTGTCATGATTGCCTCACCCCAATATGTTGTAGGCAGATTTGCATCAAATAGCATACTTCTTGCACTTTCACAGAGTGTTCGGTTCCTTCTTTCCGCAACACCATTTTGCTCAGGGTTGTACGGTACAGTGGTCTGAAATAGGATTCCATTTTTCTTTAGAATTCTCTGTGTCTCATTGCTTGTATATTCAGTTCCATTATCTGCACGTAGAATCTTTGTCATTCTTCCAAATTTATTATATACCTCAGCTAGATATATTTCAAGTTTCTCTGGAACTTCTATCTTGCTGTGAAGCAGATGGACAACTGTATATCTGGAATGATCATCAATAAATGTGAGAAAATATCTCTTCTTCCCAGGAGTCTGAGTGCTCATTGGACCACAGACATCTGTGTGTATTAAATCTAGTTGCTGTTCTGTTCTTGTAGTACTTCCCTTAGGAAAAGCTTTTCTAGACATTTTCCCTTTGATGCAGCTAGTACACTTCATCGTCTGGTTACATAGATCAATTGTAATATCATCAGCTAGTTGCTTCTGAACTAACTTTCTTATTGCTTCTGGGTCTCTGTGTGCCAGACGCCTATGCCATACATGAATACAGTTATTGTGCTCTTCTTGTTGAGCAGTATACACACACTCTTTACATTTCAGCTGATAAAGTTCATCTGTGATTTTTCCCTCTGCTAGTGTGTGACCCTCTTTTGAGATGATGCAGCTATCATGCTTAAATGTAACTTTATTTCATTGTTTTGTGAGTTTCTTCACAGATAGTAAATTACTCTCAAGACTAGGCACATAGAGCACATATTTTACTGGGATCTTCCTGCTTTGTGTTGGTGAGATTTGACAATCAATATAACCATCTCCTATGCCTTCTGAACTCATGTACTGACCATTAGCCATAATCACTTTCTCTGACTTATTTTGATAAGCTTAGAAAAGAAGTCTCTGTTATTAGTCATGTGACTAGTTGCTCCAGAGTCTATACACCATGCATGCTTTGATGTATTTGCACTGACAGTAAATGCAATTTCAGTATTCACAGAATCATTTTCTCCAGGCACAGCACTCTTAACCCTTTGCTGACTGTTTTGCTTTTTTAGCTGATTCATTCTAGCTTTCCAAACTCTGCAGTCGGCTTTCAAATGTCCTGATTTCTTGCAAACAAAACATTCACGTGTTTCTTTTAGGTGCTTTCTGTTATCATATAGACTCTGTGTTTGTAAAGCAGACTCTGTCTTGTTGCTTATACATTCTGCCTTCTGTTTATATTCATCTATAAGCTTCCCTCTTACATACTCCAGAGTAAGCTCATCATCTGGGCGCGCATCTAGTGCAGTCACAAGCGTGTCATAGCTCTCTGGAAGACCACTAAGCAGTAATTATTATTATTATTGTTTATTTCTATAGCACCATTGATTCCATGGTGCTGTACATGAGAAGGGGTTACATACAAATTACAGGTATCACTTACAGTAAACAAACTAACAATGACAGACTGATACAGAGGGGAGAGGACCCTGCCCTTTCGGGCTTACATTCTACAGGATTGTGAGGCAGGAGACAGTAGGTCGGGGGGTTGCAGCAGTTCCGGTGTTGGTTGAGGCAATATCTCCGGTAGTGGTGAGGAGGTAGCAGGGTCATTGCAGGCTGTAGGCTTTCCTGAAGAGGTGAGTTTTCAGGTTCCGTCTGAAGGATCCGAATGTGTTTGATAGTCGGACGTGTTGGGGCAAAGAATTCCAGAGGATGGGGGATATTCGGGAGAAGTCTTGGAGGCGGTTGGGTGAGGAGCGAATAAGTGTGGAGGAGAGAAGGATGTCTTGGGAGGATCGGAGATTACGTGAGGGAAGATATCGGAGATTAGTTCAGAGATATAAGGAGGAGACAGATTATAGATGGCCTTGTAGGTCAGTATTAGTAATTTGAACTGGATACGCTGAGGGAATGGGAGCCAGTGAAGAGATTTGCAGAGGGGAGAAGCGGAGTAGTAGCGAGGAGAGAGGTGAATTAGTCGTGCAGCAGAGTTAAGGATGGACTGGAGAGGTGCGAGGGTGTTAGCAGGGAGGCCAGAGAAAAGGGTGTTGCAGTAGTCGAGGCGGGAGATGATGAGGGCGTGCACAATCATTTTAGTAGATTGAGGGTTGAGGAAAGGACGGATTCTTGAAATATTTTTGAGTTGAAGGCGACAGGAGGTAGAAAGAGCTTGGATGTGCGGTTTGAAGGACAGGGCAGAGTCAAGGGTTACTCCGAGGCAGCGGACTTCTGGTACGGGGGAAAGCGTGATGTCGTTAATTGTGATAGATAGGTCAGGTAAGGAAGATCTGTGGGATGGGGAAAGATTATGAGTTCAGATTTGTCCACATTGAGTTTGAGGAAGCGGGAGGAGAAGAAGGAGGATATGGCTGATAGACACTCCGGGATTCTGGATAGCAGAGAGGTGATGTCTGGGCCAGAGTGGTAGATCTGAGTGTCATCAGCGTAAAGGTGGTACTGGAATCCGTGGGACTTTATGAGTTGCCCCAGGCCAAGTGTATAGATTGAGAAGAGTAGGGGTCCTAGAACAGATCCTTGGGGGACTCCAACGGAGAGAGGGTGGGACGAGGAGGTAGTGTGTGAGTGGGAGACGCTGAATGTGCGGTTGGAAAGGTATGAGGAGATCCAGGATAGGGCGAGGTCTTTGACGCCAAAGGAGGAAAGAATCTGTAGTAGAAGGCAGTGGTCAACTGTGTCAAAAGCAGAGGACAGGTCAAGAAGCAGGAGTATAGAGTATTGTCTGTTCGCTTTGGCTGTAAGTAGGTCATTAGTAATTTTGGTCAGGGCTGTCTCAGTGGAGTGATGGGGGCGGAAACCAGATTGTAGAGTGTCAAAGAGCAAGTTAGAAGAGAAGTGGTAGGAAAGCTCAGCGTGGACATGCAGCTCCAGGAGTTTGAAAGCGAATGGGAGCAGCGATATTGGGCGATAGCTGGACATAGCGGTTGGGTCGAGGGTTGGCTTTTTAAGAATAGGCATGATTGTGGCATGCTTGAAAGCAGAAGGGAAGGTACCGGAAGTTAGTGATAGGTTGAAGAGGTGGGTTAGGGATGGGATAATAGTGGTGGTGAGGTTGGGGAGGAGGTGGGTTGGGATGGGGTCAAGTGCACAGGTTGTGAGGTGCGATTTGGAGAGAAGACAATTAAGCTCCCCTTCAGTTATGTTGGAGAGGGAGGTTATGGGGTTGGGGCATTGGTCTGGTATACAAAGTGGTTGAGGTGGTTGAACAATGAAGACTTGCCTTGTTTGGTCGATCTTATTTTTGAAGTGTGTGGCAAAGTCCTCAGCAGAGATGAGGGAGGTAGGAGGGGGCAGTGGTGGGCGGAGGAGGGAGTTAAAAGTTTTGAATAACTGTTTGGGGTTGTAGGATAGGGAAGATACGAGGGTTGTGAAGTAGGCCTGTTTAGCAGAGGTGAGGGCAGATTTGAAAGAGAGTGTTGCTTGTTTGAATGCAGTGAAGTCGTCTTGCGAATTTGTTTTTTTCCAACGCCGCTCTGTAATCCTGGACACTTGCCGGAGCTTTTTAGTGGTGTTATTGTGCCAAGGTTGTCTGTTGGTACGTCGCACTCTGCCATGAACGAGAGGGGCGACCGTGTCAATAGCCGATGTGAGAGTGGCATTGTAGAAAGCAGTGGCACTGTCTGTATCGTGGAGTGAGGATATTGATGCCAGTGAAAGAATAGAGTCAGAGAGTGTGTGGATGTCTAGGTGTGCAAGGTGTCTGCGGGGGTGCACGTGTTGCTGGACATGGGTGACAGGAGAGGAGGACAGGGATGAGAAAGTGAGTAGATGGTGGTCGGATAGAGGGAGAGGGGAGGTGGTGAAGTTAGATAGAGAGCAGAGGCGGGTGAAGACCAAGTCTAATGTATGACCATCCGTGTGGGTGGCTGAGGAGGACCACTGAGTAAGTCCAAAGGATGAAGTAAGGGACAGAAGTTTGGAGGCTGCTGACTGAAGGGTATCAGTGGGGATGTTGAAGTCACCCATGATGATGGTGGGGATGTCAGTGGAGAGAAAGTGAAGAAGCCAGGTAGTGAATTGGTCGATGAAGGCAGCGGTCGGGCCTGGAGGTCGGTATATGACGGCCACTTGGAGGTTGGAGGGAGAGTAGATGCGGACAGAGTGGACTTCAAAGGAAGGGAGGATTAGGGAGGGAAGAGGTGGGATTGGGTTAAAGTTGCAGTTAGAGGAAAGGAGAACACCCACTCCTCCACCATGTCTGTTTCCAGGGCGAGGAGTGTGGGTGAATTGGAGGCCACCGTAACACAGCGCAGCAGGGGAGGCGGTGTCAGAGGGTGTCAGCCATGTTTCTGTGAGGGCGAGGAAAGCAAGATTGCGAGAGAGAAAGAGGTCATGAATCACATGAAGCTTATTGCAGATGGAGCGGGCATTCCAGAGTGCTCCAGAGAGAGGGAGCAGGGGGGTGGGTGTCAATGGCACAGGTTTTACGTTGGAAAGATTGCGGTAGTTCCTATTAGATAGGGAGCGGTAGGAAGGAGTACTAATGGTGGGTATGAACTGTGGAGGTCCAGGATTGGGAGATATGTCACCAGCAGTGAGGAGGAGCAGAGAAAGGGAGAGCAGGTGGGAGAAGGAGAGAGGGAAGCTTGTTTTGTGTTTTATTAGGACAGATTTGAGGTTGAGGAGCAGGTCAGCAGAGGAGGACAGGTGGGGAGGAAGGAGGGAAGGGGAGATGATTATTTGATTAGAGGGTGCTGGGGTTTGGGGATAGCGAAGGAGAGAGAGGATTAACGGAGCAAACACTGTGAAGGCATATGTAAACATGGTGAAAGAGTGAGATGGGTAAATAGAAAAGCCAGTGACTAACTGCCGTTGAAATAACCGCAGCTTCACTGTACTTTTGCTGCAGTGATACTTCTGCTGCAGGGAGATGACGCGTGCCCCCCTTAGGCTGCTACTGAATATATAGGACTGAGTAGAGGATCAGGTGGGAGGAGTTGTGGTAGCTGCTTTGGGATAAATTAGCAGCTGCCCAGCACACCAGGGGAGGATAGACAATCAAAGGCACAGGGCCTGGCTGCATCCATATGCTGGTAACACCTAGTAACACCCAGTAATGCGGCTACATGAAAGTCCTTCAGATCTTCCCCAATGCCTCTCAAGCATTCTACAAGCTCTAGAATACTCCTGATATACTCCTGCATATCCTGGCTTTTCTGTAGCTTAGACTGGTACAGTTTTCTCATAAGATACAGTTTATTGCTTAAATTAATCCTCTCATGTACCTTTTGCAGCTGCTCCCACATTTCTCTTGCAGTATCACATTTACACACATGAACAATCTGATCATCATCTATGCTGAGTGATATGATACTCTGTGCTTTCTGATCCATCTCTATCCACTCCTGTGGTACTGGGTCAGGTTTAGGCTCCTGTGTGTATTTCCACGTACCTTCCCTTATCAGCAGCATCTTCTCTTTGAATTTCCAGGATTGATAGTTCTGGTTAGTGAGACTTGGTACTGTAAACTTCATGGAGTTGCTGCTGCTGGTGGCCATCTTTGCTGTCTTTCTTTTCTTTTCTCTGTGTTCTGGGGATCTCTGGGACTCTAGGACTCTGTGCACTCTGGGAACTCTGGGCCCATAACCTATTAGCAGCGGATTAACCAGCGTAACATCTGGAGTCAGCAACAGAGAATGTAGATTTATTCAAATCCAGTATAGACAGCTTACAACACAGCATGAAATATGATCAGCCTGATATCTGCTATGGCTGCAGCATGAAAAACATTACAACAACACAGGAAGAGAAGGAGGAGGCATCCTGTCTGTGAGTGAGGGTTTTTTTTTTTTTTTTTACAAAACTTTGTTAACAACCTCACAATATGCACAACATATCAAACAGTACAGTAGTAGTCGTTGCAATACATACAAATCAATATGCATTATTCCAACACTCAGAAAATGTAAACTTTTTATTTTTGCACATATCTTCATATATTTTTCACCACTAGAATAATTAAAAAATGCAAGTTTGCTAGTGTTGGAATCCTAAAACTAGATAAGCTCACTGTTGTAGGCATCCACGATCAGATAGGTTTCGGAGGTCTCGGAAGCCCCTCAGCCTGGGTAAATAAATCCAATATAACAACAAAAAAAGCTGACGTCTCTGATAAAAGCTTGGCAGCCCTAACAATTGTTACGATTAAGATTCTTCAAGTTGAAACGCATTTACACCAGAACACTGTGCTGTTTGTGACTAGTGTTGAGCGATACTGCTCGATATCTAAAAATATCGGATCGGAATGGTATCGCCGATATCACTAAATATCGTCGATATCCGATTCCGATACCGGAAGTCCCATGTAAGTCTATGGGAACAAAATATCGCAACTAAAAGAACACTTTCTTTCCTTGTAAACACAAAATATACACACTTAGAATACATATATATATATATATATACATGTCATTGTGACATATATATATATACATATATTTATAGTTTATTCACTTCTACATAGTAAAATAGCCTCTGATTCAATTGCCGGGTAAAGCCGGCATTTATGAAAAGACAGAAGCACCCGAGGGTCCAGTCACCACAGAGATGTTGCATCGCACCCAGCGAACAGGATTCAGAAGCTCGCTATAAGCGAGTCCTGTGTGCCTTAATTGAACTGTTTTTTTGCTTGAGAATTGCAAAAATCATCATAGACTGTATTTGCCATTTTTCCGTCATATCTGCGCCACGAGGCACAGATGAAGAGTAAGGGGGTGCTCTCGTGGGCGTACACTCACTCCATGGCGCGAAAACGATGTCCGCACACTCTAAATGTTACTGCAATGTAAGATCGTGCCCCACAGGTCTGGAGTTCCGCCTCCTCATCCTCCTCAGTGGGCGTAAGCGAACACGAAGGTCCCGCCTCCCTACAAAAGATGTCGCCTCTCCTGATGCTAATGACACATGTGACTTTGCTGAGATGGCGAATGGACGTGAGCAGAAGTGGGAAGGGATGGAGGAGTCAGAGCTCTCCCCCCACGGAAGCGACCCGATCGCCACGGAGCCACCGTTTGGCACCCGGCCTGGAAACCCTCCTACGCTGGAAGAAGCGGAGGATACCCTGAGAGACCTGGCCCGGCACCGGGAGGAGGTCGCCAGGATGGAAGCGAGCTGGCGGGCCCTAAAACTACAATTGGAGCGGCGCCAATCCCTCTTACCCCCTGAAGTGTCTGTACCGGAAGGTGAGGCACCCGTTCCAGTAGAGGAGGCCGTGCGGGCATCCCAGCCCTTGCAATCTGAACCGGTTGCCAGTATCTCAGTGGAGGCACCCGTTCCAGTACAGAAGGCCGTGCGGGCATCCCAGCCCTTGCAATCTGAACCGGTTGCCAGTATCTCAGTGGAGGCACCCGTTCCAGTACAGAAGGCCGTGCGGGCATCCCAGCCCTTGCAATCTGAACCGGTTGCCAGTATCTCAGTGGAGGCACCCGTTCCAGTACAGAAGGCCGTGCGGGCATCCCAGCCCTTGCAATCTGAACCGGTTGCCAGTATCACAGTGGAGGCACCCGTTCCTGCAGAAAACGCCGCACCAGCACCCCAGATCCCGCTGTCTGCCCCCGTCGCTGAGGCAGAAGAAGCGACACCCGTCCTCATGGAGGAGGCCGCGCAGGCACCAGAGCACTACCTGCCTGTACCGGAGCCCCAACCGTCATCTGTTCCAGAGCCGGCTGCTTCCGCCACAGGTGAGCGCCGCCAGGACTGGCGGGCGCCAGGAGAGCTGCCGCAAACCGGACATCGTAAGCTGGCATTTGATGGTGGAGACATGGAGCAGCTGGTGGAGGAGAATTACAACCGGCGTCAGGAGGAAGAGTGGAGATGTCGGGAGCGGGAAGCAAAGGGAGCAGCGAGAATCCCAAAAGCTTCGGCAACGTCACCTGGAGAAGGACCTGGCAGAGAAGGCACGTATGAGAAAGGATAAAAGTACGGTGAGGGAGCCGCGGCGTAAGGGTGCAGTACGGAACTTTAAGTTAAAAGGTGGTTGGGGCTTCATCCAGGAGCCTGGACTTTATTTAGAAGTTTTTGTAACACGGCGGGACGTGGAGGCTCACCTCCCAGAAGGACACCCGAGGAGGGACCTGTTGCCAGGAGACTTGGTGACTTACACCCGACACTGGGGTTACAATGGATGGTACGCCCTAAATGTTACCAGGTGCGACCCCTACTCCCCAGAGTGTCAGGAAACTGACAGACCCTACGAGCCTTCAGCCTCCCCCAACCAGGCCTCTGCACAAGTGCCCACCCCACGCCGTAAATCTCCCCAGCCTCCCTCAGTGGTCTCCTCAGCAGCCCCAGCTATGGACATGATAATGATAGCTGGCCCGTACCCGGCGCCTGTTAGGCCCCTTGGGGTTCGTACAGTCCGGGACATAGGGTTCCAGACCCGGAGGGAGACGAAAGAGGTGGCCACACAGACCCAGATAGCGGGTCACGACGTCACTGTACACGCCACACGACGTCATCAGGTCTGGGTGGACCCTCCTGTCACGGATGTTTGGCAAGCTCCACAACAGTACCAGGTGGTACCTGGAAGAGGCCAGCCAAAGAAGTCTAAATAACCCGGACAGGGTCTCTGTATGTAAATAGTTAAATTATTGATGTACCCGGACGGGTGAATGTTCATAAAAAGAAGTTTATTGTTGCCTTAATATACCCATGTTGGGTAAAGGTTTGATGTACCCGGACGGGTGAATGTTCAGAAGAACAAGTTTATTTTTGCCTTAATATACCAGGTTGGGTAATGGTGTTTCACTGTAATGAAAATGTTGAACTTTGAAGCCATGAACTGTACTGGCTCACAAATTTTTCTGTAAATAGTTGGCACTTCGGTGCTCCATTTTGGTTTTACAAAAAACTTTACTGTGCACTATTTTCAACTACCTCAGAAACTAAAAACCCGTTTGGTGTGGCCGAAAGTGAGGTCTGCTCAAGGAAAGTCTTGCAGCCCACCCAAGACCACAGTTGGAGGTTTGGAGCGGGTCCTCCACAAGCACAAGTAAAGGACACTGTGAAGTTACCCCGGTGGGGTTGTAGTCCTAAGAAGTCTCCACGATTTTCGGCACTAATGCTATTTGCACTTTTGTTGAATATGTATTTATTAACACACATGTATAACACATATCAAGGGTATGAACAGTAACAAAACATGTCACATAATATAAGCCATTTGCACTTTTGTAATGTTATTATTAAAAATTTTATTATGCAACGTTTAACTTGAAGTGTTTCCTGCTTTCTTACTACGTCGCATAGTCCACTCTGCTACATCACTTTGCACCATTGCTCTATCTCACATCTATCTGCCCTGGAAGGATAGCGTGTTACCTGTAGAAGACTTTTCACCTACCTGCACTACACCCTGACCAGGTACTACAGGTGGCGTCACGACAAACTACACGAACATTCTATCATCCCCTGGAAATATCCCACATTCCAGTGATCGCCCAGGTCACGGACCGAGCTGTGCTACTCGTGACATCCCCCATAGAAGTCGACGTGATCGGTGCCGAGTACCCCCAAAACCTCTGTCTCTGTGCGACTCAACTTCCCTCACTGTGCTGGCACTTTACATTTACAATGCCTCTGGGTTTTTTTTTTGGGGGGGTGGGGAACATTCAGACTTTTGCTATTTGGCCCCATGATTTATATGTACGCCCCTGCTGCTGAGGAATGGTATTTAAGGCTGTTAAGGAGCCAACATACATGGACCTTGCCAGCCTGATAATACCAGGCCACAGCAGTTTGCTTAGCTTGGTTGGTTAACAAAAATAGGGGATCCCCTCGAAAAAAAAAGGCGTAGGGGTCCCCCTATTTGTGTTAACCAGCCAAGTAAAATGCAGACTGCTGCGGCCTGGTATTAAAAGACTGTCAAGGCCCATGGATTTTGGCCCTCAACAGCCTGATAATACCAGGCTACAGCAGCCCCACATTTGGCGCATCAAAAGATGTGCCAATTGTGGCACTTTACCCGGCTCTTCCCACTGCCCTGTAGCGGTGGCAAGTGGGGTAATAAGGGGTTAATGTCACCGTTGATTGCACGGTGACAATAAGCCCGGTTAATAATGGAGAGGTGTCAATAAGACACCGATCCATTATTAATCCCAAAGTTTTTAAATGTATAAAAAAAAGACACAGCAAGAAAAAAGTCTTTTAATGAAATAAAAGAGACAACACAGTTTTCATTTCTTTTATTATACTCTCATTCCTGCAACGCCATCGATCTCCTGTAAAAAAAGAAAAAAAAAAACCAACAGTATACCACCTGTCCGACGCAGTCCATAGTAACGACTGTCCCACGGCGATCCAGCTCTGCTACATCGCAATGACAGGCAGAGCCTGTCATTTCGACGCAGCACAGCTGATTACCTGCTTCCCCGGCGGTGACGTCATCGGACTGACTGCTTTACGGCCGGGATTACCCAGCAGTCACTGCAGTTATCGCGAGAAACTGCATGTGACCGCCGGGGAAAGATGATGGTGGCCATGAAGCAGTCCAGCCCGTGACCGCCGGAGATCTTCTGCCAGGTAAGTGCCGCTGACTCCTGACAGACCCGACCGACGGACACTGACAGTGACAGTGACAATCCCGATTCCGTATCCGATAAGACGAAAATATCGGAACTAAGTATCGAAAGGCCGATAGAGCTAATATCGGCCGATACCCGATACTTGCGGTATCGTATCGCTCAACACTATTTGTGACCTGATTTTAATGAAAGTGTAATCAAGCTGCAAAGATTTTATTGGAGATGCCAACTTCTTTTGTCATTATATTGGATTACTATAATCATACTGACCTGTTGGCAGGTAAAATTTACCAAAAAAAGGACTCCTCCCCAAGCAAATGGCGGAATTGCATTTTTTTCCTCAACTTCACCACACTTGGAATTTCTTTTGTGTTTTCCAGTATGTATGGCACATATTGTAAAATGAATGCTGTTATTCAAAACTACAACTCATCTTGCAAAAAAGCAGCCCTCAACTGACTGTCAACAGAAAAAAAGATTTGATTCCTGAACAAGGAGAGGGAAAATGAAAGCACAAAAATTGAAAATTCATATACCCTTAACTCCTTAACTCCTTTCTTACCAATGACGCAATAGTACCTCGTCGGTAAATATCTCCTGCTTTGAGGTGGGCTCCGGTGGTGAGCCCACCTCAAAGCCGCAATGTTATAAACAGCTAACATGTGCCTGCAATAGACACGAGCGGAATTGCGATCCGCTCGCGCCTATTAACTAGCTAAATCCTGCTGTCAAAGCTGAAAGCGGGCATTTAACTAGCGCTCCCGGCCGCCGCGTCAGAAGTGAGCGCATCGCCGACCCCGTCACATGATCGGGGGTCGGCGATGCGTTGCCTTGACAACCAGAGGTCCCATAGAGACCTTGTTGCAGAGACATTGGCAATGCAGTAAATTGCTACATATGGGCGTATGATTTTTTGTTTTTTAGCAAATTTTGGAATTTTTTTTCACCACTTAGATAAAAGAGAACCTAGACATGTTTGGTGTCTACGAACTCATAATGACCTGGAGAATCATAGTGATAGGTCAGTTTTAGCATTTAGTGAACCTAGCAAAAAAGCCAAGTAAAAAACAAGTGTGGGATTGCACTTTTTTGCTATTTCACCGCACTTGGAATTTTTTTACCGTTTTCGAGTACATGACATGGTAAAACCAATGGTGTCATTCAAAAGTACAACTCGTCCCGCAAAAAATAAGCCTTCACTTGGCCATATTGATGGAAAAATAAAAAAGTTATGGCTCTGGAAAGAAGAGTGAAAAACGAAAACGAAAAATCGAAAAAAGCTGGAGTTAAGGGGTTAATTCCTTAATAATTTAACCATTTCATGCTGGAAACACCCTACAAGACTCTTTCTGGAAAAGCTGTCACCCAGTCACCTTGTCATTAACATTTGGTTCTTGGTTCTTACCTGAGTACCTTTTATTATTATTAGTGATGGGCAAGCATGCTGAGAGCATGCTTGTGTGCTACTAGAGTATCTTCGGCGTGCTCGGTTGCTACGTTCGAGTCGCGGCGGCTGCATGTCTAGTGGATGTTCAACAGCCGCAACATTGCTAGCATTGCCTGTTTCTTAGGCAATCAGTGTCGTATAATTTCTTAGGCAATGCATGTCGTATTATTGTCGCATTATTGTGTACTTTCCATAGAAAACACTGACGCGTTTCTGGCATGAGGCCGCCCTTACTCATAGTGATTAAGAGCAGCTCCACGGAAGAAACACCTCAGCAGTTTTCTATGGAATATACGCAATAATACAACATGCTGTTTTTTGTTTTTTTTAATAAAGATGGAATTAAATTTTGATATTTTTACCTTTTCCACTAATCCAATTGATGGTTTACAACTTTAAACAACACTCTCACATCCTGAGACCATTTTCTTTCAATATCAACAGGCAACAGGATTATAAGCCCTGATTTTTTTCATGTTTTTTCCTATATACAGTATAATTATTATATAAAGGGGTACATGAAATACAGTCATGGCCAAAAGTTTTGAGAATGACACAAATATTAATTTTTACAAAGTCTACTGCTTCACTTTTTCTAATGGCAATTTGCATATACTCCAGAATGTTATAAAGAGTGATCAGCTTAACAGCAATTACTTGCAAAGTCAATATTTGGCTAGAAAATGAACTTTATCCCCCAAAACACATTTCAACATCATTGCAGCCCTGCCTTAAAAGGACCAGCTAACCTCTTTTCAGTGATTGCTCCATTAACACAGGTGTGGGTGTTGATGAGGACATGGCTGGAGATCAATCTGTCATGATTAAGTAAGAATGACAACACTGGACACTTTAAAAGGAGGCTGGTGCTTGGCATCATTGTTTCTCTTCTGTTAACCATGGTTATCTCTAAAGAAACACGTGCAGTCATCATTGCAATGCACAAAAATGGCCTAACAGGGAAGAGTATCGCAGCTAGAAAGATTGCACCTCAGTCAACAATCTATCGCATCATCAAGAACTTCAAGGAGAGAGGTTCCATTGTTGCCAAAAAGGCTTCAGGGCGCCCAAGAAAGACCAGCAAGCACCAGGACCGTCTCTTAAAAGTGTTTCAGCTGCGGGATCGGGCTACCAGCAGTGCAGAGCTTGCTCAGGAATGGCAGCAGGCAGGTGTGAGTACATCTGCACGCACTGTGAGGCGGAGGCTCTTGGAACAAGGCCTGGTCTCAAGGAGGGCAGCAAAGAAGCCACTTCTCTCCAGAAAAAACATCATGGACAGACAGATATTCTGCAAAAGGTACAGGCAGTGGACTGCTGAGGACTGGGGTAAAGTTATTTTCTCTGATGAATCCCCTTTTCGATTGTTTGGGACATCAGGAAAACGCCTCATTCGGAGAAGACAAGGTGAGCGCTACCACCAGTCTTGTCTCATGCCAACTGTTAAGCATCCTGAAACCATTCATGTGTGGGGTTGCTTCTCCGCCAAGGGAATCGGCTCTCTCACAGTCTTGCCTAAAAACACAGCTATGAATAAAGAATGGTACCAGAATGTCCTCCAAGAGCAACTTCTCCCAACCCTCCAAGAGCAGTTTGGCGATCAACAATGCCTTTTCCAGCATGATGGAGCACCTTGCCATAAAGCAAAGGTGATAACTAAATGGCTCAGGGAACAAAACATAGAGATTTTGGGTCCATGGCCTGGAAACTCCCCAGATCTTAATCCCATTGAGAACTTGTGGTCAATCATCAAGAGATGGGTGTACAAACAAAAATCTAAAAATTCTGACAAAATGAAAGCATTGATTGTGCAAGAATGGACTGCTATCAGTCAGGATTTGGTCCAGAAGTTGATTGAGAGCATGCCAGGGAGAATTGCAGAGGTCCTGAAGAAGAAGGGTCAACACTGCAAATATTGACTTGCTGCATTAACTCATTCTAACTGTCAATATAAGCTTTTGTTACTCATATGTTTGCAATTATTATATTTCTGTCTGTGATAAAAACATCTGTCAAACACACAAAAACCAGAGGGCAGCAGATCATGTGAAAATATAATATTTGTGTCATTCTCAAAACTTTTGGCCATGACTGTACATTTTAATCAATAGAGCTTGAGATATTAAAAGATTACACAATTCAATGCATTTAAAAAAATGTTCATGTTCTGAGATAACGTTAATTATTAGTATTTTATTTGCTGTGTTCGACCATGTAGATCTGCTGGAGCCCACGGTCACGAATAAACAAATTTTACGCCACCGACTTGATTAATGATGAGCTCACAGGGCTTATGACATGACAAAAACATTTGCTCCTGTGACAAAACAAACAGGCAGTGAAATGTGTTTCTCATACAAAAGAGCAATTGAGGGTCCCTGTAGTGTAACCAGCATATTCATCTATGCTTTTTCCCCTGGCCAGGAGCTGTGTATACATAACCTTGAGCTGTATCAACTCTACATGGTCAGACACAGCAAATAACAGAGCACATTTTTTATATCACATTCAACTGTAGAACTTATTAATTTTCCAAGCTCTATTGATTAAAATGAATTTTATTTGTAAAATTACCTCTTTAGCAGCTACATAAAGCATAACCCTCTGAATTTCTTTTTTTTACTACAGAATGACAAGGAACTTTTATGTGGGAGAAAAAACTTTGTTTTTCATTTGAGTAAAACAATTATTTCAAAATTGACTGCCAAATGAGGGGAAAAAAATTCCTTGTTATAGTTCTTAGCAGTTTGTCACAGTAACACATTTGTTTACCTTTCTATGACAAGATATGAAGATGTTATCAAACCCACTCGTTAACTCCCACACACATTTCCCAATGATTTATCACTTCATATACACTTTACCATTGAAACTCATTAATCAGTGAAAATAGTTTTGTTTCTACTAAAAAGACACACCATGGAATTATTACTAGATTTCCTGATATACGCAGCTAATGGTCATTTAGATTTATGAATCACTAATTTCTGAAAGATCGTAACAATGCCCAGATTCCAACCCCCAGTCTGTCTAGGATGCAGTTACTGATGGCTCAGTTGTTCAGTCTGGTTCAGGGACATGCTGAAGCTGTCAGTACTTTGATTGACAGCTCAGTGTCCAGTCTGGTGCAGGAGCGTGTTGAGCTGTCAGTGTTTTGATTGACAGCTTGACCATCCAATCTGAGATTGGAAGGTACTGACTGTCTCTAAGTATCCATTGTCCCAGGTGATTGCTCTGCTACTTAGCTGGGTTTGTTAGTCCCAAACCTCTGCCAGATGTACATTCAGCTAAGTGTGGTTTGTCTCTCTGTGCCTTGTGTTCTGTTTGTTATTTTTTCATTGCCTAACCATGGACTTTGTTAGTTCTGACCATTCGTCTTCTTAAACCGTTTGTTCTGATCTTCCAAGAATTTTGGACCTAGACAGTTACCTGATTATGCCTTGGTCAATTCCCTCTGTTTATGACATACCATCCTGGCCTTTGACCTCGGATGTTAGGAATCGAGTTCCCGCTGCTGTACAAGGGGAATCTCGAACCAGTCCTGCTGCACAAGGGGAATCTCGAACAAGTCCCGCTGTGGTCCCCCATCCATCTCCAGCCACAGTGGAGCCTGCTCAGCGGAGACGTCGGTCCCAGCATCTTGCTCAGTCTAATACTGTGAAGAGGCTTGTTGCTGCCTCTTCTGGTTCCTCTATTATAACCAGTGCTGGAGCAGGCAGTCTTGGGACTAAGTCCAGCGTTTCTCCATCTGAGCATGCCCAGGGCAAGATCTCCATTGGAGATCAGGGGTCACATGCTCGGTTACAGCAGCGACTCCCATTGGTCCGCCAGGAAGGTCCTGAAACTGCTTTTGTTCTGGAACAATTTCTCATTAGTCCTTTTCTGGAAGGTCCTGTAGCTGCTACTATAAGGCTAAGTTCACACGTTGCGGAATTGCCGTGGAAATTTCCGCGGCAATCCCGCACTTCTCCCGCAGGAAATACGCACGTTTTTTTATGCTGATTCCCGCCAGAATAATAGCGTTTTGCAAGCGTAATTAGCTTGCAGAATGCTAGCGTTTTCCTAGCGATCTGTAGCATCGCTTGGAAAACTGATTGACAGGTTGGTCACACGAGTCACACATAGTGTTTGACACGTGTGACCAACTTTTTACTATTGATGCCGCCTATGCCGCATCAATAGTAAAAAGATCTAATGTAAAAATAATAAAAATAAATAATAAATAATGATATTCTCACCTTCCCGCGGCCCCCGCAGCCTTCCCGCCTCTCAGCGACGCTCCCGGCAACTCGCGGTCCCAGGAGTGCTTTGCGACAAATCACACCGATGACGTAGCATCTCGCGAGACCGCTACGCCATCTGGGTGATTCTCGCAAAGGACTCTTGGGACCGGAAGTTGCCGGGAGCGTCGCTGAAGGCGGGAAGGCTGCGGGGGCCGCGGGAAGGCTGCGGGGGCCGCCGGAAGGTGAGAAATATCATTATTTTTTATTTTAATTATTGTTTTACCAGGGATATGGTACCCAGGGCCTGGAGGAGAGTCTCCTCTGCTCCAGACCCTGGGTACCATCCGCACATGAACCGCTTACATTGCGCATAGTGGGCATAGCCACATGCGGAAAGTAAGCGGTTCAATGCATTCCTATGGCGGCGGAATCACCGCGGTTACGCTAAATTAATGAACATGTTGCTTTTTTTTCCGCTAAGCGTTTTTTTCGCGGAAAAAAAACGCAACATGTGTACAAAACATGCGGAATCAATTAAAACGTATAGAATGCTTAATGCTTGCGTTTTGTTCGCGGTTTAACCGTGGAAAATAGCGGAAAAACCGCGAAAAAAAACGCAATTATTCCTGATCGTGTGCACTTAGCCTAAAAGGTGCGCATGACTGTCTGGCCATGCGCTAGTATCAATTGTGTTATGTGCTTTGCGCCAGTGTGATCATGCAAGCATGTGGTTAGGGCTCGGCTGAAATAAGCCCCTAGAATACCGGCACCTCCGGTGAGGAGATTTATATGCAAGTGTTCAGGGCTTGGCTGAAATAAGCCTCTAGAATACCGGCTTCTCCGGTGAGGAGATTTGTATGCAAGTGTTCAGGGCTTGGCTGAAATAAGCCTCTAGAATACCGGCTACTCCGGTGAGGAGTTGCTTGTTTGCGTTGCTGACTGCATGACCACGGACCGCTATCCTCACAGTGGTTATCTGTGTACTCCTGTGGTGTTAACAGGACACAGTCTCTATCTCAGCATCTATGTTTGCGACTCTGTGAAGTAACAGAGCTCGCTTATACCGCCATATCCTGCCATTATTACTAGCAGCAGGCTCTGCCTGCACGGTGGACCCCGGGCTGCGAACGCACCCACTATTTATAGTTATTTGGTGCGTTCCGCAGTCCCTAACATCGGATTCCTTGACTATCCCAACTCAGGCTTGTCCATGAGAAGTGACTCAGCATCACAAAAAATTGGCCAAAGTAAATGGACATAAAATCCTCAACTGACTATCTTTGATGGTGTTATTTTCTGTAAATGTTTCTTGTAGCCATATATACATAAAATATTGATGCTCATTCATCACTAGGTAACATTTACCTAATTAGAAAGATAGGAGTTTCCTCTTTGCCAGTAACAAGTTGATGGTTTAAAAGAAAATTCTTTGTAGGAGTTTTGTTTTACCTGCTGTTTAATGAAAAACAATTAAAGAAAAAATAATAACCAATAACATTATGGTATGTTTATGATAAATTATAAATTGGCTTTTTGTTAATATCATTTGGAGGTCTGTATTTAAGTTCTGGATACAGAACATATCTGCAGTATGGTAAGCTTTTGTGTCTTGTGCACAATGGAAATGCATTTCTCTGATTCCAAGGCTTTATGCTCTTCTATTTTGTAACTCCAATAAATCACAAAATAACTACATACCATGAGACAATGTATTTTCCAGTAATCTACCAGCTGATAACATCATGCTAATTATTCATGGCACACTGTTAATTTAATGAATTATCTAGGTCAGAGTTTCACAATGAGAGAGGAGTGAAAAATAGCCATATTGCATAAGACACTACATTACCAGACAGGACCCTTTTATTATAATCTGCCTTTGTTTTAGCTCCAGGCTGCTATATACAGATGATGACTGTACAGTTCTTCTGTGAACTACTGAAACCAACTTCTAGGAATATGACTGTCCCATAATATGATTTTATTGGAAATATTGTATCTCCAGATCTGGATATGCTGTGAAAAATAGTATCATTAGGGATCTTTCTGTGATCATCATGTAAAGAAAGAAAGAGGTCTTTGAAGGCCTGTCCATGATGGCTGTATGCTTTGCAATGTACACAGGAAGGAGGCAGGTACCTGATGTCCATGAACAAATAAATAGGTAGACAATTTTGCTTTTAGACCATATCCATTTAATTTTATTTAATGAGACATGAGTGATTTTATTTCTGATTGTCTGGATAGAAAACATTCTTTTGAAGACTGCGTGACAATATACCGTATATACTTGTCTATAAGCTGAGTTTTTCAGCACATTTTTTTGTGTTGAAATTCCCCCCTCGGCTTATACACGAGTCATTGCCCCAGAAATCCGACGGGGGAGGGGGAACGACGGGTTACAGAAGCAGGATCCTGGTTCCAGCACACAGACATCATTAAGGTAATGAATATGCGCTTCACGCCTA
>JARQOD010000004.1:302313258-302336171 GCA_033576555.1 Oophaga sylvatica | reverse complement strand
TTAGAGTTTTTGAACCAGGGCTACCATCCAAGAACAACTGAAAGCCAAATTACAAGAGCCACAAGAATATCAAGGAATCACCTGCTACAGTACAAAACTAAAGATGAAAATAACCGGGTGCCTCTAGTGGTCACCTACAATCCAAATCTGGAGGCGCTAAGGGGAGCTGAACGGAAATTACAACCTTTACTACAAAAAGATGCCCGATTACAATCCATATTTCCAGACCCCCACTACTGTGTTTTAGGCAGCCCCCAAATCGAAGCATCATTGTCAGAAGCTCCCTGTCCTCCCCAACAGCTGCAGGAACCTTTCCTTGCAACCAGAAAAAATGTAAAACCTGTGCATCTATAATGACCACGGACAAGATAAAGATCCCCAACTCCCATCAGGACTACAAGATCCCAGGTACTTTCAGCTGCATCACATCTAATGTGGTGTACCTAATTATTTGTACGAAATGTCCAACTGGGGGTCTGTATGTGGGGGAGACAGGGCAAAAACTGAGAACAAGGATAAATTCCCATCACCACACAATAAGAGAAAAAAGAATGGATCTACCTGTGGTCAAACACTTTTGTATCCCCGGTCATAGCATAATGGACATGAAATTACTTGTATTAAAATCTAACTTTAAATCTGAGAGAGATAGAAATGTTTGGGAATATAAGCTCATGATGACTTTTGACACTCTCAGTGCTGGAATGAATATATCCGATGGATTTATGTCCTTGTACATCAATTAAGGAATCTGCTTCTCTGACCTGGGGGCATCAAAACACAATACCAGACCCCAATCAGAGGGCAATAAAACTTTCACACTCCTTATCTATGAACTGTTCCAATATTTATGTTCATCCCTCTCCCATAATGACAGTTCTGCTTCACATCACTTGTCTTACCTATTGCATTATTTCTGTGCTGTGTATAAATATGTGATTCTTCAGCTTTTGTTTTAGTCTTTGCCTGATGAAGACACCTGAGTAGTCTCGAAAGCTGGCAATTTGTTATCATCTTTTCAGTTAGCCATTAAAAGGTATCAACCACTGAGGACTCTCAATTCTAAATATTTTCCAATAAAGAAAAACATTTTTTTAACTTGCACTCAGGCACTGGAACAAACCAATTCTTTTGCTTCAGTTATATTTTATGTTGTGTGCTAATCTTCTTGAAAACATCTTCAATGGATGTAAGGTTAAGAACACAATCAGTTTAATGTGCTTAATGAGTAATTTCAGTTGGCCTCTATTATTCTCCAGAATAATTACTACTTAAATATATATGTGATGTAAAGATATATTGAATATGAAACTCAAGCAACGTTTCCATTACTACCCCAAAAAACATAACGACTCTGATTTTCACGACGGTCTTGAATAGGAGAAGTGCTAGAGTCAGACTCAAGTTAGATGCTGTAGTAATATTTCTAATGTAAGGAACGTTACTGCTTGCCATGAATTAGATGAGCTGCGACATCATGTGGTGAATGATGATTTCATGTTAAAATAAAAATACACAATATTGCAATCTTCTAAGAGTGCGGATGATTATCTTCTAATTCACTATTTAAGTATTCTTGAACAGCACCCCAGTAACCTATTAATAGGTGCACAGCCCCCCTGCATTTCTGAGAAAATTCCTTTTATAAATTAAATTAACATTATATATGTAAAATGTATAAGGCATCAATTATGTAATGAGTGCCTTATTATTCCACATCAGGCTTTAAATAACACTATTTTAGAGAAGTAAATAAACAAAAAAGGACTTTCCATACTTCACTCTTTTTTGCTTGTTAATATCACAATTAAAGCAGCTGGAAAAAAAAACAATCAAGCCCAGTGAAAGACAAGGACAGATATACAGTCATGGCCAAAAGTTTTGAGAATGACACAAATATTATATTTTTACATGATCTGCTGCCCTCTGGTTTTTATGTGTGTGTTTGACAGATGTTTTTATCACAGACAGAAATATAATTGCAAACATATGAGTAACAAAAGCTTATATTGACAGTTAGAATGAGTTAATGCAGCAAGTCAATATTTGCAGTGTTGACCCTTCTTCTTCAGGACCTCTGCAATTCTCCCTGGCATGCTCTCAATCAACTTCTGGACCAAATCCTGACTGATAGCAGTCCATTCTTGCACAATCAATGCGTTCATTTTGTCAGAATTTTTAGGTTTTTGTTTGTCCACCCGTCTCTTGTTGATTGACCACAAGTTCTCAATGGGATTAAGACCTGGGGAGTTTCCAGGCCATGGACCCAAAATCTCTATGTTTTGTTCCCTGAGCCATTTAGTTATCACCTTTGCTTTATGGCAAGTTGCTCCATCATGCTGGAAAAGGCATTTTGATCGCCAAACTGCTCTTGGAGGGTTGGGAGAAGTTGCTCTTGGAGGACATTCTCGTACCATTCTTTATTCATGGCTGTGTTTTTAGGCAAGACTGTGAGAGAGCCGATTCCCTTGGCTGAGAAGCAACCCCACACATGAATGGTTTCAGGATGCTTAACAGTTGGCATGAGACAAGACTGGTGGTAGCGCTCACCTTGTCTTCTCCGAATGAGGCGTTTTCCTGATGTCCCAAACAATCGAAAAGGGGATTCATCAGAGAAAATAACTTTACCCCAGTCCTCAGCAGTCCACTGCCTGTACCTTTTGCAGAATATCATTCTGTCCATGATGTTTTTTCTGGAGAGAAGTGGCTTCTTTGCTGCCCTCCTTGAGACCAGGCCTTGCTCCAAGAGTCTCCGCATCACAGTGCGTGCAGATGCACTCACACCTGCCTGCTGCCATTCCTGAGCAAGCTCTGCACTGCTGGCAGCCCGATCCTGCAGCTGAAACACTTTTAAGAGACGGTCCTGGCGCTTGCTGGTCTTTCTTGGGCGCCCTGGAGCCTTTTTGGCAACAATGTAACCTCTCTCCTTGAAGTTCTTGATGATGCGATAGATTGTTGACTGAGGTGCAATCTTTCTAGCTGCGATACTCTTCCCTGTTAGGCCATCTTTGTGCATTGCAATGATGACTGCACGTGTTTCTTTAGAGATAACCATGGTTAACAGAAGAGAAACAATGATGCCAAGCACCAGCCTCCTTTTAAAGTGTCCAGTGGTCTCATTCTTACTTAATCATGACAGACTGATCTCCAGCCATGTCCTCATCAACACCCACACCTGTGTTAATGGAACAATCACTGAAAAGAGGTTAGCTGGTCCTTTTAAGGCAGGGCTACAATGATGTTGAAATGTGTTTTGGGGGATAAAGTTCATTTCTAGCCAAATATTGACTTTGCAAGTAATTGCTGTTAAGCTGATCACTCTTTATAACATTCTGGAGTATATGCAAATTGCCATTAGAAAAAGTGAAGCAGTAGACTTTGCAAAAATTAATATTTGTGTCATTCTCAAAACTTTTGGCCATGACTGTACAGGTGCAGCTCACAAAATTAGAATATCATCAAAAAGTTAATTTATTTCAGTTCTTCAATACAAAAAGTGGACATACACCAGCAGATGACATAGCTCCTCAAACCATCACTGATTGTGGAAACTTCACACTAGAGCTCAAGCAGCTTGGATTGTGTGCCTCTCCACTCTTCCTCTAGACTCTTGGACCTTGCTTGATTTCCAAGGTCTAGTGTGAAGTATTCACAATCAATGATAGTTTCGGGAGCCATGTCATCTGCTGGTGTAGGTCCACTGTGTTTTATCAAGACCAAAGTCAGCACAGCCGTCTACCAGGAAATTTTAGAGCACTTTTTGCTTCCCTCTGCCGACAAGCTTTTTGGAGATGGAAATTTCATTCTCCAGCAGGACTTGGCACCTGTCCACACTGCCAAAAGGACCAATACCTGTGTTAAAAACAACAGTATCACTGTGCTTGATTGGCCAGCAAACTCGCCTGACCTTAACCCCATAGAGAATCTGTCAAGAAGATGAGAGACACCAGACCCAACAATGCAGACGAGCTGAAGGCTGCTATCAAAGCAACCTGGGCTTCCATAACACCTCAGCAGTGCCACAGGCTGATCGCCTCCATGCCACACCACATTGATGCAGCAATTGATGCCAAAGGAGCCCCTACCAAGTATTGAGTGCATTTACTGAACATACATTTCAGTAGGCCAACATTTCGGATTTTAAAATAATTTTTTCAAGCTGGTGTTATAAAGTATTCTAATTTACTGAGATAATGACTTTTGAGTTTTCATTGGCTGTAAGCCATAATTCTCAACATTAACATAAATAAACACTTGAAATAGATCACTCTGTTTGTAATGACTCTAATATATGAGTTTCACTTTTTGTATTGAAGAACTGAAATAAAGTAACTTTTTAATGATATTCTAATTTTGTGAGATGCACCTGTATATATTCTGTATGATTTGTTTTTATATCTTTTGTATTTTTGGAATCATCTGAATTACATTTGACATAAACGGAACTAAGGCATCCGAGTGAGTTATATATTATAATTACCGTATATACTCGTGTATAAGCCGACCCGTGTATAAGCCGACCCCCTAATTTTGCCACAAAAAACTGGGAAAACTTATTGACTCGTGTATAAGCCGGGTGTATAAACTGCCCTCCTGCTCTGTGCTGCCCCCATTCTGCTCCTTGCTCCCCCATCCAGCTCTGTGCTCCCCCATTCTCCTCTGAACTCCCCCCCTCCTGCTCTGTCCTCCGCTGTGCTCCCCCATTCCTTCTCCGTCCTCCTGTGCCCCCCGTCCTGCTCCGTACTCCTCTGTGCCCTCCATCCTCCCCCGTCTGCTCCGTGCTCATTGTCCTCCTCCATGCTTCCCCCGTCCTCCGTTCTCCTCCCTCCTCCTCCATGCTTCCCCCATCCACTGATCTCCCCCGTCCTGCTCCATGCTTCCCCCTTCCTCCGTTCTCCCCCCGTCCTCCTCCATGCTTCCCCGTCCTCCGTTCTCCCCTGTCCTCCTCCATGCTTCCCCCGTCCACCGTTCTCCCCCCGTCCTGTTCCGTGCTCCTTGTCCTCTCTTCCATCATACTCACCCCTCCCCGTGCCATCGCTGAGCATCCCTGCAATTCTGCGTTCTCCCCGGCTTCCTGCAGCTCTCCCCGGCTTCCTGCAGCTCTCCAGCACTGAGCGGTGATGTAATACCGCTCATTAAGGCCATGAATATGGAGGCCACGCCTATGGGAGTGGCGTCACATCCATATTACATGACCTTAATGAGCAGTTTTCTGCTGGACCAAGAAATTGAATTTTCTCCTAACGAACAAGTAACCACTTGTTGATTTCCGATCACTTGAATCTCCAGCCCAATCTGCATCCACATAACCCAGTGAGTGGGCTGCAAACCTGCTCAATTGAAATATTCTATCTTGCTTAGCGGTTATTGCCTCTGATTGCTCCATTTGGCTCTAAGTTGACTCAGTAATCACAAACGCAACTGACGAAGGTCCGTTTGTGGACCGAAACGTTTTGCTGTTTGATTGCTATCACATCACGGATGCAATAAAATCACAAATTCTGAAGTTGAGTGCCAGATTTTTCAATTGTTACTATTACGGTGTGGGAACCTATCTTGGCACCTTCCCATTATATTGCTGTGCACACGCTTTTTCTTCTAATATTTGTTTCTGAAGACCCACTTACATCCGATAGCTTTTTTTCCTTGTGGTAGCTCAGTAAGCTCCTATGTCTGGAGTTGGTGAAGGGACTCCATCTCTTCATTAGCAGCATATATCCACTTCTGTTTCTCATGGCAGGCAGTTTTTGCATCACTTGCCATGACTGTGGCTCTGGTTCAGGAGGTGTTCTGACCATATAAGAAAGGCGTCTAGCTGGGATACCTTTGTTGGGCCTTTCTAATCTCCTGACTGGAGGTTGACTTGTTTCTTCTGTGTCTTCCTTGGTGGCTTCAGAGCTTATCCACACTTCAGTATTTTCCTTTTCGGTATGTGGGTTTGGTGTTTGAGAGTCTTGTTCTTGCTTCTTAGGTTGAATAACTGGTGTAACTTCATGGAATTTGAGCGATACAGTTTGCATCAATCACTACATCTCTGCTGATTGTTAGTATGTTGGACTCTGGATGCAGGATTCTATATCCCTTTTGAGTTTCGTTATATAGCCCACCATGACTCTTTGTTTTGCATATGATTCCCACTTGGAGCATTTTTCTTTGGGAACATACACAAACATTTTGCTTCCAAATATCCTGAGGTGCTCCAGGTTAGGCTTCTCGCTGTTCCATAGCTCATATGGAGTTTTATTTGTGGCTTTACCAGGCACTCTGTTTTGAAGATAGCAAACTGTCATGATGGCTTCTCCCCAATACTTTGTAGGTAGATTCGCATCAAACAACATACTTCTTCCACTTTCACAGAGAGTACGGTTGTTTCTCTCTGCAATGCCTTTTTGTTCTGGGTTGTATTTAATGATAGTCTGGAACACGATTCCATTCTTTTTCAAAATGGTTTGCACCTTACCACTTGTATATTCGGTTCCATTACCTGCAAGCAGGGCTTTTCCAAATTTGTTAAACACTACAGCAAGATATTCTCCAAGTTTCTGTGGAACTTCATCCTTACTGTGAAGCAGGTAGGCGACTGTATATCTGGAGTAGTTGTCATCAATAAATGTGAAAAAATATATCTTCTTGCTAGGAGTTTGAACACTCATTGAACCACATACATCTGTATGTATCAGATCCAGAGGCTGTGCAGATCTAGTGGTGCTTATTTTAGGAAAGGATTTTCTGGACATTTTCCCTTTAAGACAGCTAGTGCACTTCATCATTTGACTACACTGGTTGATTTCAATACCATTTGCAAGTTGAGCTAGCTTCCTTACTGCTTCTGGGTCTCTGTGCCCAAGACGTCTGTGCCATACATGGATACAGTTTTTATGTAGATCTTGCCTAGCACTGTACACTATTTCTTTGCATTTTTGCTGATAAAGTTGATCTTAGATTTTTCCTTCTGCAAGAGTGTGACCATTAGCTAAGATGACCTTTTCTGACTTGCTTTCATTAAGGTCAGTGAAGAAATCCTTGTTATTTGTCATATGACTGCTTGCACCAGAATCTATACTCCATAAATGCTTTGAAGATGGGCCTGTACTAGTATTAAAAGCAGCTTCAACACATACAGAATCTTCCTTTACAGCTGTTTTAACCATTTGATGACTGTTCTGCTTTTTAAGCTGACTCATTCTTGCTTTCCAAAGTCTGCAGTCTGCTTTAAGGTGGCCAGGCTTTTTACAGACAAAACATTCACGAATTTCTCTTAGATTGCTCTTATATTAAGGGAAATCCTGTATATTTAATGCTGTTTCTGCCCTGGATTCATTGCTGATGCTTACATGCTGCATTTTTCTCTTGAATTCATCCACGTTTACCTTTATCATACTCTAGTGTCAGCTCATCATCTGGCCGTGCATCTAGTGCAGTCACAAGTGTGTCATAACTCTCTGAAGACCACTTCATAGAAGTGCAGCAACATTATAATCTTTAATTTCTTCTCCAAAACCCCTGAGATGCTCCACAATCTCTAGGGTGTTTCTTATATAGTCCTGCATATTCTGTCCATCACTTAGCTTAGACTGATACAGCTTTCTCATGAGATAAAGCTTATTGCTAAGATTTGATCTTTCATGCACTTTCTGTAACTCATCCCATATCTCCTTTGCAGTTGCACACTTGCATATATGCACAATCTGATTATCATCTACACTGAGGGAGATCGTGCTTTGTGCTTTCTGATCCTTCTCTAGCCAATCATCTGATAATGGATGAGGCACTTGTTCCTGAGTATATTTCCATGTACCTCTCTTATGAGCAGCATCTTCTCCTTGAATTTCCAGGACTGGTAGTTCTGGCTTGTGAGGCTTGGCACTGAGAACTTGACAGGATTGCTGCTAGTGGATATCTTCTCTGCTGCTGTATGCTGCTTATCCTCTGGGCTTCTATTGCTGTGTTACTCTGAGGTTCTGTGTCACTCTGAGCCTATAACTGTTGGCAGCGGACTATACGATACTCTCAAAGCGTGTGAAAACAGATTTGTTTATCAGGAACAATCGGAACAATACATGATACGCT
Organism: Oophaga sylvatica; assembly: GCA_033576555.1. Taxonomy (NCBI): domain Eukaryota; kingdom Metazoa; phylum Chordata; class Amphibia; order Anura; family Dendrobatidae; genus Oophaga; species Oophaga sylvatica. Next base: position 302,328,101 of record JARQOD010000004.1, on the reverse strand, counting down.
TAATAAATCAGGAATAAATAATTTGGGTGTCTCTGTGCATCATCTACAGCAGGCTGCTTCTCTCATACACAGACACAGAAAACAGAAATACTGTCACATGCTGTCCCTGTCTTAGCCTCTGGGAGTTTTTTTTAAACTTTATAAACAGCATACAAATCTAGCAACTAAACACTCATTAGACGGATGGAGTTGTTGCACCAAACATATTCCAACAGAGGCCTGGAGCCTCAATTATTTGGAGGTCACTGTCAACATAGTCTGGTCCAATAGATGACGATGGTCCATGATTAGCACCTCCTCTACCCCACAATCACCACCTCCTGGTTTGATTGATATGGCTAAAGTCTCCTAAGTCATCCACCTTATGTTCAAATCTCAAACCTGCACAGCAAAGAACAGAAACTGCACAGGGGCAACAGACTCTATGAGATGATGTAGGAGACCTCAACCACGTCAATCAATACAGGAGTGCCAACAATTGCAGGGATAGAGGAAATGCTGAGCATAGACAAGTGAAACCCATTAGACTACTGAATTACAGAAAGTGCGGCACCCGGTGAGAAAATGAACTTTTTTCTTCCAAAAACCTCTGGCTTTCAGTCATGCAGGCATGCCAAGAGCAATTACATTCACTGCAATAGTACTGAGAGTGGCAGCTGTAAGAACGCCCATGCACTGATTTACAGCTGGCTCTGCAGTACATCAGTAGAGAGTTGGCTGTCAGAAGTGTCATGCAGTTACAGCACCGCTCTCGTGCTGTAAGGTACTTTCACACATCAGTTTTTTTGTGTCAGGCATAATCCGTCGATATACTGATAGACGGATCCAGCTGATTTTGAAAACTGATGCAATGATCGTTTTCTGCGGATCCGACCTGACCTTTTCAAACCCAGAAAAGAAATTTTCTATGTGGAAAATGCAGGTACGCATGTCTGGACGAGGAGAGAGAGACTTGTTCACAACCGGATCAGTGTTTGACGATTTCACAAAGACTGGTCCTGTTCCATAGACTTGTATTATTTCGGCACCTGATGTGCGATTCAGCATTATCAGGCGCTCTGGAAAAAAAACGTTGCAGTCAGCGTCTTGTCGCCGCCGGAATGTACATTCGCGGATCGGCCAAAATGGATGCAAACAATGACATCAGGCGCGTACGTTATGAAAGTCATGCCAAAAAACGCATCCGTACCGATCGTTTTTTTAAACACGCCGGATCGTGCCTGACATCAAAAATGATGTGTGAAAGCAGCAGTGGTGACTGTGATTGCTCTGGACACATGACTGAAGGCAGGCAGATCTTGGGGGACATACATCTCATTTTCTCTTGGGTGCCACATTTTCAGTACTTCAGGCGGGCACCTTCAATTTAACTTGCAGATTAACCCTACATTTACAGGTTTATATCATTATCGAACCTGACAGGTTTCCTTTTAATCTTGTTTTTTTTCAGATTGCTTTAAATCTGCTAGTAACAAGTAGAAAAGTATGAAATATAGAGGCAATCCTTTTTTTAATATAATTTTAAATTGGTTTATTTAAAAACTAAAGTGGAATAAGATACCCATTACATAATTATAATCTTAAACATTATACATAAATAATAGAAAGTACTTTATTCATTTATTTATTTTTGCCAAGAAAAAAGCAGTATCTAAAAAAATAATAACATATGATTAAGTCGTCTAAAATGTTGTTATAGAACAAGCACCAGCACAAAGTGCAAAAACTGTTAAGCCTTATGAGATTTGAGCTGACAAAGGTGTCTGGCTGCAAAAGATTTAATTACCCCAATTCAGGCTTTCTATAATAATCCACTGACAACAATTGAATCTAATATTCAGAAATATTTTTCTACAGTATTTTACAAGACAGTGACACCTGAAATCAGGCAGAAAAGCAGCTAAATGGAAGAACTGATCTGTCATGTTTTACTCCTATGGTTCAGACATTTCACACATAGAAAATAGATCTTTACGTATGCATTTAACACAGATTATGAAATTCTCCCTGTTCAAATGAAAAGGTGCCAGGAAACACCTTTGCTTTGAAATTAACTCATTAGTAGGGTTGAGCATTCCGATACCGAAACCCGGTTCCGATACCTGAAATCCAATGTAAGTCTATGGGAACAAAATATCGGAATTAAAAATATTCCGATATTTTGTTCCCATAGACTTACATTGGATTTCAGGTATCGGAACCGGGTTTCGGTATCGGAATGCTCAACCCTACTCATTAGTATGGAAGTTCACAGCAACTGAACAAAGGCAAAAAAATGTCAGGATGCTTCTATGTAAGGGGAATGAACTATCCAGATCCATGCTTAAAAATATACTGTTATATTGTGCGAAAAGTGCATCAGGCACGGTGGACATCGGGACTCCCTGCTTCTGTATCACTGATATACTGTCATTATTTTACACTGTCCTTGTGGCTTACATAAGCTTCATTTCACTTTGTAGTAACAGCACTTTTGCAACTTTGGTTAGATTCTTTGTTTTAAGCCTGCCAGGGTAATAGGGAAACTATCATCAGATAATGAGCTATTGTTTAAATCAGATTTTTGTGTTACATGTATTTATTTTTACAAAATTTTGCCAATTTTTTTTGCCTATTTTGATGTTTATTAAAAAGAAAAAAAAATAGTAATCTTACAATTTTCACATTGGCCAGTGTACTTTTTTAGATTCATACTTCTTGTTCTTTGAGGAAGATTTTTCAGTATGGCTCCTTATCAGATACACAATAGGTAAATTCATACGAGCCCCCCCGTCCACCTCCATTCACAATGACCTTTTCACAGGCTCATTAGATTTTCAAGACAAAAGATGGGGTTGGGATCAGACCATTGTGATTATGTACATGTGTTATTTCTTGAAACAATAGGAAATTACAGTCAAAAAAGGTCCAAAATTCAAAGAGTACTATTTTTTATTTTAAATACAGATTGTGAGATGTGAAAAAACCCTATAACATTGCTAAAAAAAACATTTAAAACAAACACCTGATTTAAACTTTAGGTAATTTTGTGATGATAGTTTCCCTTTATATGTATTTTCATACATAGACTGTTATGCACTTGCAAGCTATTATCTTTTGATTTGGTCTGGTAGATATCAGGGGTCCATGATGTTCCATGTTTGTTTTTTCATTGTGTGGATTAATTTTTTAACTTTTTTTTTATCTGTATTATCCAATAAATAATTATATTTCATCATATATGAGCTACTCTTTGGTTGTGTTCATGCTGTAATTGTAAGGTTAAGGCTGTGTTTCCATGGTCCGGAAACACAGCACTTTGGATGGAGCGGAAAGTCCGCTCTGCCCAAAGCCCCGCCCCCTTTTGAACGCGCGGTCATTCCGGATGTGTTCATGGAACACATCCGGAACACATCCGGAATGACCGCAGGGCTACATAGCCCTGTGTTATTTCCCTTGCGGCGACGCAGCGTCGCCGCAAGGGAATAGGACATGCTGCGGTCTGAAAAGACGCGCCGCATGTCCAGAAACGCAGGTCTTCCGCCTGCGTGTTTTGCAGCATAGTGGAGACGGGATTTCTTGAAATCCCTTCCACTATGCTGTAACATCTGGACGCTGCGTGTTTGACGCTGCGCCAACGCACAGCGTCAAACACGCTGCTAATCCTGACTGTTTCCGGACCGTGGAAACATACCCTCATTGAACAATAATGTTGTTGTGCTCCGTATGTGATCATGTTCCATTGTGTATTACTTTATTGTCTGAAGTCTTCAACCTCATTGAGTGACTGGCAAACCATAGATTCTATGTTTTTTTCCTGCTTATCAATGGTGGATATTACAATGTAAGATGCGCTGTTCTGCAGGGACGGGACGAGTCCATATAACCCAGTGTAAGATACAATACTAAGCATATTGGACTCATTTAGGTGACTGCAATCACTAAACCTTGCTCTAGCTTTTGTGATATGTCAGCGAGACATAAACCTTCAACAACTATGCTTATTCTCCAGTGGATAAAAGTTGTAACTATGTTATGACATTTTGAAGACTGAATTTCAGCAAATAAAAAAGTATAATTGTATATCATGTGCCTCTTGGAAAAGTAGAAGTCTGCTGGAATCATATATGCAATTTTATATGTGTTGTTTGGTACAATCGTAAACTGTATAAACTGTCCCAATTATTCATTTATAACCACATTTATGGTTTAGAACTGATTTTGTATGTACCAAGAGGTGTCTGCCACACATACGTACTTTTTCACTTGTGGGGATTTACTACTATAGAAATATTCCATTTGGCAGTACAATGTTGCAGTTGCATGAAACCACTTAGTACTAAGGCCCACAATAATGTTCTGCTTGTTGGAGCACAACCCCATCAGGTGGGCTTCTCTGACTGGAGTCAAAATGGGAATATTAGGGGAATTACTTTTAGGGTCAAACTTACTACTCAGCTGGACTGCCATACTCATATTCTTCTTCACCAGGTATTATGGGAATTACTCTATTGAAATGACACACTAAACCTGCTAACTGGTGATGAGCGAGTATTCTCGTTGCTCGGGTTTTCCCTAGCATGCTCAGGTGGTCTCAGATTATTTGGAAGTGCTCGGAGATTTAGTTTATGTCGCCGCAGCTGCATGATTTGCGACTGCTAGACAGTCTGAATACATGTAGGGATTTCCTAACAAACAGGCAATCCCCACATGTATTCAGGCTGTCTAGTAGCCACAAATCATGCAGCTGCGGTGACAGAAACTAAATCTCCGAGCACTTCCAAATACTCGGAGACCACCCGAGCATGCTCGGGAAAACCCGAGCAACGAACATACTTGCTCATGACTACTACTAATGTAACAAACTTGGATAATAGAAATAATCGTTTTCCTAAAAGCATAATTTCATCTGAATATTATGTTCCGGAATGCATTTCCAGGTGTTGCACATTTGGTTTTTCACAATGTAAACATGTTAAACCATTTTGACATCACAACCTTCCCTGTGCGACCATTACTGTGGTATATACAACTAGGACATATCCTGTGTATTTCCAGAATGTCTCTTCTCACAGAACAATAACTTAAGGGTATGCCACACTAAACGAGATCACTAACGAGATCGCTAACGAGATCACTAAAACGTCACTATTTAGCGATCTCGTTAGCGACCTTGTTGTGTGTGGCATGTAGCAACGATGTGGCCCCTGCTGTGATGTCGCTGATCGTTCACTAGTGTTCTGGACCGTTTTTTGATCGTTGGCGTCCCGCTGGTGAGCCTATATCGCTGTGTTTGGCACCTTTTGCGAATGACGAGCGACCTCGTTTGTGACTGTTTTTAGCGTCACGGAGTGGATCGCAATATCTGTAAGTTCTCTTTTGCGTCACAGATAGGATCGCAGAAGTTGCAAAGCAGGCTAGCAGGACACAGAGAGCAGGAGCGATGCTGGAAATTCCTATGAATCAGAAGAGCTCAGTACATGCTAATGACATCCTAACGACCGCCAAAGTCGTTAAAGAGATCGCTGACCACTGATGTGTCGTTTATGAGATCTCCTGTATGGCAGCTACTAGCGACCTAAAAGAGATCACACCAACGATCTCGTTAGCTTGCGTCGTTATTGAGATCGCTAACCAGATCGCTAAGTGTGGCAGTACCTTTAAATGTCACTGTTGTTATTTATAATCTATTTTTTTGAATTTAGGATAAACGTGTGATATGCTGTACCTCCCAGTTTAAAAGCAGGAACAAAAAATTAAAACAATTATAGTGTAAAAATGAAAAACCTTGTAAAAATGCAGAAAACAAATGAAAATAATTCAGTATTGTGTACTGATGTAAAGATGCCACTTATGAGCTAAGGCAGGAAGACACATTTAAAGCATACCTGTAGCTCTTGGGTAGCATGAATATAAAGGCAGGTTACAATGTTACAAAAAAAGTTTACTCTTAAAGCTGTGGCGCTTCAGAGAAAACGTATTAGCTGGGCATAGGCATAACTGTCTGCTCAGAACATCCTCCTGGCTCCTTACAGCCCAGCTCGTCTTTCCTTATATGTAACTCAATGAAGGCAAGAAGGGTGGAGAGAAGCTGGAGGAAGGTGGCCAGTAGACCCTTCTCCCCATGACCGTGTCATTTTTCAAACAAAGTGGCATCATGTCATTGTAAAACTCTTGTTTGTAATGAGATACCGGTCTGGATTTCATGTCGTCTGGTCAATGTCCATTTCCTGACAAGTTAAAAAGAAAGAACCATACTTAATGTAGATACTATCATCACCACATAAAGTAAAACTTATTTTTGCTTATTTTTTTTACAGAAAATTATATATACATCTATCTGCAGGTCACATTTGGTTCATTTAGCAGTTACCCGACAACCAGAAGTAGAGGATTGTAAGTGTGGTGTCTCAAAATGAGCTCAATGTCATTGGCATGACTGCTGTTTGCTGCTTATCTCTGTCTGATGGTGAAGGAATAGCTAGCTGCATGTGTCTCAACATGTCAATTACTTGATCTTAACTTAATTGAAGTGAAAATAGTTCCTTGTACTCAGGGAGCATAGCGTTCATCAAGCTTAGCATTCCCTGAAAGATTTTCTCTAAGTGTTGTCATTTTTCAAGCTGTAGGTCTTTAATCTACAGGGATCTACCTAAATTAGAAACATATTTTAGCTTTGTCCTTCAATGACATCTAACTCTCAGAACTTTTTTTTTAATTCTTGCATCCTCATTGTTGCATTCATGGTATAATAATAGGATATACAGATATCTTCTCAGAATTTTAGAATAAGGCCTGCATGTTTTGTCATTTTTCTTTTTAATTGTTTCTCCATTGTATGACTTTTCTTACCTACCACTGAACTGTCTCCTGTCAGCTGTCTTTATTATATACTGCCAATTTTTTTACAAGTTTACATTACTATGCTTCATTTAAATTTCCGTGTATCCCAGACCGCAATGAATGGCCTGACCAAAGGTTCTCCTGACCTGGATTTGACAGCGTCATATAAAGCTCTGGCAAAAAGTAAGAGACCACTGCACAGGTTTGTAAAAATCAGCTTCTCTACATGTCTGACAGCCATTCCATTCCAGTGTCAGTTGAATTCTAACCAGAGTACACCTCATTCTACTTAATGTGCTTCTGATTGGGGGATCACCTGAATCAAATCTTATTTAACAAATCAAAGTATAAAAAAACACTGCTGTGGTGTTCACAAGCCTCTTGCAATAGGACAAGCTGGATGGCAAAACAAGTGCTAGCAATATCCAAAAGTAATAGGAATGAAAAAATAACTTTTAACCATGCCAAAGGAGTTGAAAAGTCTTGAGTGAGGAAAAGAAGGGCTCAATTCTGGATTTACTAGTAGAGGGATACAGTGAGCGTCATGTTGCCTCCATCCTTAAAATTTCGAAGACGGCAGTCCATTACAACAAAGTCAAGCAGCAGATATTGGGCACAACAAAGCTAGAGACCGGCAGAGGGTGAAAACGACTCTCCACTGACCGGGATGACCAACACCTTATTTGAATGTCACTCAGCAATCACAGGATGACATCAAAAGACCTACAAAAGGAATGGCAAATGGCAGCTGGGGTGAAGTGCACGGCAAGAACAGTTCGTAACAGGCTCCTAGAGGCAGGGTTCAAGTCATGTAAAGCTAGAAAACAGCCTTTCATCAATGAGAAGCAAAGGAGAGCCAGGCTGAAGATTGCCAAAGACCATAAGGATTGGACCATAGAGGATTGGAATAAGGTAATCTTCTCTGATGAGTCTAATTTTCAGCTTTGCCCAACACCTGGTCATCTAATGGTTAGACAGAGACCTGAAGAGGTGTACAAGCCACAGTATCTTGCACCCATTGTGAAATTTGGTGAAGGATTGATGATGTTCTGGGGATGATTCAGCAAGGCTGGAATTGTACAGGTTATTCTTTGCGAAGGACATATGAATCAAGCTGCATACAAGGTTATCCTGGAAAAACAGTTGATTCCTTCTGCTCAGGCAATGTTCCCCAACTCTGAGGACTGGTTTTTCCACAGGACAATGCACCATGCCACACAGCTAGGTTTATCAATGTGTGGATGAAGGACCACCACATCAAATCCCTGTCATAGTCAGTCCAATCTCCAGACCTGAACCCCATTGAAAACATCTGGAATGTAATCAAGGGGAAGATGGATAGTCACAAGCCATCAAACAAAGAAGAACTGCTTACATTTTTGTACCAGGATGGCATAAGGTCACCCAAAAGCAGTGTGAAAGACTGGTGGAAAGCATGCCAAGACGCATGAAAGTTGTGATTAAAAGTCATGGTTATTCCACAAAATATTTATTTCTGAACTCTTCCTGAGTTAAAACATTAGTATTGTTGTTTCTAGATAATTATGAACTTATTTTCTTAGCATTATTTGAGGTCTGCAAGCACTGCATTTTTTTGTTATTTTGACCATTTCTCATTTTCTGAAAATAAATACAAAATTTATGGCTTGGAAATTCAGAGACATGTTGTCAGTAGTTTATAGAATAAAAGAGTAATTTACATTTTACTAAAAAATATACCTATAAAGAGAAAATCAGACAAACTGAAAATTTTGCAGTGGTCTCTTAATTTTTGCAAGAGCTGCATACTTGGCCAGTCCAGTCAATGCATCGCAGTTCTTACTAGTATCTTCATACATTGGCATCTAAATGAGGCCACACTTATGGGTTCGTTGTAGCATTTAACCCTTTTTGACATTTGCAGCTAAAGCATAATTTGCTATACTGAAACATGTTCCAGTCCTTTGTATAAGCCTGCGGGTAACATCATTGTATTTGTAATGATGTTTATTTTATCACTTTTCTGTTCAACTTTTCTGGATGTCCGAATCCTTAGTAATTCACCCATACACAGCTTTGTATACTGCAAAAATGTCAAAGTGACACTCTATGTCAGGTTCATTAATGAATACATAGTTTAATATATACCACTTAGTATTCCCTGTGGTACCCCACTTCTAACTGTGACCAAATCTGAGTATGTTCCATCAATAATAATTTTCTATTTTCTATCTTTAAGTCAGTTATTTGACCTATAACACACATTTCCACTAGTCTCAGCATTACTTTATGTATAAAATTCTCTTAAAATCTAGGTATACAACATCACTTTATTTACAGACAAAGCAATTACTTTGACAAAAGATATGAAGACTGACCGTCAAACTTTCAAATTTTTTCAAATGCAAAATAGGTTAAGATGATATTCATTAAGGTTTCATTATTCTTACATTATTACTACAGAAATTAATCTCCTAATTGATTTAATAACATTGTAAAATGATTCAAATTTAGTTTCTTTGGTGTAAAGATTATATGTATGTACTCACTGTAAGGGCTTATGCAGACATATGTGCAACAACGGACCGAACACGGACAGCAAAGCACGAACTGGCTGTAGGTCTCCTGACCTGAGCGTGACAGCCTCATAGAATTATATTTTGCCAAATATTAAAGTTTAACATACTTGTCAAGAGAAAATTATGCCTATTGAATGTAGCATCTAAAAACAATCATAAAGAAAAAAAAAAGAACGGAGATCCCGAGCTAACATTTAAAAGTGGTAGTTTTATTGAAAATACATAAAAAACGGGCAAGTGGGCACTCTTGTTAACTCAGGGAAAATATCCTAGAATTTGGCTGGAAATACTACTTAGAACAGCCAAAAAATACACATGTGAAAATTCACATGGGTGCATGTCACACAAAATTATAGTATCTATTAAGGGTGGTCCAAAAGTAGGTGGACAGCATGTGTAATAGGGTTATGAAGGGGAGACTTATCAAACATGGTGTAAAGTGAAACTGACTCAGTTGCCCTTAGCAACCAATCAGATTCCATTTTTCATTCTTCACAGACTCTTTGGAAAATGAAAGGTGGAATCTGATTGGTTGCTACGGGCAACTGAATCAGTTTCAGAGATCCAGTTTTCACAGATAAATCTCCCCCAAAATGGCAAATTATTTAAATACAGATCAAAGAAAATGGATTTCAAAAGAGTATTGGAAATCTCAAAATGCTGAAACAGTTAGAGCAAATTGGGCAAACCATTTACCGCATTCGTGACAAATTTGATGCCACTGGCTCAATCCTTAATGCTCCAAAAATTGGTTGACCCAAAACAGCCTGTACAGAAAATAATAAACAACTTGTCGCTGAAACATTTGTTCAGAGTCCAAAAAAGTCCACCAGAAGAAACCCTTTAGAATTGGAATTTCACGAGCTTCCATCATGCGAATCCTGAAATCTATTGGGTGGAAAGCTTATCGTCCACGTCTAATTCATGGTTTATTGGAGGATGATCCAGACAGGCGGCTGCAATTTAGTGAGATTATGCTTAACGAAATTGCAGAAAATCCAGTAATTTTAGATAACATTATGTGGCTTGATGAAGCTTCTTTCAAATTATCTGGCCATATTAACAGACATAATTGTATTTACTGGTATAATGAGAACATGCATTTAACATTAGAGCAACAACTAAATGAGCCTGGTTTCAATGTTTGGGGTGGTATTTCAAGTTTTGGTGTTTTTGGACCATTTTTTTTATAGAACAGTCACAGGAGATAAGTATCTCGAAATTCTAATGAATCAAGTTGTTCCCAGTTACAGCAACAGCTTAATTCAAATGACCTTTATTTCCAACAAGATGGGGCCCCTCCACATTATTCAAGAGTAGTCCGTGAGTATCTTGATGAAACATTTCCTAATAAATGGATTGGCCGAAGAGGCCCACTTGATTGGCCGGCACGTTCACCAGACTTGATCCCAGTGGATTTTTCTTTTGGGGAGTACTCTAGGACAAAGTTTATAGTCGAAAACCAAAAAGTGTCAGCGATTTGAAAAATTACATAGACGCATTTCAAGCAATTAATACCCAAAGAGACTTGTGCAAAAATGTTTGTCGAAGCATAAGAGGCAGACTTAAAAGCTGTGCAAATTGTGATGGAAAACAGTTTGAGCACTTGCGTTGATAAAATTTAAGAGCTTTTGTATTATTAAGTAAAAAAAGGGGGAGAAGCCAGCGCTGTCTAAGGTCAGCATGCAATACATAAAGTGCATATGCACATATTGGTTTCTAACTGTATTTAAAAATGAGACATTTGGCAAATAATTGATCAATTCTTTGAGCCACCCCGCCACGACAAGGCATTCTCATATGGGGCAGTCCTACTCTATGTTTTTTTTATATTCGCTGTGCCATTACGGCCTCCTAAATGTATTAAAAGCGAGACTGCAAAAAAAAAAAAAAAAATGCAAAAGTACCTGAAGCATTGCTGAATCACTCCATGGTGTCAGTAAGGCAAGCGCAGGTAAAAGCCGACCAGGTCCAGAGATGGACATTTCAGATCTGACTTCCACACTGCCAAACCAGCAACCACAGATAAAGGGTGATACAGGCCCAGACACAGGTGCACAATCAAATAGATACCCTATGTATTGCATGCTGACCATAGGCAGCGCTGGCTTCTCCCTCTTTTTTGCTTTTGTATTATTGTTCAGAATAAAATTTAATTGTCAATGTTATGCTTGTGTTAGTGAATATAATTTTAAATATAAATCAAAATAAATTTTATTGTTTTCTGTCCACCTACTTTTGGATCACCCTGTATATATATATATATTATATATATATATATATATATATATATACAGTACAGACCAAAAGTTTGGACACACCTCATTCAAAGATTTTTCTGTATTTTCATGGCTGTGAAAATTGTAGAATCACACTGAAGGCATCAAAACTATGAATTAACACATGTCGAATTGTACATTATACTTTACAAAAAAGTGTGAAACAACTGAAAATATGTCTTATATTCTAGGTTCTTCAAAGTAGCCACCTTTTGCTTTGATTACTGCTTGCACGCAGAAAAGGTGAACGGCTGGACTCTACATTCCTAGTTCCCACCGTGAAGCATGGAGGAGGTGGTGTGATGGTGTGGGGGTGCCTCTCTTGTGAATCCAGACTTAACCAGCCTTCTCAATGGTCTGGTTCAGGTAGATATATTCCATGGTAGGTGGTGTCTGAATGTTTGCTTCAGCAAAGAGCTCTTTTTAACAGTCTACACACTGTCCCTGTGGATACTGTCTCTTGCTGCCTTCCTCCTAGGTTCTTGTACTTCTTCTGAACTTGCTATTTCTAAATTACTGCTTAGACCTCTGAATGCTATGAATGGCTATGACTGGTCCCTGTAGTTCCACCCCTTGCTTTTTCTTATTTCACTATTGTCGAAATACTACATCTTGTACCTGAAGTTCTGCTTCTGGTCCTGACCTTTAGCTTACTCCTATCTTAGTCCTTCTGTCATACTGGCTGTCTTTCTGATTCAGATCCTACTCCATCTGACCATTCTCCAGATCTTACCTCTTGATTCCCTTTTGGCTTTCTGTTCCTAGGCCAGTTTTTGGTTATAACTCCTTGTGGAGACACAAGGGTCAGTGGGTGCTTTCTTCCACTGGCCTGAGACCGCATGAACCTGGGTTCATCCCACTGAACACCCATACCCCTTTCCCATGGGCAGAATACTATTCAGGCAGCCCAAGGTTGACTACCTCCACACGAGGCACCTGGCTTTTGGTGAGCACCCACAAATAAGTGGTAACAACAATATTAGCAAGCTGACAGTCCATTGAGGCACATGGCCAGTTGACAAGAGGGTCCCAACTTGGCTTCTCTGAATGTCTCCATGGGGCCAGGTGACCGGAGGGTCCAAATTCTGGCTTCCTCAAATGTCTCCATGGGATCAGTGATAGTCAATGGTGCAGATCTGTATTCTCCCAGCTCGGGCACTGGTCCCTTAAGCTTGCATCCTGTAGAATGTCAAATCTCTGTTCCCTTTGATGGTGCCATGGTGGGTGCCATGCTTCCTTGGCTGTTGTTCTGTAGAGAGAGTTCTTCATAAAGTCATGGTGTCCTGTCTGGTCTGTCAAGTCACACTGGAAACACAGGCAGATCTCCCTTTTATAGTTCACAGCTTTTATTCAGGCATTTTTTCACAAGATTAGGGGAAGGTAGCAGGAGCTCATCTCGCGTTGTTCGAGGGTACATAGTTTATTGTTTAATGTTTGCTAGACAACAAACTGCATGGCCTGGTATAATGGGTAATCATCATATTAGTAAACATTGATTGTTGAAAGACAATCAGCTATAGGATCTGATATAAGCATTAAATGGCAGCCATTCAATAATTCACTTAAATTGAAGAGTGAACAGTCAGACTCATATGACAACATTCTATGTTTCTTGACCACCCAAAGAAAAACATGTAAGTTCAATAGTCAACGTTCAGACAATAGCCTATGTCTCTTGGTCTACTGAAAATAGATGTTGGGCATAATTAAGATTAAATGCTGCATTATCACACTCAGAATTTTTTTTTGGTTTTGTCTTATGTCTGTCCCTGGTTGTCATCTCATGGCTTTGTTTGAGTCTTGTTCCTAGTAATTACTGTTTCTGTATGAGGCCTGTTCTAGTTACTGCCCAGCATCTCATCGTTCTGCCCTAGTCCTCTGTATTTCTTGGTTATTTCTGAAACCTGTTCTTAGACACTGTTTCTAGTATCTCTAGGTTCTGGCCAATGCCTATTCCTGGTTGCTATCCTCAGTATTTCCTGGTTGTGTCCAAGGTCTGTTACAAATCAATGTTTCGTAGTTTTAAAGTTGAAGGTAGACTTATTCGGAATGATTCAGGAACAAGATTAAAGTCAGATTCAGAATTAGGAGCAAAGTCAAAATAGCAGCTGGAACAATAGCCAAAAAGCATGTAACATATTCTGCATGTCAAAGAGCAGAAGGTGTAGTCCACTTTAAATTGCCCACCAGTGCCAATAACTTGAGAACACAGTGTGTCTGATGGAGTAAGATAGGAGCATACCAGCAGAGCAGCACTGAAAGACAGCATATCTCACTGGTACAGAGAAGTCATGGCCATCCACAAGCACTCAATACTGAAACTAAATGAGGTATTACTGATAAATAAATGCATTTGGTAAATAAATACTTTTCTGGAGATAGAATAAAAAATAGCCCAGTACAAATCTGTCTACAGTAGAGTTGAGCGATACTTTCCGATATCCAAAAGTATCGGAATCGGAATGGTATCGCCGATACCCAAAAAATATCGGCGATACTCGATACCGATACCGGAAATACAATGTTAGTCTATGGGAACAAAATATCGGAATTAAAAAAACCCCATTCTTGCCTTGTTGGTTAATTGTACATGAAGGAAAACAACAAAGAGTAATGTAGAATTTATTGGGGGAGGTTGAGGAGACATTAAAGGCATAGATGTTTAACACAATGCAATGGAATAGCATTAATATTCTTTTTTTGAAATACGTTTGGATTGACGAAGAAATTGACAATGTTGTTAACCTTTTTTCTATTTTGTCAAATATGTCTGTTTCACAACTTCCATGCTCTTCACCTTTTTAACTTTTCACACACTTTCTCCTTCATAATCTTCAGCAGCATCATCTTTCTCATCAAATTATTCTTCATCTTCACCTTCTTAATCTTCTAAAACTTCTTGCTATTCATCTTTTTGTTAACATTACTTATATTGTTCTTATTAAACAGTTATTATTCTTCATATTCTACTTCTTCATCTTCTTCCTATTCATCCTTTTCATCATATTCTTATTTGTGACAGACATTCCTGTACTTGTAATCTGTAAAACTCTGAATTTTCATCCTTCCGTTCTTGCTGTCACGAAAGATTTTAATTACAACAGTATTTGTCCGCGTTCAGTTTAGCCTGCAGCAGCATCAGGCATTTTCCAGGGGCACCACGAGGAGGAACGGACTCACCCCC
>JARQOD010000004.1:302288654-302313158 GCA_033576555.1 Oophaga sylvatica | reverse complement strand
GCTCCATATATAATGGGCTCCATGTGATGCTCCATATATAATATGCCCCATATGATGCTCCAGTATATGAGGGGCCCCATGGATGATGCTCCAGTGTATGATGGGCCTATATAATGCTCCATATATAATGGGCCCCATATGATGCTCCAGTGTATGATGGGCCCCATATATAATGCTCCAGTGTATAATGGGCCCTATCTATGATGTTCAAGTGTATGATGGGCCTCATATATAATTCTCCAGTGTATAATGCTCCTCATATATTGCTCCAACCTTTAAAAAAAATGAAATACCTCTCCTCGCTGGGCACTGCTCCACTCTGGACTCCTCATCGTCGCCATCTTCCACCTTTCTGCACTGTGACTGTTCAGGCAGAGGGCGCACATACGTGACATCATTGCGCTCTCTGACCTGAATGTCACTGTCAGGAAACGTGGAAGACGTCACAGCGGTGGAGCAAGGAGAGGTAAGTATTGCAAGTGCTGGGGCCCTGAGCAAGCAGGGGGGCATACTCGTGGGCGCCGGGAACTGGCACAGGGCCCCTCTAAGTATGCCGGTGTCTCTGATGGCGAGTGGGCCCTGCCCACCTGCTCAGGGCCCTGACACTTGCCCGGGTGCGCCAGGTGCTGACGCCGGCCCCGTGGGGGTACAGCCCAGTTAGGGAGGTGGAAAAACTGGCATATGTTGAGGTGTAGGCTGGACGTTCAGCAGCTGCAAATGGAGGAATTGGAGAAGTCGGAGGAAGAGGAGGACAAAGTGAGCCATTTTTCTGGCAACCTATGTGTCATCAGGGGAAGGTGGTACAAAATCCTTTGAAACCCAGGCATGGTTCATTTTAATGAAGGTGAGATCACCTACATTTAGGGTCAACAGCCGGGTCCTTCTTTCTGTCAGGATTGATCCAGCAGCACTGAAGACTCTTTCTGATAGCACACTACCAGCAGGGCAAGCGAGCTCCTGTAAGGCATATTGTGTCAATTCAGACCAGGTGTCCAGTTTACAGGCGCAGTAGTCAAAGGGGAATGAACTGTGAGGGAGAACATCGATAGGGGAGGAGAGGTAATTTTGAACCATAGTTGACAACCGCTGTCTCCTGTCTGTTGCAATCGATTCAGTATTACTAGTCGTGTGAGCGTTACTCGAGAAATCAGACCACAACATGGTCATAAAACCCCTGTCTCCAACGTCACTTCGGCTGTGTGCACCACGAACACCTCTTCCATTTGGCCCAGTACGGCTCGTGGTAGAACCTGCACCGCTGCTGTGTGCTGGGAATGCCTCTAACAAACGGTTTACCAGAGTTGCTTGTTTGTTCGTCAATATTAGCTCTAGGTTCTCCTGTGGCATGATGTTCTGTAATTTGCCTTTATAGCATGGATCGAGGATGCTGGCCAACCAGTAGTCGCCATCCTTCATAAATTTGGCAATGCGGGGGTCCCTTTTTAGGATCTGGGAATGCCTCTAACAAACGGTTTACCAGAGTTGCTTGTTTGTTCGTCAATATTAGCTCTAGGTTCTCCTGTGGCATGATGTTCTGTAATTTGCCTTTATAGCATGGATCGAGGATGCTGGCCAACCAGTAGTCGCCATCCTTCATAAATTTGGCAATGCGGGGGTCCCTTTTTAGGATCTGCAAGACATAATCACACATGTGGGCCAATGTTCCAGGTGTCAATGATGCACTGCTTGTGGTGGGTGGAGGAGCACTTTCTGCCAAATCCACATCCCTCTTGTCACGCACAAACCCTGTACCTGACCTTGGAAGCCAACATTTTCTCTTGCCCCCTGAGAAGCATCCTCCTCCCCAAAATAATCATCCCCCTCATCCTCCTCCTCCTCCTCTTCCTCTTCTTCCTCCACCTCATCCAGGACAGTTCCCTGAGCAGACAATGCCTGACTGTCATCAAGGCTTCCCTCCTCCTACTCCTCTTCCTCCTCCGCTGCAAAGCCTGATCCTTAATGTGCGTCAAAGTTTGCATGAGCAGACGCATAAGTGGGATGCTCATGCTTATGATGGCGTCATCTGCGCTTACCAGCCGTGTGCATTCCTCAAAACACTGAAGGACTTTACAGAGGTCTTTCAGCTTTGACCACTGCACACCCGACAAGTCGATGTCTGCCCTCAAACTGCCTGCCCGTGTATCCTCCCACAAATGAAATACACACTGCCTCTGTTCGCACAGCCTCTCAACCATGTGCATGGTGGAGTTCCACCTTTTTGCAACGTCTATGATTAGGTGGTGCTTGGGGTGTCGGAGCGATTTCTGTAATCTCTGCATACGACTAGAGTCTACGGGTGAGCAACGGATGTGCGAGCACAGTCTTCGCACCTTATGGAGCAGGGCTGTTAACTCCGGATAATTATTTATGAAACACTGCACCACCAGGTTCAAGGTGTGAGCCAGGCAAGGTATTTGTCTGAGTTTTGCCAGGGCTATGGCCGCCACAAAATTACGTCCGTTATCACTGACTACCTTGCCTGGCTCAAGATATAGACTGCCCAGCCATGACTTAGTTTATCGCTGCAAGTAGTCGGCAAGTACCTCCGCGGTGTGTCTGTTGTCGCCCAAAGACATCATCTTTAAAACAGCCTGCTGATGCTTACCCCTAGCTGTTCGATAGTGGGACACCTCGTGTGCAACACTGGCAGCTACAGATGGAGTGCTCAGGCGACTGCGCTCTGTTGACGAGCTTTTGCTTCTGGAGGAGGGTCGAATGCCTACAGCCAACTGTTGCCTATACCGTGGGCTAGGCAGCACTGTCCCACCGCCGCTGTCCCCTGTGGACCTTGCATCCACCACATTAACCCAGTGCGCAGTAATGGACACGTAATGGCCCTGGCCATGCCTTCTGGCCCATGCATCTGTTGTGAGGTGCACCTTTCCACTCACTGATTGTTTGAGTGCCTGGACAATGCGGTCTTTCACATGCAGGTGGAGGGCAGGGATGGCTTTTCTAGAAAAGAAGTGCCGGCTGGGTAGGTCATAGTGTACGACAGCGTAGGCCATGAACTCTCGGAATGCTGCAGTTTCAACCAAACGGAAGGGTATCATCTCTAATGAGATCAGTTTGGCAATGTAGGCATTCAAAGCCAGTGAGGTTTTGTAGTCCGTCCACGCTTACAAGTGCATGGTGTTTAAATGTCTAAGCATGCAACTGGTATTCAATTTTCGGAGATTTTTCCCTCAGCTAAAGGTCGTTCCGCACTTCTTACAGGTAACCTTTGCCTCATCAATAGGATTTTGGTCAAAAAAGTGCCACACTGCACTCTTCCTACTATGGGCTAAATTTTCAGGGCTTGCACGCTGTGCTAATTTCACCTTCTGGCCAAGCTGTCCTGCAACTCTTTTTGTTTTTTTAACACGTTTTTGGACAGCGGCACCCTCTTCCCCCAATGAATGCCATTCTGGGTCAACAAATAGGTCATCCATCACCTCCTCTTCAATTTCATCTGCACCTTCCTCTGTGTCACTGTGTTAGGTGTTAGAGTATGCGGGAAGGGGCACCTGAGTTTCATCAGAGTCAGATTCTGGCTCAGTAGACTGCGAGGGCAATGCAGTGCTCTGGGTGAATGTACCAGCAGAATCAGATAGCAGTGGCTGTGCATCAGTGCACTCCATGTCATATCCATCTTGGACTGGGGAATTCAGGATTTCACTTGATAACCCAAGCATGGTATGTGAAAAGAGCTCCAGGGAGTAATCTGAAGTGTGGCCTGCTGCATCCTTCACTTGTGGTGGGGGTGAAGGACACAAGGAATGGTGTTGTTCCTGACCAGGAGCCTGCACTGACGACTCAGTGCTTGCAGTTTTTGAAACTTCAGAAGAGGAGGCGATAGAGCTGGAGGCTGTTTCGGCAATGTAAGCCAAGACCTGTTCCTGATGCTCCGGCTTTAAAAGCGATTTACCTACTCCCAGAAAAGGGAGCCTTCTAGGCCTTCTGGAGCCAGACTATGACGCAGGCTCAACACCTCCTGCCTTTTGTGCTATTGTGCTTTTGGCAAAACCAGCAGATGCACCACCACCACCACCACCATCAGTCCCAGCTGGCCCCCCCACCCACGTCCGCGGCCTCTTCCATCATACTTCCCCATGTTTGGGAAAATGTACCAAAAATAGCAGCAGATATATGGTACTGTATGAGGAGCATACAGCTGTATACTGTGTAGGGAAGAATTTACACACAGACGCTCTGTCAGTATGGATTTCACCGTAATACAAAGAGTAGATATACGGTACTGTCTCAGACGCGTACAGCTGTATACGGTGTAGGGGAAAATTTCAATCTCCGCATATATTTCCGGAGTCACACACAGATGCTCACTCAGTATGGATTTGACCGTAATACAAAGACCAGATATACGGTACTGTCTAAGAAGCGTACAGATGTATATGATGTAGGGGGAAATTTCAATCTCCGTTTATATTTCTGGAGTCACACACAAACGCTTACTCAGTATGGATTTGACTGTAATACAAAGACCAGATATTCGGTACTGTCTCAGAAGCGTACAGCTGTTTACCGTGTAGGGGAAAATTTCAATCTCTGTATATATTTCCGGAGTCACACACAGTCAGCATGTATTTGTCCGCGATACAAGCCGGTACACGGTAGTGTATGAGTAGCGTACAGCTCTCTACGGTGTGGGAAAAAATGAACGGTCGGTAACTGTGAAAAAGAATAAAAGTATTAGTGCTGTGTAAAAAGCAGTCTGCACAGCAGTGTACACACAGCAATACAGCTATCAGGCAGCCTAATAACCAGCGCTGTTGCACACAAGAAAATCCTCCCCTGTCACTGCACACTAACTGTACAGCACAATTACTATCAGCACAAGCACAGAACTTCTCTTTCCAGCCCTGACTCTCTCCCTACTGATAAACAGCGTCAGCAACCTCTCCCTACTGTTAATATCGGCAGAAGTAAAATGGAGGTCGGTGCTCAGGGCTTTTATTGACACTATGACGCCCCCCCAAAGCAAGCCAATCACTGCAATACCCTTCTGTAAGATGGTGGTGGACGCTGCTCATGTCATCTCATTGCCCACAGTGTATGTCCTTGCTCATTGGCTGAAAAAAGGCGCCTGAAAGCATTCTGGGAAATTCGACTTTGGCGCTCGTTTTGCCGACCGCATGGCCGACTGCACGCTATGGTCGGGTTTCGGCCAACGAAACCCGACTTTGGCGAAAGTCGGCGACTTTTGAATCTGACCGACCTGTTTCGCTCAACTCTAATAGGCAGTATATTGCAAAATTTCTTGCATTTAGAAACACTATCCAGCAATACCCATTTATTAAAATGGGAATAACCCATTAACATTTAGAAGCCTGTGAAGAGAAATTAAAATATGAGTCAATGTATCATTCATAAGTTAGTTGAGTTTAACGGCTCATTTCCACTTGCGATGAAATTGGACGAATGCAATCCAATAAAAAATCTGATTGAATTCGGACCAATGTTATTCTATGATTGTGTCTTCATCTGCGTTTTTTTTCCAGCTCGGATTGGATCACGATCAGACTGGAAATAAATCGCAGCATGCTGCGATTGTAATCGGTATTCGGAACGCATCCCGCAATAGAAGTCAATGGGTGCAAGAAAAAAATCGCATAACATTCACACCATGCGAGTGCTGTCCGATTTTTATGCACCAGTGTCCTTTGAAAAGCTGGCAATTCCTGTGCTGTGTACAGTAAAATCACACTGACAGGTTAGAAAAGAATAGATATGTATATAAAAAAAAAACGTGCAGATTATTGAAAGAGGTGATAAGGTGCTAATGCCCAGAAATAAGATTATGTATACAGAAGAAGCATATATTGATGAATCAAGGTAAGTAAAAAGCAGAGTTGACTATAAAGGATTATGGACAAGTACGTATATCCAAGCATGTTTTTTTACATTTTTACTTTATCACGTTTCAGCTGTTCCTCAATGTCATTTTGCTCTCTTCTCTTTTGCACTCTGCTCACACCTGCACCCTAGTCACCTTGCACCCAGCTCACATTTTCTCACATTGCACTGTGCACACTACAGTATAAATTTTGTTTTCATATTTTCACCATATATTCTACATTTACATATTATGCTTTTTTTATTTGCACAATGAACGCTCTGTTTGTGCCAACAATTTTATAGCACTGTGATATCATAACACTCAATTATTGATATACTGTATACCGTATATACTCGAGTATAAGCCGATCTGAGTATAAGCCGAGGCACCTAATTTTGCCACGGAAAACTGGGTAAGCTTATTGACTCAAGTATAGAGTTGAACGATACTTTCCGATATCCAAAAGTATCGGAATCGGAATGGTATCGCCATACTCTGTATGCGTGGCTTCCCGTCCCGTCCTTATATGCGTGACTCCCCCATCCCGTTCCTGTAAGCATGGCTCTCCTGTCCCATCCCTATATTCATGGCTCCCCCATCCCATCCTGTCCCTGTATGAATGGCTCATCCCTCCTGTTCTTTTATGCATGGCTCCTATTAAAAAAAAAACATCCTACTCACCTTCCACACGCCTTCGCAGCATCTCGTTGGTCCTGGCGCCGGCAGCTCTTCCTGTGTTGAGCAATCACGTGGCCCCACCCATGCCTATGGAAGTGGAGAGGTGTGTATATTCATTAACTTAATGAGTAGGGCCATGAGTGCTCAGCACAGGAAGAACTGCCGGTGCCAGAACCAACGAGATGCTGCGAGGTCGCCGGGACCAACGAGATGCTGCGAAGGCACGCTGGAGGCTGAGTAAGATGTCTTCTGGAAGCCGGCGGCTGCGGGTGTCACTGTGCGCGCTATAAGAGAAATTAATATTCATTTCTCTTTAGCAGCGGCATAGGCTTTAGCCACAGCTGCCGGCTCCTGCCTCTATCACCCGCTGCTCCACCACTCCTCCTCTCCTGCTGGCTTTCTGGGACAATTAACTCGTGTATGAGACGAGGGGGGCGTTTTCAGTAAAAAAAAATGTGCTGAAAAACTTGGCTTATACATGAGTATATATGGTATTTGACTCCGGCACTCCCCAGAAAATGAGAGATAAACACAAGTGTTTCAAAAAAGAAAAGAATTTAATGTCCACACAGTAGTATATGGGTCAATAACGCTTGATATACAGATTCCAACAAAAAATGACGTTTCGGCTATAAGCCTTCTTCAAAACATAAATCTGTTCATATAGGAATTGCGTCGTTCCTTGTGTGGGTCAAGGACCGTGGACAGCTGGACGGACACCGCGGCACCTGACGCTCGACTTTCACCAGGCTCCCACCTGTTGTTTCTTCTTCCGTTGTCGCCTCCATGCACCGCTCATAGGTGTCCACGGTCCTTGTCCTGTGCAGCCACCTGGGACATTGTGTCCTGCATGGTTAAAAAAATGCCCAACTGCTAGACCACGTCAGTTAGGGATCAGAAGATAGATGTCTTGATACAATCCTTAGTTGCCAGTGGTGGGAAATGAGCTGACATACTTTCTTGTATGCCTGAATGCCAAGGTCCAAGCTGAGAAGAGAAGTTTTAGTGCATGCATAGTGCTATATGCAGGAGGAGTGAGTAGAGCTACTACACATTGCTGAAAAATAGCTTAGGTCATCACACTATGAGTTGGCTCAGTGTACTGAATTACTGTCGAGATTACTGTAATCATCATCATCATCATCAACTTTTCCAGTAAAATCAAGTTTTTTTCCTGTTGCACCTGAGTTCTGGACACTGCTTATTGAGACTGGCTGATCCTTTATCACTTTCACAACTTCTCCATTTTTATTCTGCTGAGGACGGCTTGCCGGCTGGCGAGACCAATGCGACCATTGGCACCCCTGCTCAGTGGACGTCGACCTAGACAGGAAGTTCAACTTAGCTGTACTGTGATGGTTATAATCAGGCATAGCTCTGCAATAGAGCTGCACTATGAGAGGACAAGAGTTGCTACAGGTGTTTGTATTGAGACAAAGCTCACTTGTGCTGTAATTTATTAGCTCAACTGTACTGTGTTAGATCTGATCTCACTGCAGAGCTGTGTGTAATTTTGAGAGCAGATTGGCCATTATTATATATCACTCTAGTAACTACTCCTTTAATTTGAAATAATCTCTGGAGGCAGATTTTCAGGTAGATCAGTTTCCAGCCCATAGTGCTGAACAGCTCATTTACATATAAGAAAAACGCGGATTTCTCTGGAATAAGACATCGGATCGCAGATATCAAAATCTCATTTTATTCAGCTTATTATGATCCGCATGCCCATATAGATGGCTTAGGAAGGTTGATTCTACTGACAGATTCCCTTTTAGTATTACATATGCTGTGTCGTTAAATGCTGTTGTTATTAGTTTTGCTTTTCTGTGCATAGAATTCACTTAATCACTATAATGTTTCTGATGACTATGACAATATGGTCATTATGACTAGCTGCAAATATTTAAGAAAGCGGGCACCACCAGAGATTATGCAACAAATAAAAGTTACAAATAACCAGTTCAGGGTTCAACCTAATGCATACTGTTGTGAATTTGCTAGAGATGGTTTCTGAGCGGAGGCTCCCTCTGGTGGTTACAGACAGTACTGAACCTTTCAGCGAGGAATGGCAATCTGGGTTCACTGACTGGACTGTTATAAGGGAGGTTCCCTCCCATGATGGTCGCCGGTGATCAATTGTCTCAATTGTGGTTCCTGGTTCATTTGGAAGTTTGCTGGAGTCTTGCCTCACCTGCTGCTTTCAGATAAGATATTTTCTGCTTTTATTTTTGTGCTTGCTTTTTGCATAGTTTTCTGCACTTTTGTGGAGGTCAGCCGGGTCCCCTCCTGGGGCCTGTGCTCCTCTCAATTTATCTGTAGCCACTGTTATTTGTTCATTTGCTTTTTCCTGTTTTTTCAGTGGCTGCGGCTTTGTTTTGTTACACCAGAGATCTGATTTAGGTGGTAGAGATCGTGTGATCTCAGGTTTTTTGGCAATCAGAAGTGCTGGTATTTTTTAGGGTTTTTGTTGGATTGCAGTCAGAATTCTTTCCTGTACTTTTCTGTCTAGACAGATTGGGCCCCAACGTTTACTCATTCTATTTTCTGTCTGTGTCCATGCTATCTTCTTGTCTAACCGCCATTACATGTTTGGGGGCTTCCTATTTTCTTTGGGGATCTGCTCCGGGGCAGATAGCTTTCATCTTTCTTCCTTTAGGTGTAGTTATCTCTCAGGCTGTGACAAGGCGTCTAGGATCAACGTAGGAACGCTCCATGGCTACCTCTAGTTGTGTGGTTAGTTCAGGTTACTGCAATCCAATAGGTTCCAGCCTCTCTGGTGTATTACCGTTTTTGCTTTTTCTCCTCAGCTACCTAAACATAACAGCATACCCAAAAATGAAACTAGAAAAAAGGAAGAAAAAGAAGTATGCATATGACCAGGATCATCTAAACCACATGATAATTTTATTTATAAATGGATACACAAACATAAATATACAACCACAAAGGATAAAAACATTTAAAAAGCAAAAAAGGCTTAACAAAGCCTGACCAAGTAAGGTCCTCACCAGGACATAAATTGAAAGGAACCCCACACAACACAGTAAGTATAAAACTAATGCAGCTTCAGACCTTTAAACTATTATCAATTCCAAATATAGATAGATATTTGAAAATACAGATCACATAAAGAAGTGCAAATGGTATAATGGTGTGTTGTCAGCCGTATTGAATAAACTAAGGAATTGCTTAGGAAGGTGTTATCGATCCCCATAAAAATCAGCCAAATGAACAGCTGGAAGAAATGCTCTGTTTTAAAATAACAGGACCATTACCACATAAGGATCCAGCCAGGTACACGCTTGAAAAAGGCACTAGGCACTAATTCTTGATTCACCAATACAAATTTTTCATGTGTATGTAATCTTATTTCTGGACACTTTATTAATCCCTTTTATGACCACAACTATCAGCTGAAATTACCAGCATCCATACATCAGCTGAGACAAACTTAGAAGGAAAATAAAAATTAAAAAATCTCCCATCAGAACTTAAAAGTTCTCAGATAAGTTATTCTGTAGACAGCATAGACAGTGCAGCACTGAGGCTACAAAATGCAAATAGTTCAACATAATTTTTGCAATTGGGTTTTATTATTTTCCAAAAATACATACTGTAACTCTAAGTAAAAATAAAAGCAATAACATGTTGCTTACCTGTATAGATACACTGCTATATGAACCACCTATAACTCCAGCAATAAGTAATGGACTGTTCCCTTGAATGGCAAGTGAACCATCTGGACACACATATTCTGCTTCATCCACCTTTGTCAATGAAGCCCTAACAAATTCCAAGGATTGTTCCAGTGCATAAGTATCCCTTGAACAGGTATCCAAAATGTGAACACCTAATTTTACTCCAGGAAGAAGCGTACTGTCTCGGTTAATATGATCAATTGCAAACAACATGGCTTCCAAGCGCTGTACGCCTCGGTCTTCATTAATCCTTCCACATTCTTCTAATCCTGCGCCCTTTTCTTTTATTGGAAACAGACCTCCTAAAACAAGATCTCCCTCAAACTTGATCTCTTTCTTACAAAGTTATGGTCACTTGAAGAAAGCAGAACTCCTTTGGAAAATAAGGCCAAAACAACCAGTTGAAGGCTGTGAAAAGTCTTCATGATTTTTGCTTTTTAGTGTAAGAGCTGCACTTGCAAATTATATATCCTCCATGTCAGAGTCATTTAGATGGATGCAATAACATTGCATTCCTAAGGAAATAGAAGAAAAACATTTGTTACGACATATAATCATTATGCCAATCTAAGCATACACTTTTCCTACATTTCCAACATAAACATATAGTCTACAAATACTGTACAACTGTACATACTTGGAGAATTTGATAATTTTGTTGTGTTTTTAACCCCTTTGCGACATGTGTCACATGTCTCCCTTTGATGTGGGCTCCAGCGGTGAGCCCATCTCAAAGTCGGGACATGTCAGCTGTTTTGAACTCACGGGTGACCCGCGTCATGTGATTGCGGGTCACCGATGTGTCGGCATGACAACCAGAGGTCTCCTTGAGATCTCTATGGTTGTTGATGCCAGATTGCTGTGAGCGCCACCCTCACAGCTATCTATTTGAGCATCGCCTCTATGTAGCAGAGCCGATCAAGTTGTGGCAGCTTCTAGCCTCCCATGTAGGCTATTGAAGCATGCCAAAAGTAAAATAAAATGCTTTTAAAAATATGAAAAAAAAAAAAAAAACATAAAAGTTCAAATCACCCCCCTTTTCGCACCATTCAAAATAAAACAATAAAAATAGAATCAAAAATACACATATTGGGTATCGCCGTGTTCAGAATCGCCAGATCTATCAATAAAAAACGGATTATCCTGATCGCTAAACGGCGTAGTGAAAAAAAATTCAAAACACCAGAATTACGTTTTTTTGGTTGTCTCAACATTGCGTTAAAATGCAAGAACTGGTGATCAAAAGATCAAGATAAGATAGTCTCTAAATCTCCTTTTCAACGCCTTGCCACTCTCCATAAGGAGAAATGTTACACAGCCACTAACTGAAACAAAAACTGTTGTGTAGTTGGCTTAAAACTGGATGAGGAACAGCTAAACTCTGCTACAAAGGTGAAGTTCTGGAAGACAGTTTCATATCACAGGTCATAAAAGGTGTAGAAAGAATGAGCACAGCAACATGATACACAGTAGCTAAACTGCACCACTAAGTTCTCTCCCATGAAAAGATTTCAAAGCAGACTGGGGTTTCAAGACGTGCTGATCAAGTTCTTCTGCAAAAGAGCCAAGAAATGGCAATGTTGAAAACTGTAGACAAAGTAGTCAGACAAGGAAATTTAGTGCAACAGATGAAAGACACGTCATTCTTACTTCCCTTTGAAATTTGAAAATATCCAGCAGTACCATCAGCTCAAAACTGGCAGCAACCAGTAAGACTAAACTATAGCCGTTTACTGTTTAGTGAAGTATGTCCATAAGTGGTTTCTATGAAAGATTTGTGGCCAAAAAGCTATACTTTTGATATTGATTTTTTTAAAATGATATTTACTGTATAGGTTATGGTACAGTTTTATAGCTTATGACTTAATGGATGCAGCAATGCCAAAAAATTTTGTTTGGTTTACTTTTACATACTATAAAACAGCATTTTTAGTAGCAAAATAATTTTCCGACATTTTTTCATATTTTATTTTGAATTTGTTTTTACATTTTTAAATTTTTTTTTGTCCCTCAATTAGCCTCATTCATTAATTGGCCCAATATAGAAATTCTGGCACCCATCCTGTTATAATATCCTCCATCCTGTAATAATACCCCTTCCTGTAATAATACCGCTTCCTGTAATAATATCCCCCATTTTGTAATAATGTCTCATATCCTGTATTAATGTCCTCTTCCTGAATGTCCTCCGCCCTGAAATAATGTCTCAATCATGTAATAATGTCCCCCATCTTGTAAAAATGTCCCCCTATCCTGGTCCTCATCCTGTAGTAGTGTTTTCCATGCTTGTCCCCATCTTGTAGTAATGTCCCCATCCTGATCCTCATGTTGTAATAATGTTCCTCAACCTGTAATAATGCCACCCTTCCTATAATAATGCCCCCTCTCTGTAATACTGTCCCCAATCATGGTTCCCATCGTAAAATAATGTCACCCATCCGGTAATAATATTCTCCTCCCTGTAAGAATGTCTTCCTCCCTGTAATAAGATCCCCCTGTTAGTATCCATTCAGTTTGATCATCCACCATCTTGTTGTAGTTTCTGGCTACTGGTCTGTTTTCCTCTGGTGCTGGGCTTGTTGTTGGTCAGGTGATTGTATCACCCTTTATTACCCTGCACCTGCCTCCCAGTCCTTGCTAGACATCAGTGTTAATCTTCTTGAGTTCTGGCTAGAAGTCTTGACAGCTTTGTGCTATACTAGGTGCTGTTCTGGGATCTATAGTTCTGCTTGCTTAATCTTTTGTATTTTCCTTTTGGTTTCTGCAGCTTCCTTTATTTCCCTGCTAGGAGGTTACCAGTGTTTTGTTCCCAGTCCCTAGATCTTTCAGGGATCCCCTTTCCCCTCCTGCAGGTCTTCGCTTGAGTTTAGACTAGGATCGACGGTGGGTCTATTCGCAAGGAATAGGTCGCCCGCTCCATCATAGGGATCGAGTCTAGTCCTAGAACAGGGTCAGATTCTCCCCCCACTCTATTCCTGAGTTGTATACCCATAACACCCCCATCTTGTAGTAATGTCCCTCATCGTGCCGCCCTTGTGATCCAAATTTAAAAAATGAAAAAAAAAGATTCTTCTCACCTGTCCTTGCTCTCTCAAAAACTGTGTCCTCTTCCTACTCCACAGCCAGGCCGGATTATGGCAGTGATGTCATATGCCGGCCGACCGTAATAAGCATGCCGGCATCAGCTGCTGTCTTATGATTGGCCAGTGGCTGATATTAGTATTGCAATGCAGGGAGCTAGTGGTTTTCTGTGCTGGGATACATTTCAATTGAATGCGTTTCAGAAGATAGTGAGCCACCTGACACCATGATCATTTTGAAGTTCGGGTGTCCATGGGCTGCAGATTGCAGGGACTGCATGTGGTCTGCAGGCTTCATGAAAATATAGCAAACTTGGATACAGAAAAGAGGCAGCTGGTACGCTGGACTGATTAGAGAAAATGGTTTTAGGAATTAACTATTTGGCTGTAACAGAAGGCAGTTTGTTCGCTGAAGCGCTGGAGAGCAGTACAATAATGAGTGTTTGCAGACAACAGTGAAGCATGGTGGAGGTTCCTTGTAAGTTTGGGGCTTCATTTCAGCAAGTAGTGAGTTATGCATTTGGGCAGGATTAATGGTGTCCTCAAAGCTGAGAAATTCAGGCAGGTAATTATCATCATACAATATCATCAGGGAGGCTTCTGATTAACTCCAAATGTATTCTGCAGCTGGACAATGTTCCCAAATAAGCAGCTCCATCATTAGAACTGTCTTTAGAGTAAAGAGGAACAAAAAGTCCTTGAAGTAATGATATCACCCCAACAGAGATTTTAATGTCATCACATCTGTCTGGGATAATGAAAAACAGAAGGATTTGCAAAAATCTACATCCATAGACTATCTGTGATAGTGGAACAACCTTCTTTCTGAGTTCATTCAAAAACTGAGTCCTGGTGTACCTACTAGAATTGATGCTGTTTTTAAGGCAAAGGGTGGATACACCAAATAGTGGTTTGATTTTTCTTTTGTTCATTCACTTTTCAAAATTAACTGTAAACATGTTTATTTTTTTAAATAATTTTTACTGTGCAGTACTATTGTGTGTAAATGTATTTTCATTGTTACATAACACATTGCAAAATAATATGATGCATTTGAGAAGAAGCATATACAGAATGGCCATGTTGCCAGTGTATAATGATAGCTCTAATTACTACTGCAACATTTTTGCAAGTGATTGGGGATTTACAGAGGGTATTAGCATATTTAAGACTAAACAAATTCGCCTGGTCAAACAATAACTACCGTAGATACTACAGTGGAGGTATAATCGAAGTTGGAGCTTTAATTAGAAAAATGTCCTTGGTTTATTGTCACATATTGAAACAAATATGTCCATTAAAAATAATGAGACTACATGTGTAAGGATCACCAATAGTGATGGACATGTGGTAATTAGCATTTGGCTTCTCTGAGCAGGAATTAATAATAATTTGTAAGCACAAATATATTGGCGTTACTAAAGCAGAAAGCCATTTTCCCTCACTTAACTCAACAATTGTATTTTGTGCAAGCGATAACAATCTGAATCTTTTCCCAGTGAATGGCAAATAGAAAGCTTTTCTTATGAGACAGGGTGGATTAATGCCCGTAGACAGTTCTTATTTCTAACTTTCTCCTAATCTTGATAATACATAAAGATTTTATTATTATTGTCTTCTCGTCTGTATACTCAATATTTGCTTAGTATCCATCTTGTTCATAAGTCAAATGCTGTGGGTCACACAGGGATTTCATTGGCTATTGTATTGTAAGGAAGTTAGGTTAAATTAAATGGTCTCAAGAAGGAAAAAAAAGACAATATAAGATTATCTGTGAAATAATTGTCTGATGAAATCAAACTTTTCTGTAAGGAAAGTTACTCTGCAGATTAGCTGATGGCCCAAGATGCTAACCATATATTGAAATCTGCAAATTAATGATTGATCATGTAAGACATGATAGTTCACTCAGGGCAGAATCGGAATTGGAGATGTAATGGGGGTTGGCAACTCATCATGGGACAGGAGAAAAGCCTTCTTTCTACAGGAGTGTTTCAATTAAAACACATGTGTACTCTTAAACACATAATGATTGGCTATTAACCCTCAAAACTACTTTTAACCTTCAATCTTGAATTTCCTTCCAATCATAGGTATACTTCTTATGCATACTTTACTGTATATTCACTCATAAAACCTAGAAATTATGTGGAATTATGGAAATCTCAAGACTCATAGACATGTTAAAGTTTTGCAACTGATGAAAAATTTAAACAAAACTTTTAAAATATCTTGAATTATTTAGTATAGAGTAAGAACACCACGTGCAAAAATACATGCACTTACATTCTTTGGTATGCTATCATTGAGGTTATTAACAGTTCTTTGAGGAATATTCTGCCAGGCTAAATGCACATGGACATTCAAATTATCAAGATATGCTGCAGGTAACTGCCATTGCAATTGATGACCAATAATGAAGCCCTTTCACGTGGTCTCCAGACCAATCTTAGGCTATCATTGGATCCAAGACAAAAGTAGGACTCATCCCTGAAGAGGATATATCTCCATTCCATCACCCATTGCTGTCTTGATAGTCCATGATAGTCTTTGAGAGAAATAGCATGAGGTCAATGATCAAAGGGAGCTGCCAGCACGAAGATCTTGATGATTTGTGTGCCCAGGTATATTCAGTGTGGCAGAACATTCCTAATTCAACCATTAGTGACCTCATTGATAGCATGTAAATGAGTGTAAATGCCTTTATTTCTGCACATGGCGCACATGCTACATGCTATTTTGCTTCCATTTTTTTCATCAATTGCATATTACTAACATGTCTTTCAATCTTGTTATTTCCAGAACTCAACAACTTTTTCTTTTTCTTCTCAGTGTTGCAATTTCAATGTTGGGGAGCATAGTTATAGTTACATAGTTATAACCAGCAATACTGTACATACAGTACTGTATATAAAAGGAAGACAAAGTAGATATGAAAAACTAGACCAATATATTTTTTCTAACTGGAATATATTTATACAATGTAATTTGTTTTCAAATAGTTATTGTAACATTTCTAAACATCTTGAATAGGACCCTGAAAACATGATATTGCAAGCAATCAATTAAATATGCTAAAACTGTGATTCCTATGAATTTGGTATTCAATTATGTGATTGGAAAAACAACAAAAGCGCCTTAAATAGCTAAGAACACGCAATTTTTAAATTTTTTGGGTGGTGAGCCAAACGCTTCATTTGAAGCTCCTTGGTCTCAGATTTTTCTTGGTGTGAAAATCTGTCACAGGTCACACATCTAAAATGCACCATTTTTAATAATAGAGTCAAATTATGTAATAAATGGACTTGCTCCACCTTAGGCACCATGGTTCAGCTTGGATTGCTCCCTTTTGTTCCCCTACAGCTATGTCTTGGAAATCAAACTATTTGCAGCTCCTTTCTTCATTGTCCTTGAAGCAAAAGAGACAGCAGAATATGTCGATGACATTGAATAGTGCATGGATAGCACATGTGAGAAGCAGAAGTGAAGAACGTTAATTCTCTGTGCTTACGCAGAGTGCCTTTGTCAAACTATGCAACTTATGAAGGGAATAAAGAGCATTCTCTAAAAAGAATATGAACCATTGCTGTAAATTTGAAGATTACATTTAAATAATACAATTAATGAATCAAAACATATCAGGCCATTGTATTTTGAATGCAAAATTACATTAATTCATCAACTAATTATCTCATTCTTATTATTATAAATTGTTTAAACAAATCCTACAAAATAAAGGGACAATCTGTTATAACAAAAGTGTGCCCAAAGTTATAGGCATTGTCAGGAATGGCACTACACCATTAAATATCTTGTTCTAGGCTCTAAGACGTGCTGTAACTGTCGGCAAAACACTTTACTTCCTGCTGAGTGAATCCAGCAATTTATAACTAGTAATCAAAGTATCATTACATTATCACCATAAGCCTGTCATCAAGTCCATTAGTTTAAAGTCAAGCATTATTACTCCGATGCTGCACGTTTGTGACTTTGTATTTTTTTATGTTATGATAATAGCAAGTTCTATATAATTTAACAAAATACAAATAAAGCGGAGTGCGTATTTGGCTTTATAATAGCATATTAGCTTTGTTCTCTACAAAGAAGAAATTTTACTTTAAAGCATGTACTCACTGAGGTTACTGCATTCAGGAGGATTTAACATTTTAAAATGCCTTGCCGGGCAAGTGAGAATGTTTTACCTGAGCAATCCTTATTATTTCTCCTAAAGCTATGTAATCCTAGTGCAATTACTCTTCTTTATCATATCCTTTTTCTTATTATAACATCAGTTGCCATTGTTTGTGTAATTGTATAACTAATGTAATCCTACAGGCTGAATTTGCACATCGGTTATACATATCCATGTGCTGTCCTTGTGCTGTCCATTTTTTAAATGGTCAGAACATGACCGATAGAGTTTCATAGTGGAAGCCTAAGGGGGAAGGTTTCTCATTGTGGAAGGCAAAACCCCTCAAAACATGTATCTGCAAATGCATCCTAAATCATGTGGCTAGGCTTGTTAAAGGGGTGATATTGACTTTTTTTTATTCATCTCTAAAATGGATATTGGCATATTTAATTTCCCAGAGGAGCATTGCATTGCCTTATGCTGGCTTGGCACTCTCCACAATAAGAAATATTTCCCCTTATATCAGCTGTCTAGCTAAATCGGATCTCCTTCTTTGCACTGAGGATGGGGTAAACACATTGAAACACGTGTGCAATTTGCTAATGTAATGTGTGGCTTTGAGTCTTGTTATAAGTTATGTGGCAAGGCTAGTTAAAGGGTCCATATTGACAAGTTCAAGTCTTCCTCTCTGAAGAGGCAATTTTCATATTAACTCATACACACATTTGCATTAAAAGTAGATCCATATGTCTGATACTGGAGACTCAGGGCATGTCCTATTCTTATTTGTTTAGTGGATCAGAATAAACCTTCAAAGTCTATTTGGATCCATTAAAAACAGACGAAAAATGGCAGACAAATTTTTAAATTCAAAAGGTCCAAACAGCGCTACAGGCAGAGAGGTGCGACCAGTGATCCCTGATGAAGAAAGCTGCAGCTTTTGAAATGCATCGGTTATTGCTCCTCTAACCAACCCGACATTGATTTGGACTTGAGTAATGTCACTCACCACGATTTGCTAACGGTGCACTACCGCTTGGGCCAACTAGCAGTAATTCCTCAACACACGCCAACGGCCGGGGCTGTCCTGAAGCATCTTCATTGTCTACCATACTCTGGACAGCAAATACCCACGACCTAAACCAGCCGGATGCTTTGCGGTTCCTCGGTATCCAACAACAGGATCAGTGCACCATGGCACTTCTCTTCGCTCCCAAGGACTAAAGACAGCGGACCTCCCATGCAGTGACATAGTAGCAGGTAAAAGTCATTCTGCAGATTAATGTTACTCCATGATGTATTAAATCTCACTCTTTCATTCTCAGCAATGGACTGAGCTTATTTGTTTCACCTTTATTCTCATTCAATGTTCGGGGATCATTTAACCAAACTAGGCAGCTGGGTAGTTTTCATTGTGTCTAGCGCCAGTGCCTCATTGATTTCTTAATTTATCAAATTTTTAAATTCAGTTTTCCATCTAGGTTTTATCTGTTTTTAACTGATTTATTGCTAAAAGTCAATGGATAAAAAAGTTCAGGCAGTTTACCTGCTTCATTTTTTAAAATGGATGAGAAAATAACTGATGCAACATAAGGACAACAAGAAAGCCAAACTGGATAACATGTGAGAGAATAACAGACCATAAGTGATAGATGGAATAACAAAAACACATGTATGGATGTAGCTTTAGGCTGGAATCATACATGGAGTTTTTGTGTTGGTCTTTTAAATAAAAACTGGGAAAATACAAGGAATACGGTAGTATGCTGAAAAAATGATATGCCTTCATTCTTTTGTATCCACGTCTGTGTTTGAGTCATAAAACTGCTGAAAAACTGTATGATTGATCCCAGCCTTAAAGTTATCACACATAATTTATTTTTTTTAATTCAGAGTTTGATAGTACAGAAATAATGGATTTATAGTCTTCCATCTGAGTCACATTATATTTTTAATGGCATATATTGCAGCTTTTGGTAATAGTCATTAGAAGAATATATTGGTGCAGATTTACTAATCCTGTCTAATATATGTACATTTTAGTGGTTTACTACTTGGGCTGGATTTAGACATTTAAAAAAAAAATTGCAATTGAGAGAAAAAAAAGTCAAAATGCTATTCCATTCAAAATCGGCCATTTGAAAAGTGCTAGTACTTTAGCTGATGTTAAAGTTTAAAGTTTATGGTAAAGAATATATTGGGACAGACTTCTGATGGAAGAAAAATGCAATCACAAATCCGTCACCACTTACAGGTGCATCTCACAAAATTAGAATATCATCAAAAAGTTAATTTTTTTAAGTTCTTCAATACAATAAGTGAAATTCATATATTATGTAAAGTCATTACAAACAGAGTGATCTATTTCAAGTGTTTATTTCTGTTAATGTTGCTGATTATGGCTTACAGCCAATGAAAACGCAAAAGTCATTATCTCAGTAAATTAGAATAATTTATAACACCAGCTGGAAAAAATGATTTAAAATTCGAAATGTTGGCCTACTGAAATGTATGTTCAGTAAATCAATTACTGCATTAATGCAGCATGGCCTGGAGGCGATCAGCCTGCGGCACGGCTGGGGTGTTATGGAAGCCCAGGTTGCTTTGATAGCAGCCTTCAGCTAGTCTGCATTGTTGGGTCTGGTGTCTCATCTTCATTTTGACAATATCCCATAGATTCTCTATGGGGTTAAGGTCAGACGAGTTTGCTGGCTAATCAAGCACAGTGATACTGTTGTTTTTAAACTTGGTATTGGTAGTTTTGGCAGTGTGGACAGGTGCCAAGTTCTGCTGGAGAATTAAATTTCCATCTCCAAAAAGCTTGTCGGCAGGAGGAAACATGAAGTGCTCTAAAATTTCATGGTAGACGGCTGTGCTGACTTTGGTCTTGATTATTTGGTCTTGATTATTTGGTCTTGGTTATTTGGCAAAAGTTGTGGGGGGGGGAAGGGCCGGCTCCAGGTTTTCGTGGGCCCCGGGCGAAAGTCTCAGTGGGCCCCTTTAACCCTTACTGCCATCGGACGTACTATCCCGTCCATGGTACCTGGGCCCGTATGACCGGGGACGGGATAGTACGTCTCGTGCGATCGGACGCGCTCCTGAGGGGAGCGCAGCCGATCGCCGCCGGGTGTCAGCTGATTATCACAGCTGACACCCATGACTGTGTGTCAGGAGCGGTCACGGACCGCTCCCGGCACATTAACCCCTTGCACACCGCGATCAAACATGATCGCGGTGTACTGGGGGCACAGGGGAGGATCGCGCAGGGTGGGGGCTCCCTGCGCGCCCCCCTGAGACCCTCAGAGCAGCGCGATGTGATCGCGCTGTTCTGAGGGCTTCCTCCCTCCCAGGACCCGGATCCAAGATGGCGCCGGGGTCCTGGAGGGAGGCGGCTACCTCAGTGCCTGCCGAGAGCAGGCACTGAGAAGCCTGCTGCACTGCCTGAGCGATCGCTGGTGTGACAGAGTGCTGTGCACACTGTCACACCAGCGATCTGATAAAATACAGTGATGTCCCACCCTGGGACAAAGTAAAAAAGTTAAAAAAATAAAAATAAACATGTTTTAAAAAAAAATCCAAAATAAATAAAAAAAATATATATATATTCCCCAATAAATTCATTCTTCCTGTAAATAAAAAAAACAAAGCAATAAAAGTACACATATTTGGTATCGCCGCTCCGTAACGACCCCCCCTATAAAATTGTCCAACTAGTTAACCTCTTTAGTGAACCCCTTAAAAAAAAAAAAAAAAACAAAGCAAAAAATCAATGCTTTATCATCATACCGCCGAACAAAAAGTGGAATAACACGCGATCAAAAAGACCGATATAAAAAAACATGGTACTGCTGAAAACGTCATCTTGTCCCGCAAAAAACGAGCCATCATACAGCATCATCAGCGAAAAAATAAAAAAGTTATAGCTCGCAGAATAAAGCGATGCAAAAATAATTATTTTTTATATAAAATTGTTTTTATTCTATAAAAGCGCCAAAACATGAAAAAATGATATAAATGAGGTATCGCCATAATCATACTGACCCGAAGAATAAAACTGCTTTATCAATTTTACCACACGCGGAACGGTATAAACGCCTCCCCCAAAAGAAATTCATGAATTGCTGATTTTTGTTCATTCTAACCTCCCAAAAACCGAAATAAAAAGCGATCAAAAAACGTTACGTGCTCAAAAATGGTACCAATAAAAACGTCAACTCGTCCCGCAAAAAATAAGACCTCACATGACTCTGTGGGCCAAAATATGCAAAAATTATAGCTCTCAAAATGTGATGATGCAAAAACTATTTTTGCAATAAAAAGCGTATTTTAGCGTGACAGCTGCCAATCATAAAAACCCGCTATAAATAGTAAATCAAACCCCCCTTTATCACCCCCTTAGTAAGGGAAAAATAATAAAATTAAAAAAAAGTATTTATTTCCATTTTCCCATTAGGGTTAGGGTTAGGGTTGCGGCTAAAGTTAGGGTTAGGGTTGGCGCTAAAGTTAGGATTAGGGTTAGGGTTGGGATTAGGGGTGTGTTAGGGTTAGGTTTGTGGTTAGGGTTGGGACTAGGGTTAGGGGTGTGTTAGGGTTGGAGTTAGAATTGGGGGTTTCCGCTGTTTAGGCACATCAGGGGCTCTCCAAATGTGACATGGCGTCTGATCTCAATTCCAGCCAATTCTGCGTTGAAAAAGTCAAACGGTGCTCCTTCCCTTCTGAGCTCTGCCATGTGTCCAAACAGTAGTTTATCCCCACATATGGGGTATCAGCGTACTCTGGACCCCAAGAGTTATTGTGCAATTTGTCCTATTTCTTCTGTTACCCTTGGGAAAATAAAAAACTGGGGGCGAAAATATCATTTTTGTACAAAAAAAATAATTTTTTTTTGTTTTTACGGCTGTACATTATAAACTTCTGTGAAGCACTTGGGGCTTCATAGCGCTCACCACACATCTAGATAAGTTCCTTGTGGGGTCTATTTTCCAAAATGGGGTCACTTGTTGGGGATTTCCACTGTTTAGGCGCATCAGGGGCTCTCCAAATGCGACATGACGCCCCCAGACCATTCCATCAAAGTCTGCAATCCAAAACGTCACTACTTCCCTTCCGAGCCCCAACGTGTACCCATACAGTAGTTTTCTCCCACATATTGGATATCAGCGTACTCAGGACAAATTGGACAACAACTTTTGGGGTCCAATTTCTCCTGTTACCCTTGTAAAAATAAAATATTGGGGCAAAAAAATCATTTTTGCAAAAAAAAAAAGGATTTTTTATTTTTACGGCTGTGCGTTATAAACTTCTGTGAAGCACTTCGGGGTTCAAAATGCTCACCACACATCTAGACAAGTTCCTTGTGGGGTCTATTTTCCAAAATGGGGTCACTTGTGGGGGGTTTCCACTGTTTAGGCGCATCAGGGGCTCTCCAAAGGCGACATGACGCCCCCAGACCATTCCATCAAAGTCTGCAATCCAAAACGTCACTACTTCCCTTCCGAGCCCTGACGTGCGCCCATACAGTAGTTTTCTCCCACATATTGGGTATCAGCGTACTCAGGACAAATTGGACAACAACTTTTGGGGTCCAATTTCTCCTGTTACCCTTGTGAAAATAAAATATTGGGGGCGAAAAAAATCATTTTTGTAAAAAAAAAAAAGATTTTTTATTTTTACGGCTGTACTTTATAAACTTCTGTGAAGCACTTCGGGGTTCAAAGTGCTCACCACACATCTAGATAAGTTCCTTGTGGGGTCTATTTGCCAAAATGGGGTCACTTGTGGGGGGTTTCCACTGTATAGGTGCATCAGGGGCTCTCCAAATGTGACATGACGCCCCCAGACCATTCCATCAAAGTCTGCAATCCAAAACGTCACTACTTCCCTTCCGAGCCCTGACGTGCGCCCATACAGTAGTTTTCTCCCACATATTGGGTATCAGCGTACTCAGGACAAATTGGACAACAACTTTTGGGTTCCAATTTCTTCTGTTACCCTTGTGAAAATAAAATATTGGGGGCGAAAAAATCATTTTTGTAAAAAAAAAAAAGATTTTTTATTTTATGGCTGTCGTTAAAAACTTTAGGGAAAAACCGGGGGTTAAAATTCTCACCCCAAAATCTAATAATTCCTTGAGGGGGGCTAGTTTCAAAAAGGTGTCATTTATGGGGTTTCCCCTGTTTAGGGAGATCAGGGCTCTCCAAACACACATGCGTCCAGCCAAATTTTGCGTTGAAAAATTTAGACGGGGCCCTCCCTTCCAAACTCTGGGCCATCACCCAAACAGTGGTTACCCCCCATATGGGGTATCACGCACTCAGGACAAATTGCACAATAACTTTTGGAGTTTTTTACCCTTGGGAAAAATAAAATTGGGGTGAAAAGTAATTTTTGGGGAAAAAAAAGATTTTTAAGTTTTACGGCTCACGTTATAAACTTGTGTGAAGCACTTGGGGGTTCAAAGCTCACCAAGATTAGAAAAGTTCCTTTGGGGGTTATTTCCCCAAATGGGGGCATTTTTGGGGGGGGTTTTCCCTGTTTAGGCACATCAGGGCCTTCAAATGCAACAGGCACCAAACCAATTCCCGCCAATTTTGGTTTGGAAAAAACAAATGGGCTCCTTTGATTGAGCCTGCCGTGCGCCCAAACATGGTTTCCCCCCCCCATATGGGGGATCAGCGACTAGGGCAAATTGGGCAACAACTTATGTGGGCCCCAAATTTTTCCTTTATCCTTGGGGGAAAAAAAAAAATTAATGACTAAAAATAATTTTTGGGGGAAAAAAAAAGATTTTTTTTTTTTCATGCCCGGGCATTTTAAACTTGGTGTGAAGCACTTGGGGTTCAAAGTGCCACCAAAGATCTAGATAATTCCTTAGGGGGTCTAGTTTCCAAAATGGGTCACTTTTTGGGGGGGTTTTCCCCGTTTAGGTCACTGGGGCACTGCAAAAGGAACATGACCCCCATCAACGTCTGCATTCCAAAACTTACACTTTCCTTTTCCCAACCCTGCCGTGCACCCAAAAAAGTTCCCCCCCCCCAAAAGGGGTATCAGTACTAACAAATTGGGGGCCAAAACCTT
>JARQOD010000004.1:302173366-302288554 GCA_033576555.1 Oophaga sylvatica | reverse complement strand
ACCCCAAGAGTTATTGTGCAATTTGTCCTATTTCTTCTGTTACCCTTGGGAAAATAAAAAACTGGGGCGAAAATATCATTTTTGTACAAAAAAAATAATTTTTTTTTGTTTTTACGGCTGTACATTATAAACTTCTGTGAAGCACTTGGGGCTTCATAGCGCTCACCACACATCTAGATAAGTTCCTTGTGGGGTCTATTTTCCAAAATGGGTCACTTGTTGGGGATTTCCACTGTTTAGGCGCATCAGGGGCTCTCCAAATGCGACATGACGCCCCCAGACCATTCCATCAAAGTCTGCAATCCAAAACGTCACTACTTCCCTTCCGAGCCCCAACGTGTACCCATACAGTAGTTTTCTCCCACATATTGGATATCAGCGTACTCAGGACAAATTGGACAACAACTTTTGGGGTCCAATTTCTCCTGTTACCCTTGTAAAAATAAAATATTGGGGCAAAAAAATCATTTTTGCAAAAAAAAAAAGGATTTTTTATTTTTACGGCTGTGCGTTATAAACTTCTGTGAAGCACTTCGGGGTTCAAAATGCTCACCACACATCTAGACAAGTTCCTTGTGGGTCTATTTTCCAAAATGGGGTCACTTGTGGGGGGTTTCCACTGTTTAGGCGCATCAGGGGCTCTCCAAAGGCGACATGACGCCCCCAGACCATTCCATCAAAGTCTGCAATCCAAAACGTCACTACTTCCCTTCCGAGCCCTGACGTGCGCCCATACATGTAGTTTTCTCCACATATTGGGTATCAGCGTACTCAGGACAAATTGGACAACAACTTTTGGGGTCCAATTTCTCCTGTTACCCTTGTGAAAATAAAATATTGGGGGCGAAAAAAATCATTTTTGTAAAAAAAAAAAAGATTTTTTATTTTTACGGCTGTACTTTATAAACTTCTGTGAAGCACTTCGGGGTTCAAAGTGCTCACCACACATCTAGATAAGTTCCTTGTGGGGTCTATTTGCCAAAATGGGGTCACTTGTGGGGGGTTTCCACTGTATAGGTGCATCAGGGGCTCTCCAAATGTGACATGACGCCCCCAGACCATTCCATCAAAGTCTGCAATCCAAAACGTCACTACTTCCCTTCCGAGCCCTGACGTGCGCCCATACAGTAGTTTTCTCCCACATATTGGGTATCAGCGTACTCAGGACAAATTGGACAACAACTTTTGGGTTCCAATTTCTTCTGTTACCCTTGTGAAAATAAAATATTGGGGGCGAAAAAATCATTTTGTGAAAAAAAAAAAAGATTTTTTATTTTTATGGCTGTACGTTATAAACTTTAGTGAAACACCTGGGGTTAAAAGTTCTCACCACACATCTAGATAAGTTCCTTGAGGGTCTAGTTTCCAAAATGGTGTCATTTATGGGGGTTTCCACTGTTTAGGCAGATCAGGAGCTCTCCAAACACGACATGGCGTCCAGCCAAT
The DNA here is from genome assembly GCA_033576555.1 of Oophaga sylvatica. Taxonomy (NCBI): domain Eukaryota; kingdom Metazoa; phylum Chordata; class Amphibia; order Anura; family Dendrobatidae; genus Oophaga; species Oophaga sylvatica. The sequence goes on along the minus strand of JARQOD010000004.1, from coordinate 302,287,108 downwards.
TCTGCGTTGAAAAAGTCAGACGGCGCTCCTTCCCTTCCAAACTCTGCCATGCACCCAAACAGTGGTTTACCCCCACATATGGGGTATCAGCGCACTCAGGACAAATTGCACAATAACTTTTGGAGTCTTGTTACCCTTGGAAAAATAAAAATTGGGGTGAAAAGATAATTTTTGTGGAAAAAATATGATTTTTAAGTTTTACGGCTCTACGTTATAAACTTGTGTGAAGCACTTGGGGGTTCAAATTGCTCACCAAAGATCTAGAAAAGTTCCTTAGGGGGTCTAGTTTCCCAAATGGGGTCATTTGTGGGGGGTTTCCACTGTTTAGGCACATCAGGGGCTCTCCAAATGCAACATGGCATCCAATCTCAATTCCAGCCAATTTTGGTTGGAAAAAGTCAAATGGTGCTCCTTCGATTCCGAGCTCTGCCGTGCGCCCAAACAGTGGTTCCCCCCCACATATGGGGTATCAGCGTACTCAGGACAAATTGGACAACAACTTATGTGGTCCAATTTCTCCTGTTATCCTTGGGAAAATAAAAAATTAGTGACTAAAAGATAATTTTTGTGGGAAAAAAATAGGATTTTTTATTTTCATGCCCGGGCATTATAAACTTGTGTGAAGCACTTGGGGTTCAAAGTGCTCACCAAAGATCTAGATAAGTTCCTTAGGGGGTCTAGTTTCCAAAATGTGGTCACTTGTGGGGGTTTCCACTGTTTAGGCTCATCTGGGGCACTGCAAACGGAACATGACCCCCATCAACGTCTGCATTCCAAAACGTTACTACTTCCTTTCCAAGCCCTGCCGTGCACCCAAACAGTTCCCCCCCCACATATGGGGTATCAGGTACTCAGGACAAATTGGACAACAACTTTTGGGGTCCAATTTCCTTGGGAAAATTCAAAAATTTGGGACTAAAAAATCATTTTTGTGGAAAATTGTTTTTTTTTTTTTTTCACACCCAGGCATTATAAGCTTTTGTGAAACACTTGGGGGTTCAAAGTGCTCACAACAGATCTAGATAAGTACCTTAGGGGGTCTAGTTTCCAAAATGGTGTCATTTGTGGGGGTTTCCACTGTTTAGGCGCATCAGGGGCTCTCCAAACACGACATGGCGTCCAATCTCAATTCCAGCCAATTTTAGTTCGAAAAAGTCAAACGGCGCTCCTTCCCTTACGAGCTCTGCCGTGTGCCCAAACAGTGGTTTTCCCCCATATATTGGGTATTGGCGTACTCAGGAGAAATTGCATAACAACCTTATCTGTCCATTTTCTCCTTTTACCCTTGTGAAAATAAAAAAAAAGTTTGTAAAAGATCATTTTTGTGGCTAAAAAGTTAAATATTCATTTTTTCCTTCCACGTTGCTTTAGTTCCTGTGAAGCACCTGAAGGGTTAATAATCTTCTTGAATGTGGTTTTGAGTACCTTGAGGGTCAGTTTTTAGAATGGTGTCACTTTTGGGTATTTTTCTGCTATATAGACCCCTCAAAGTGACTTCAAATGTGAGGTGGTCCCTAAAAAAAATGGCTTTGTAAATTTTGTTGTAAAAATGAGAAATCGCTGGTCAACTTTTAACCCTTATAACTTCCTAACAAAAAAAAATTTTGGTTCCAAAATTGTGCTGATGTAAAGTAGACATGTGGGAAATGTTATTTCTTAACTATTTTGTGTGATATATTTCTCTGTTTTAAGGGAATAAAAATTCAAAGTTTGAAAATTGCAAAATTTTAAAAATTTTCGCCATATTTGCATTTTTTTTCAAAAATAAACGCAAGTTATATCAAAGAAATTTTACTTCTAACGTGAAGTACAATATGTCACGAGAAAACAGTCTCAGAATCGCGAAGATCCGTTGAAGCGTTCCAGAGTTATAACCTCATAAAGAGACAGTGGTCAGAATTGTAAAAATTGGCCCGGTCATTAACGTGCAAACCACCCTTGGGGGTGAAGGGGTTAACACATATCACAATTCATAATGCTCCCATACAGCAGAGAAATATAGGTATAGTACAATGCCAAATACTTCACTTCTTACATTACATGAGTGATATCTATTGTAAATTCTAATATATATAATGGTGCTCCATATGATGCTCCATATATAAAGGGCCCTATATGATGCCCCATAAATAATGAACCCCATATGATGCTCTAGTATATGATGGGCCCCATATATGATGCTCCAGTATATGATGAGCCCCATATAATGCTCTAAATATAATGGTCCCCATATATAATTCTCCAAATATAATGGGCTCCATGTGATGCGCCATATATAATGTGCCCCATATGATGCGCCATATATAATGCGCCCCATATGATGCTCCAGTATAAGATGTGCCCCATGGAGGATTCTCCAGTGTATGATGGGCCTATATAATGCTCCATATATATTGGGTCCCATATGATGCTCCAATGTCTAATGGGCCCCGTATATGATGCTCCAGTGTAAGATGGGCCCCATTTATAATGCTCCAGTGTATGATGGGCCCCATATATAATGCTCAAGTGTATGATGGGCCCCATATATACAGTGCCTACAAGTAGTATTCAACCCCCTGCAGATTTAGCTGGTTTGATAAGATGCAAATAAGTTAGAGCCTTCAAACTGCAAACGAGAGTAGGATTTATTAACAGAAGCATAAATCTTACAAACCAAAAAGTTATGTTGCTCAGTTGAATTTTAATAAATTTTAAACATAAAAGTGTGGGTCAATTATTATACAACCCCTATGTTTAATATTTCGTGGAATAACCCTTGTTTGCAATTACAGCTAATAATCGTCTTTTATAAGACCTGATCAGGCCGGCACAGGTCTGTGGAGTTATCTTGGCCCACTCCTCCATGCAGATCTTCTCCAAGTTATCTAGGTTCTTTGGGTGTCTCATGTGGACTTTAATCTTGAGCTCCTTCCACAAGTTTTCAATTGGGTTAAGGTCAGGAGACTGACTAGGCCACTCCAACACCTTGACTTTTTCCCTCTTGAACCAGGCCTTGGTTTTCTTGGCTGTGTGCTTTGGGTCGTTGTCTTGTTGGAAGATGAAATTACGACCCATCTTAAGATCCTTGATGGAGGAGCGGAGGTTCTTGGCCAAAATCTCCAGGTAGGCCGTGCTATCCATCCTCCCATGGATGCGGACCAGATGGCCAGGCCTCTTGGCTGAGAAACAGCCCCACAGCATGATGCTGCCACCACCATGCTTGACTGTAGGGATGGTATTTTTGGGTCGTATGCAGTGCCATCCAGTCTCCAAACGTCACGTGTGTGGTTGGCACCAAAGATCTCGATCTCGGTCTCATCAGACCATAGAACCTTGAACCAGTCTGTCTCAGAGTCCTCCAAGTGATCATGAGCAAACTGTAGACGAGCCTTGACATGACGCTTTGAAAGTAAAGGTACCTTACGGGCTCGTCTGGAACGGAGACCATTGCGGTGGAGTACGTTACTTATGGTATTGACTGAAACCAATGTCCCCACTGCCATGAGATCTTCCCGGAGCTCCTTCCTTGTTGTCCTTGGTTAGCCTTGACTCTTCGGACAAGCCTGGCCACGGCACGGGAGGAAACTTTCAAAGGCTGTCCAGGCCGTGGAAGGCTAACAGTAGTTCCATAAGCCTTCCACTTACGGATGATGCTCCCAACAGTGGAGACAGGTAGGCCCAACTCCTTGGAAAGGGTTTTGTACCCCTTTGCCAGCCTTGTGACCCTCCACGATCTTGTCTCTGATGGCCTTGGAATGCTCCTTTGTCTTTCCCATGTTGACCATGTATGAGTGCTGTTCACAAGTTTGGGGAGGGTCTTAAATAGTCAGAAAAGGCTGGCAAAAGAGATCATTAATCCACACATGTGAAGCTCATTATTCTTGGTGCCTGAACTACTTATTAATACTTTAGGGGGACCAAACAGAATTCTTGTGGTTTGAGGGGTTGAATAATAAATGACACTCTGAATTAACTTTAAACGTTTTTAAAAAAAAAAAAAAAATTATAAAATTTTTTTTTGCTGCAGTGCATTTCCCACTTCCAGGCTAATCTACAGTACAAATGTCACAATGCCAAGTTAATTCCGCATGTGTCAACCAGCTAAATCTGCAGGGGGTTGAATACTACTTGTAGGCACTGTAATTCTCCAGTGTATAATGCTCCCCATATATTGCGCCAAACATTAAAAAAAATGAAATACCTCTCCTCGCTGGGCACTGCTCTACTCTGGACTCCTCAGAGTCGCCAGCTTCCAGCTCTCTGCACTGTGACTGTTCAGGCAGAGAGCAAACAGACGTGACGTCATCGCGCTCTCTGACCTGAATGTCACTGTCTGGAAACGCAGAAGACGTCACAGCGGTGAAGCAGGGAATGGTAAGTATTGCAAGTGCTGGGGCCCTGAGCAATCAGGGGGAGCACTCTCATGGGCGCCGGTGTTGGCGAGTGGGCCCCCCACCTGCTCAGGGCCCCAGCACTTGCCCGGGTGCACCAGGTGCTGACGCCGGCCCTGGGGGGGTACAGCCAAGTTAGGGAGGTGGAAAAACTGGCATATGTTGAGGTGTAGGCTGGACGTTCAGCAGCTGCAAATGGAGGAATTGGAGAAGTCGGAGGAAGAGGAAGCCAAAGTGAGCCATTTGCTGGCAACCTATGTGTCATCAGGGGAAGGTGGTACAAAATCCTTTGAAACCCAGGCATGGTTCATTTTAATGAAGGTGAGATCACCTACATTTTGGGTTGACAGCCGGGTCCTTCTTTTTGTCAGGATTGATCCAGCAGCACTGAAGACTTTCTGATAGCACACTACCAGCAGGGCAAGCGAGCTCCTGTAAGGCATATTGTGCCAATTCAGGCCAGGTGTCCAGTTTACAGGCCCAGTAGTCAAAGGGGAATGAGCTGTGAGGGAGAACATCAATAGAGGAGGAGAGGAAATTTTGAACCATAGTTGACAACTGCTGTCTCCTGTCTGTTGCAATAGATTCATTATTACCAGTTGTGTGAGCAGTACTCGAGAAATCAGTCCACAACATGGTCATGAAACCCCTGTCTCCAACGCCACTTCGGCTGTGTGCACCACGAACACCTATTCCATGTTGCCCAGTACGGCTCGTGGTAGAACCTGCACCACTGCTGTGTACTGGGAATGCCTCTAACAAACGGTTTACCAGAGTTGCTTGTTTGTTCCCCAATATTAGCTCTAGGTTCTTCTGTGGCATGATGTTCTGTAATTTGCCTTTATAGCGTGGATCAAGGATGCTGGCCAACCAGTAGTCGTCATCCTTCATAATTTTGGCAATGCGGGGGTCCCTTTTTAGGATCCGCAAGACATAATCACACATGTGGGCCAATGTTGCAGGTGTCAATAATGCATTGCCAGTGGTGGGTGGAGGAGCACTTTCTGCCAAATCCACATCCCTCCAGTCATGCACAAACCCTGTACCTGACCTTGGCAAGCCAACATTTTCTCTTGCCCCCTGAGAAACATCCTCCTCCCTAAAATAATGATCCCCCTCATCCTCCTCCTCCTCCTCGTCCTCTTCTTACTCCACCTCGTCCAGGACAGTTCCCTGAGCAGACAATGGCTGTCATCAAGGCTTTCCTCCTCCTCCGCTGCAGACGCCTGATCCTTAATGTGCGTCAAAGCTAGCATGAGCAGACGAATAAGTGGGATGCTCATGCTTATGATGGCATCATCGGCGCTTACCAGCCGTGTGCATTCCTCAAAACACTGAAGGACTTTACAAAGGTCTTTCAGCTTTGACCACTGCACACCCGACAACTCGATGTCTGCCCTCAAACTGCCTGCCCGTGTATCCTCCCACAAATGCATTACAGCCTGCCTCTGATCGCACAGCCTCTCAACCATGTGCATGGTGGAGTTCCACCTTGTTGCAACATCTATGATTAGGCGGTGCTTGGGGAGGTGGAGTGATCGCTGAAGCCTCTGCATACGACTGGAGTCTAGGGGCGAGCGACGAATGTGCGAGCACAGTCTTTGCACCTTATGGAGCAGGGCTATTAACTCCGGATAATTATTTATGAAGCAATGCACCACCAGGTTCAAGGTGTGAGCCAGGCAAGGTATGTGTCTGAGTTTCGCCAGGGCTATGGCCACCACAAAATTACGGCCGTTATCACTGACTACCTTGAATGGCTCAAGATGTAGACTGCCAGACTCAGTTTCTCGCTGCAAGTAGTGGGTCAGTACCTCCGTGGTGAGTCTGTTGTCGCCCAAAGACATCATCTTTAAAACAGCCTGCCGACGCTTACCACTAGCTGTTCGATAGTGTGACACCTCGTGTGCAACACTGGCAGCTGCGGATGGAGTGCTCATGCGACTGCACTCTGTCGACGAGCTTTCGCTTCTGGAGGAGGAGGAGGAGGGTCGAACTCCTACAGTCAACTGTTGCCTATACCGTGGGCTAGGCAGCACTGTCCCACCACCGCTGTCCCCTTGTGGACCCTGCAACCACCACATTAACCCAGTGCGCAGTGATGGACACGTACGGCCCTGGCCATGCCTACTGGCCCATGCATCTGTTGTGAGGTGCACCTTTCCACTCACTGATTGTTTGAGTGCATGGACAATGCGGTCTTTCACATGCAGGTGGAGGGTAGGGATGGCTTTTCTAGCAAAGAAGTGGAAACTGGGTAAGGTCATAGCATGGGACAGCATAGGCCATGAGCTCTCGGAACGCTGTGCTTTCAACCAAACGGAAGGGCATCATCTCTAATGAGATCAGTTTGGTAATGTAGGCGTTCAAAGCCAGTGTACGTGGATGAGAGGATGAGTACTTTCTTGTCCTACTCAGAGTCTCTGCTACGGTGAGCTGGACTTGAGAGCTGCATATGGTTTAACTAGCGGTGGACATGGCGGAATGAGAGGAGGTTGGTGATGGTGGTGGTGGTGAAGGTCTAGTTGCAGTCTTTCGTTGGAAAACCATTGGGATTCCCTGACTGCTTTGGCCTTGCGACGATACCTCAACATTTCTTGCTGGTGGTGTGCTAACCAGTGAGCTTACAGTGGGGGAAGCGATGTAGCGTTGCTGGTTACCTTCAGTCGGAGCAGGTGCACGTGTGCTACCTGAGGCTTATTAGTCTGTCCACGCTTGCAAGTGCATGATGTTTACATGTCTAAGTATGCAACTGGTATTCCGATTTCAGAGATTTTTCCCTCGGCTAAAGGTCCTTCAACACTTCTTACAGAGAACCTTTGCCTCATCAATAGGATTTTGGTCAAAAAAGTGCCACACTGCACTCTTCCTACTATGGGCTAAATTTCCAGGGCTTGCACGCTGTGCTAATTTCACCATCTGGCCAAGCTGTCCTGCAACCCCTTTTGTTTTTTTCACACGTTTTTGGACTGCTAAGGGCCTGCCAGATAACCGCAGATGCGATGTCGATGCCTGCTGCGGATCCTCCTCCTCTTCTGAGCTATTGCCAGCGGCACCCTCTTCCCCAATGGATGCCAATCCGGGTCAACAACTGGGTCATCCACCACCTCCTCTTCAATTTCATCTGCACCTTCATCTGTGTCACCGTGTAAGTTGGTATAGTATGAGGGAAGGGGCACCTGAGTTTCATCTGGGTCAAATTCTGGCTCAGTAGACTGCGAGAGCAATGTAGTACTCTGGGTGAATTTACCAGCAGAATCATATAGCAGTGGCTGTGCATCAGTGCACTCCATGTCATATTCATCTTGAACTGGGGAATTCAGGATTTGACTTGATAACCCAGGCATGGTATGTGAAAAGAGCTCCAGGGAGTAATTTGAAGTGTGGTCTGCCGCATCCTTCACTTTTGGTGGGGGTGAAGGACACAAGGAAAGGTGTTGTTCCTGACCAGGAGCCTGCACTGATGACTTAGTGCTTGCAGTTTTTGAAACTTCAGAAGAGGAGGTGATAGAGCTGGAGGCTGTTTGGCCAATGTAAGCCAAAACCTGTTCCTGATGCTCCGGCTTTAAAAGCAGATTACCTACTCCCAGAAAAGGGAGCCTTCCAGGCATTCAGGAGCCAGACGATGACGCAGGCTCAACACCTCCTGCCTTAGGTGCTATTGTGCTTTTGGAACTACCAGCAGCTGCACCACCACCACCATCAGTACCAGCTGGCCACCCCCGCCCACGCCGCGGCCTCTTCCACCATACTTCCTCATGTTTGGGAAAATGTACCAAAAATAACAGCAGATATATGATACTGTATGAGGAGCGTTCAGCTGTATACGGTGTAGGGGAAAATTTAAATCTCCATATACATTTCCGGAGTCACACACAGACGCTCACCCAAGTATGTATTTGACTGTAATACAAAAAGCAGAAAAACGGTACTGTATCAGAAGAGTACAGCTGTATACGGTGAAGGGGAAAATTTAAATCTCTGTATATTTTTCCGGAGTCACACGCAGACGCTCTCTCAGTATGTATTTGACCATAATGCAATAGGCAGAAAAACGGTACTGTATCAGAAGCGTACAGCTGTACAGGTCCTTCTCAAAAAATCATCAGTATTAAAACAATAAAAGACCTGACAAATTTCAGTTGGTGTGTAATGAATCTAAAAATATATGAAAGTTTAATTGTAATCATTACATTATGGAAAATAATGAAATTTAGCACTATATGCTAATTTTTTGAGAAGGACCTGTATATGGTGAAGGTGAAAATTTCAATCTCTGTATATATTTCCGGAGTCACACACAGACGCTCACTCAGTATGGATTTGACCGTAATACAAAAAGCAGAAAAACGGTACTGTATCAGAAGAGTACAGCTGTATACGGTGAAGGGGAAAATTTAAATCTCCGTATATTTTTCCGAGTCACACGCAGACGCACTCTCAGTATGTATTTGACCATAATGCAAAAGGCAGAAAAACGGTACTGTATCAGAAGCGTACAGCTGTATACGATGAAGGGGAACATTTCAATCTCCATATATATTTCCGGAGTCACACACAGACGCTCTGTCAGTATGTATTTGACCGTAATACAAATGTCATGTGTGCATTGCCACGAAGATCGTCGCGGTTGCACATTTTGACTTCTCACAGCTGAGCTGCTGTTTCTTTGTGTTTGGCAGCTAGGGAGTTAATTCTGTCTGTGCTCGGTGCTGGGACTGGGTGCAGTTTCTCCCAGCTGCAATTGATTATTTGTTGATTGGTCTCCTTTAAATTTCTGGTTGTCTGCTTGGGGAGTTGCCAGTGAAACCTTCATGCAGACCACAGATAGGAATGAATCTGTATAGACTTTAGTTGTGAGCTCCTTAGTTGTTCTAAGCTCAACTTGGTTAGAGTTTATTTCCCATACCATTTATGTTCTTTTGGTGTTTGAGTGTGTATGCAAGCGAGTGTTATCCTGTCTGTCTTATATGTCTAATCTGTGTATTTAGCTAAGATCAGCCCATATCCCTTTGGTGGTAGTCAGGATCCTTCTTAGGACTGATTACAGGGTTCAGGGTCTGATAGGAGACAGGGTTAGGTTGGAGACTTGGACCTCTGAACCATTATCAGTACCTCCAAGGTGAGGGATTAGGTAGGACCCCAGTTTAGGGTCAGGTTAGATCCCGTTCCACCTCTTTCCTGTTTCAGCTCATCAAGTCCTCAAGATTAACCCTGAGTTCAGCAGATATCGTGTCAGGTAAATCTATTCTATACTTACATGCTGATGTTGCTATACTAGTTGTTGTATAGAGTGTTGTTCCTGTATTAATAGTTTACTGACATTGTATACATATCATTAGACAGCGTGACATTTTCACTGGCCCTAAAAATTATCTCCAGTTACCATGGATCCAGTAGCCCAGCTGGCTCTGCAGTTGCAGGGATTATCCATGGAGCTGACGGACATTAAGTCCAAAGTTTTGTCTCCCCTGGAGCAAACCAGAGTTGAACCTAAGGTTGCTCTCCCGGACAGGTTCACTGGTGGGCGAGACAAATTTTTCACCTTCCGGGAGGCATGTAAATTGTATTTTCGGCTTCGGCCTCGATCATCAGGGAGTGAGGAGCAGAGAGTGGGAATTGTTATCTCACTTCTGCAAGGGGACCCTCAATCCTGGGCATTTTCCCTTCCTCCGGGATCCCGGCTCTACTGTCTGTAGATCAATTTTTTACTGCCCTGGGATTGGTATATGATGACCCAGATCGGGTCTCTCTTGCTGAGACAAAATTACGTAAGATACAGCAGGGAGATCGTCCGGCAGAGGGATTTGCTTCTGAGTTTCGTAGATGGGCCACAGATACTCAGTGGAATGACCCAGCTCTTAGGAGCCAGTTTTGTCATGGGCTTTCTGATAAATTAAAAGACGTTTTGGCTCAGTATGAGTCTCCTCCTCTCTGGAGGCTGCTATGGCCTTAGCTATCCGTACTGATAGACGGCTTCGGGAGAGGGGTGAGGTAACCCCACTCCCTGTTGTTTCTCCACCTACCACTAAAGTCCCTTATGTTGAGGTTCCCCTTGTCTGTTCGGATGAGCCTATGCAGTTGGGAGGGACATCATTTCGTAGGAGGGGATTGGCGGTACGCCGCAGGACTAGAAGATGTTTTTTCTGCGGGAAAGAGGGACATTTTGTTGGAGAATGTCCATCCCGTGCCTTGTTGAGCCAAAAGTCGCCGGAAAACTGTTAATCCCAGGTTGTGTGGTGGACGACAACCTGGGAGTATGTATTTCATCCGCCAGTTCTTCTCAGTTCCTTGTACCAGTGGAGGTGGTAGTTGGTACGAGAGTGGAGAGATTGTCTGTTCTTCTTGATAGTGGTTCCGGGGCTAATCTGGTTGACGCTCAGTTTGCTCAGGCTCAAGGTATGCATCTGAGTGTATTGGTCAAACCGATCCCTATATTCTCCATTGACGCCAGGCCTCTCGGCCAAGGTAGCTTTGTTCATGAGGTTCATAACATTGACCTTCGGGTAGGGGCAATACATAGGGAACAATTATCTTGTTATGTGTTGGAGGGTCTACCTACTCCCATTGTGTTGGGACTTCCTTGGTTGGTTAAACATAACCCTGTGATTAATTGGCAGTCCAGAGAAATAAGCCAATGGGGTGAGTTTTGCAAAAGCAACTGCATGAACACAGTCATCAGTGCGGTCGTGCCTAGTACATTGCCTCCTTTTTTGGAGGATTTTGGGGATGTTTTCTCTGAGGAGGGGTGTCAGGAGTTGCCTCCTCATCGCGTGTATGACTGCTCTATTAATCTCCTTCCTGATGCTAAGTTGCCTAAAGCTAGGTTGTATAATCTTTCTGGTCCTGAGAGGCAGGCTATGAAAGATTATATTTCTGAAAGTCTGGCCAAAGGGCATATTAGACCTTCATCTTCCCCAGTAGCCGCGGGGTTCTTCTTTGTGAAGAAGAAAGATGGAGGCCTACGCCCTTGCTTGGATTTCCGCGAACTTAATCGGATTACTGTTCGAGATCCGTATCCACTCCCTCTTATTCCTGATCTCTTCAATCAAATTGTTGGCGCCAAATGGTTTTCTAAATTGGATCTCAGGGGGGCGTATAATCTGATTAGGATAAAAGAGGGGGATGAGTGGAAAACGGCGTTTAACACGCCGGAGGGACATTATGAGAACCTAGTCATGCCTTTTGGTCTGACTACTGCACCAGCAGTATTCCAACATTTTGTTAATGACATTTTTCGTCACCTTGTGGGGCTGTTTGTGGTTGTATATTTGGACGACATTTTAATTTACTCGCCAGATCTTGTGTCTCATCAGGAGCATGTGAGACAGGTGTTGCAGATCTTGCGAGACAATAAATTATACGCCAAACTGGAGAAGTGTGTATTTGCCGTACAGGAACTTCAGTTTTTGGTTTTTTTGGTGTCAGCCTCCGGTTTCCGTATGGACCCTGAAAAGGTGAGAGCAGTGCTTGAATGGGACCAGCCAGGGGATCTTAAGGCTCTGCAGCGTTTTTTGGGGTTTGCTAACTACTACCGGAAATTTATTTGTAATTTCTCATCTGTCGTCAAACCTCTCACTGACATGACAAGAAAAGGGACGGATTTTTCTAAATGGTCGGACAAAGCTTCCAAGCCTTTTCCTCTTTGAAGAAATGTTTTGCTTCGGCACCCGTTCTCATCCAACCAGATGCATCTCAGCCGTTCATTGTGGAGGTGGATGCGTCTGACGTAGGGGTGGGTGCTATATTGTCCCAGGGTCCGTCCCCTGGTAAATGGCATCCGTGCGCTTTCTTTTCTAAGAAATTGTCGTCCGCCGAAAGGAATTATGATATCGGCAATAGGGAACTTTTGGCCATTAAGTTAGCTTTTGAAGAATGGCGTCATTTTTTGGAGGGGGCAGTCCACCCGGTTACCGTTATTACTGATCACAAGAACCTGTTGTATTTGGAATCCGCTAAGCGTCTGAATTCCAGACAAGCTCGATGGTCGTTGTTTTTTACCAGGTTTAATTTTGTCGTCACTTATCGCCCGGGGTCTAAGAATGTAAAGGCTGATGCCTTGTCTCGCAGTTTCCCAGGGGCCGGGAAAACGGATGACCCGAGTCCTATCCTTCAGGAGGGTGTGGTAGTGTCGGCTGTATTTTCTGAGCTTGAGGAGGAGGTGTTAGAGGCTCAGGGGGACGCCCCTGCAGGACCTCCAGGGAGACTGTTTGTCCCAAATCTGTTGAGACAAAAGGTTATTGAGGCACATCATAATTCTGCTCTAGCAGGACATCCAGGGAGTAAGGCTACTTTAGATCTCCTTTCTCGTCGATTTTGGTGGCCTAATGCTAATAAAGATGTTATAACTTTTGTCACGTCATGTGGGGTGTGTGCTCGCTCTAAAACCCCTCATACCCGTCCGTCTGGGACCCTTTTACCCTTGAAACTTCCGGAGCGTCCATGGACTCATTTATCTATGGACTTCATTACGGACCTTCCTCCGTCGTCAGGGAATACTGTCATACTGGTGGTTGTTGACAGGTTCAGTAAGATGGCACATTTCGTTGCTCTTCCTGCACTCCCTAATGCTAAAACTCTGGCGCAGGTGTTCATTAGGGAATCGTTAGACTTCATGGGTTGCCTTCTGATGTGGTGTCAGATAGGGGGTCTCAGTTTGTGTCCAAATTTTGGAGGGCATTTTGTTTACGTCGGGGGATGCAATTATCATTTTCCTCGGCTTTTCATCCGCAGACCAATGGTCAGACAGAGCGTCTGAATCAGAACTTAGAGACATATCTCCGGTGTTTTGTCTCAGAGAACCAAGAGGACTGGTCTTCTTTCTTGCCTCTGGCAGAGTTCGCTCTTAACAACAGGCGGAGCGAGTCCACTGGTAAGTCCCCGTTTTTTGGGGCATATGGTTTTCATCCCCAGTTTTGTACTTTCAATGGGGGGGGCCCTTCTGGGGTTCCTGAGGAGGAGCGTTTCTCGTCGTCACTTCCTTCTGTGTGGAGAGGTGTATTGAATAATCTGAGTGCGATGGGGAACCGTTACAAACGTATGGCTGATAGGAGGAGAGTTTCTGGTCCAGATCTGAATGTGAACGATCTGGTATGGTTGTCTACCAGGAATATAAAACTTAAAGTGCCCTCCTGGAAACTGGGTCCCAGATTCATCGGGCCGTACAGGATCAGTTCCATAATTAATCCTGTGGCATTTCGTCTGGACCTCCCTCCTACGTTTAAAATTCATAATGTGTTCCACAAGTCATTACTTAAAAGGTATGTGGCACCAGTCATACCGTCACCTCTACCTTCTCCTCCTGTGTTGGTCAATGGTAACTTGGAATTTCAAGTATCAAAGATCATTGACTCACGTCTGAATCGCCGGTCCCTTCAGTACTTGGTGCATTGGAAGGGGTATGGTCCAGAGGAGAGGACGTGGGTCCCTGCGTCTGATGTTAACGCAGATCGTTTGGTTCGGACCCTCCACAGAACTCACCCGGGCAGGCCTGGCCCTGAGGGTCCGGAGGCCCCTCGTAGAAGGGGGGGTACTGTCATGTGTGCATTGCCACGAAGATCGTCGCGGTTGCGCATTTTGACTTCTCACAGCTGAGCTGCTGTTTCTTTGTGTTTGGCAGCTAGGGAGTTAATTCTGTCTGTGCTCGGTGCTGGGACTGGGTGCAGTTTCTCCCAGCTGCAATTGATTATTTGTTGATTGGTCTCCTTTAAATTTCTGGTTGTCTGCTTGGGGAGTTGCCAGTGAAACCTTCATGCAGACCACAGATAGGAATGAATCTGTATAGACTTTAGTTGTGAGCTCCTTAGTTGTTCTAAGCTCAACTTGGTTAGAGTTTATTTCCCATACCATTTATGTTCTTTTGGTGTTTGAGTGTGTATGCAAGCGAGTGTTATCCTGTCTGTCTTATATGTCTAATCTGTGTATTTAGCTAAGATCAGCCCATATCCCTTTGGTGGTAGTCAGGATCCTTCTTAGGACTGATTACAGGGTTCAGGGTCTGATAGGAGACAGGGTTAGGTTGGAGACTTGGACCTCTGAACCATTATCAGTACCTCCAAGGTGAGGGATTAAGTAGGACCCCAGTTTAGGGTCAGGTTAGATCCCGTTCCACCTCTTTCCTGTTTCAGCTCATCAAGTCCTCAAGATTAACCCTGAGTTCAGCAGATATCGTGTCAGGTAAATCTATTCTATACTTACATGCTGATGTTGCTATACTAGTTGTTGTATAGAGTGTTGTTCCTGTATTAATAGTTTACTGACATTGTATACATATCATTAGACAGCTGACAACAAAAGGCAGAAAAACTGTACTGTATCAGAAGCATACAGCTGTATACGGTGAAGGGGAAAATTTAAATCTCCGTATATATTTCTGGAGTCACACACAGACGCTCACTCATTTTGGATTTGACCGTAATACAAAAAGCAGAAAAACGGTACTGTATCAGAAGCGTACAGCTGTATACGGTGAAGGTGAAAATTTCAATCTCCGTATATATTTCCGGAGTCACACACAAACGCTCACTCAATATGTATTTGACCGTAATACATAAGGCAGAAAAACGGTACAGTATCAGAAGCGTACAGATGTATACGGGAAGGTGAAAATTTCAATCTCCGTATACATTTCCGGAGTCACCCACAGACGCTCACTCAGTATGTATTTGACCGTAATACAAAAAGCAGAAAAACGGTACTGTATCAGAAGAGTACAGCTGCATACGGTGAAGGGGAAAATTTAAATCTCTAAATATATTTCCGGAGTCACACACAGACGCTCTCTCAGTATGTATTTGACCGTAATACAAAAGGCAGAAAAACTGTACTGTATCAGAAGCATACAGCTGTATACGGTGAAGGGGAAAATTTAAATCTCCGTATATATTTCCGGAGTCACACACAGACGCTCACTCATTTTGGATTTGACCGTAATACAAAAAGCAGAAAAACGGTACTGTATCAGAAGCGTACAGCTGTATATGGTGAAGGTGAAAATTTCAATCTCTGTATATATTTCCGGAGTCACACACAGACGCTCACTCAGTATGGATCCTTAAAAAAGCAAAGTGGACTGACAGCACTAACTGCATTGGGGCGCTCGTCTCACAGCCAAGGAACCTTCTTGGACACGTAATCAATTGAAATAGAAGAAACAGCGCTCCATCCAGGTGAAATAATTTTCAAAAAGCTTTAATCCGCCATATAAATGCGACGTTTCGACCCATAACAGGTCTTTTTCAAGCATGTTACAAATCAAGCCAGGCTGGCCTTAAATAGTCATGGTGTGTGCAAACCACCAATCAAAAAAGGTTACAGCCCACTTATAAATTACATAACATATCATACAATCTATTACATAATATATCAATTTAATTACATAATGATAATATAGATAATCATATCCATTCAAAGAACACTTGAAAATAGCATAATATACAAATGGATCGCATATCTAACACATTCCATGTAATGCTTTGTTGTTGCATCCTCATCGTCATGGTAACGATCTTCCAATAGTCTCACATGTCCATCCTTCATGTCCATGACGATACACGTTGTGTCCCAATCATCACCAACACCCATAGTGGCGCTGAAAAACTTTCCAGTCAATCAAGTCATGTGTTACATAGATTAATCGGCAAACATACCTATCACAGCACCGCTATTGTAGTACACAAGATTAAATCCCAGCGTTTCCTAACCTGGAAACCACGCCCACATCACGTGATCAGCCAAAGCAAAACACAGACTGATGGGAGCACAGCGTCATCAGAGAGGGCCGCATCACATGACCGCAGCTGCAACTCTGATGACAGCAGCGCCGACCATCCAATCAGTGCATGCCCTGCCGGTCACCATGGCGAGGACGTCACTATGGCAACACTCTAAACACAGCGTTTCCTATCCCGGAAGCCACGCCCACATAACGTGATCAGCCAAAGCAAAACACAGACCGATGGGAGCGCAGCGTCATCAGAGAGGGCCGCATCACATGACCGCAGCCACAACTCTGATGACAGCAGCACCCACCATCCAATCAGTGAATGCCCTGCTGGTCACCATGGCGAGGACGTCACTATGGCAAGCCACCTAGGTTATATAGAAACAGACAATGGAAACACAATACAATCATGTCATTTCTTGCATAGAAAAAAACAAAGTAATCGAGGGACAGAAGGAGCAAACAAACCAAACACATTACCATCAATAATCTAGAAAAATTACTATTACAAAATGAAGTTGATTATTCACTCCTTCTGGCCACCGATCACAATAAACCTAAAATAAAAAAAGAAAAAAAATTAAAAATATTAATCACCAGAAAAAATAAAAAAAATAAACAGAAAAAATTATTTTCATCAATTGTATTGTATGTCTAATGTATACCAAGAGATTGTGGAGAGTATGGATTTGACCGTAATACAAAAAGCAGAAAAAACGGTACTGTATCTGAAGCGTACAGCTGTATACGGTGAAGGAGAAAATTTAAATCTCCGTATATATTTCCGGAGTCACACACAGACGCTCACTCAGTATGGATTTGACCTTAATACAAAAGGCAAGAAAAACGGTACTGTATCTGAAGCGTACAGCTGTATACGGTGAAGGGGAAAATTTCAATCTCCGTATATATTTCTGGAGTCATACACATACGCTCACTCAGTATGGATTTCACCGTAATACAAACAGCAGAAAAACGGTACTGTATCAGAAGCGTACAGCTGTATACGGTGAAGGTGAAAATTTCAATCTCCGTATATATTTCCGGAGTCACACACAAACGCTCACTCAATATGTATTCGACCGTAATACAAAAGGCAGAAAAACGGTACTGTATCAGAAGCGTACAGCTGTATACGGTGAAGGTGAAAATTTCAATCTCCATATATATATTTCTGGAGTCACACACAGACGCTCTCTCAGTAATATTTGACCATAATGCAAAAGGCAGAAAAAACGGTACTGTATCAGAAGCGTACAGCTGTATACTATGAAGGGGAAAATTTCAATCTCCATATATATTTCCGGAGTCACACACAGACGCTCTCTCAGTATGTATTTGACCGTAATACAAAAGGCAGAAAAACTGTACTGTATCAGAAGCATACAGCTGTATACGGTGAAGGGGAAAATTTAAATCTCCGTATATATTTCCGGAGTCACACACAACGCTCACTCAGTATGGATTTGACCTTAATACAAAGGCAGAAAAACGGTACTGTATCAGAAGCGTACAGCTGTATACGGTGAAGGGGAAAATTTCAATCTCCATATATATTTCTGGAGTCACACACATACGCTCACTCAGTATGGATTTGACCGTAATACAAAAAGCAGAAAAACGGTACTGTATCAGAAGCGTACAGCTGTATACGGTGAAGGTGAAAATTTCAATCTCCGTATATATTTCCGGAGTCACACACAAACGCTCACTCAATATGTATTTGACCGTAATACATAAGGCAGAAAAATGGTACAGTATCAGAAGTGTACAGCTGTATGCGGTGAAGGTGAAAATTTCAATCTCCATATATATTTCTGGAGTCACACACAGACGCTCACTCAGTATGGATTTGACCGTAATACAAAAAGCAGAAAAACGGTACTGTATCAGAAGCGTACAGCTGTATACGGTGAAGGTGAAAATTTCAATCTCCGTATATATTTCCGGAGTCACACAAACGCTCACTCAATATGTATTTGACCGTAATACATAAGGCAGAAAAACGGTACAGTATCAGAAGCGTACAGCTGTATACGGTGAAGGGGAAAATTTCAATCTCCGTTTATATTTCTGGAGTCACACACAATACGCTCACTCAGTATGGATTTTACCTTAATACAAAAGGCAGAAAAACGGTACTGTATCAGAAGCGTACAGCTGTATACGGTGAAGGGGAAAATTTCAATCTCCATATATATTTCTGGAGTCACACACATACGCTCACTCAGTATGGATTTGACCGTAATACAAAAAGCAGAAAAACGGTACTGTATCAGAAGCGTACAGCTGTATACGGTGAAGGTGAAAATTTCAATCTCCGTATATATTTCCGGAGTCACACAAACGCTCACTCAATATGTATTTGACCGTAATACATAAGGCAGAAAAACGGTACAGTATCAGAAGCGTACAGCTGTATACGGTGAAGGGGAAAATTTCAATCTCCGTTTATATTTCTGGAGTCACACACATACGCTCACTCAGTATGGATTTTACCTTAATACAAAAGGCAGAAAAACGGTACTGTATCAGAAGCGTACAGCTGTATACGGTGAAGGGGAAAATTTCAATCTCCGTATATATTTCCGGAGTCACACACAAACGCTCACTCAATATGTATTTGACCGTAATACATAAGGCAGAAAAACGGTACAGTATCAGAAGCATACAGCTGTATACGGTGAAGGGGAAAATTTCAATCTCCGTATATATTTCTAGAGTCACACACAGACGCTCACTCAGTATGGATTTGACCGTAATACAAAAAGCAGAAAAACGGTACTGTATCAGAAGTGTACAGCTGTATGCAGTGAAGGGGAAAATTTAAATCTCCGTATATATTTCCGGAGTCACACACAAATGCTCACTCAATATGTATTTGACCGTAAAACAAAAGGCAGAAAAACGGTACAGTATCAGAAGCGTACAGCTGTATACGGTGAAGGTGAAAATTTCAATTTCCGTATATATTTCTGGAGTCACACACAGACGCTCACTCAGTATGGATTTGACCGTAATACAAAAAGCAGAAAAACGGTACTGTATCAGAAGCGTACAGCTGTATACGATGAAGGGGAAAATTTCAATCTCCTGTGAGACAGTGAGAGTATGTGTGTTGAATGGGGTGTACATTTCACCTAGATACTTTGCTGACTGGTATAAGGGAAATGTATGGCTTTGTAAACCTAGTGGTAGAGAAAGGTCACTACACCTTACATTCAGTACACACTTGCAGCTCAGGCCTGAAACCACTCAGCTGTTAATTAGGAGACCAGAAGTAGGTGTCTGCGAACACAGACAGAGAGCTCGCTTAGTCTGGACAAGGAGTCCAGGCACAAGAAGGAGTCTCCAGGAGTATGAGCTGTCTCAGTCTGGGTGCTCGATGTACCCCGGACACAGGAGTAGTCTCTGTGAGAATCCATGCGGATAGCTGCTGAATAGAAGGGGAGCTCTCTCAAGTCTGGACGTTGGATATGCCTTCAGACACAAGGAGGAGACTCTGTGAAACTCCATGCTGGTAACTACTGAACATATGTGTTGTTTTGGGGACAGACTGTTAGAGTCTGGACCCGGATAGAGAGGGAAATCTATCTAAGTGTAGTAAGTGGCTGGACAAGCCCAGGGCTTATGTTTATGATTTGGTTTTGATTATGTTCTGTTTGCTGTGGACTTTAATAAAACTGGTTGCGGCCAGTTTTTACCAGAACTGCTGTCTGTGAATGAACTGTTTCCGTGCCACTCCGTCTACCAGGACGGCGATCCCAGAGCTATATCCCCTGAAAAGCTCACAATTGGTGCTGGAATGTGCGTGCAGCACAGTGGCGAGAGACAGCAATAAAAGGTGAAGTCTGTTGAAGCAGCAGCAGAGAGAGAAAAAAAAAAGTGTGTCAAAGAAAAAAAAAAAGTGTCTGCACAGCAAGGCTGAATTTTCTGTGGAAAAGACTGTGGAGTGTGTATGTCTTGAGTGAAGACTGCCGTTGTTGAGACAGAGAAGTCTGACAGCATGGATGACAGCATGGAGGCGCTGTTTGAACAAATGGTGCAAGTTAATGTGCAACATAAGACTGCCGTGGTTGAGACAGATAAGTCCGGCAGTATGGAGGAGCTCGTTGAGTACCTGGTCCAGGCCCAGCGGAGCATGCAGCAGAGCATGGAGCGGCAGTGCCTGCAGCACCAGCAGCGCATGCAGCAGGCCCAGCAGCAATTCCTGCAGCAGCAGCAGGAGAATAACGGTTGTTTTTTGAGCAGGTTGCAGCACTACAAAAGACCTGCAGCGCATCGTCCCAAAGTAATGTTGCAAAGTCACCTGCATTGTCCGCTGTAAAGAAGGCGGTAAGACGGTCCCTGAAAAAGATGACACCTCGTGACGATGTGGAGGTATATCTCACTAGGTTTGAGGGACTGGCAGAGAAGGAGAATCTGCCCCTATCTGAATGGGCCATGATGGTCGCACCCTATCTGATTGGAGAACCCCAAAGGGCCTATGCTGACCTGAGCGAGCAGGACAGCCAAGACTATGCCAAGCTGAAAGCGGAGATTCTTACCCGGCTGGGTGTTACGGTGACAGCCCGTGCCAGGGGAGTTCATGACTGGAGATGCAGTTGGGAGTCTGCAGTCAGCAAACCTGATTATGGAGTTGAAAAGGTGATAGTGGACCGCTACACCCAAGCACGTCCTCCTGAGGTACAGCCAGAGGTCGGACAAGGAGACCACCAGGACGCCAATCGTCTGGTCAGCCTGATGGAGAGGGCCTTCGCCACCAAAGACTGCCTCCGTGACCAGCCGTCTGAGAGGTCGTCACTTCAGAGTTCCTGGACACCGAACTCTCCCGGTAAGAGCGTTCCAGCTGTTGGGGTCGTGTGGGTGGGAGAGTGTGATGGACAGTGTTGGAGATGTCGTGAAATTGCAGCCAACTGTCCAATAGAGGGGGAGCCTATGTGTTGTGATGTTGGCGGATCACTCTCTCCCTGCGCAGAGCCTGTGTGTGTGTCCACCTCAGCCGAAGAGACTGGACCACAGGGGTCCCCAGTGGTTGTAAATGACTGCCCAGCACAGGCCCTCTTGGACTCAGAGAGTCCAGTGACTTCCGTATGGGACAGCCTGATTGATAGGGACTTTATCCCTGATAAACACCTGAGTGTGGTGTGCGTCCATGGAGACACCAAAGTCTACCCAGAGACTGTCGTGGACTTGATCCCCAAACGCGGGGAGGTTTCATGTGAAGTGGGGGTAGTGAAGAACCTGGTGCCCCCGTCATATTGGGTAATGACTTTCCCCGGTCTAAGGATCTCTGGGGGAAAAATGTTTCTGATGGACAGTGTGATGAAGCTCCTATTGAGGGTGCGCAGTCCCGAGGGGCGGAACACAATGCTAGTGGGCCGTTTAAACTTATGTGATAATGATGATGATGATGATGATAATGATAATGATGATCATGATCATGATAATGATGATGACCATGATAATGATGCTGATGCTGATAATGATAATGATGATGATCATGATAGTGATGATGATACTGATCATAATCATGATAATGATATTGATAATAATGATGACTGTGATAGTGATGAAATTCCTTTGCAGGTGATGTTGGGAGACGAGGATGGTGGTTCTCGGGAACCGAGTGTCCCTGACTTACCTGTGTCCTGTGACAATTTTGAGAGTGAGCAGTGGCGAGACCCCTCTCTTAAAATGGCCCAGGAAAATATAAATGTTCTAAATGAGGTTTCCCAAGAGCCTGGCTCTGAGGAGAGGTTTCCTCATGTTGCCATAAACACTCACCTGTTGTATAGGGACACTGAAGTCCAGGGAGAGGTCGTGAGCCAGCTCCTAGTACCTGAGCTATATGGAAGTATAGTGCTGGGGTTGTCACATAGTCACATACTTGAGGGACCACCTGAGGGAAACCAGGGACCAGATGGTGAAGTTAATGTTGTGGATGACATGTTAACTAAGGTTCCAGATCAAGATGTGAATGAGAATGAATTGTATAACCCTGACAGTGAGCAGGATGTGAATGAAAATGAAGTGTATAACCCTGAAAGTGAGCAGGATGTGAATGAGAATGAATTGTATAACCCTGACAGTGAGCAGGATGTGAATGAAAATGAAGTGTATAACCCTGAAAGTGAGCCAGATGTGGCTGAGAAAAAGGGGTCAGACAGGGATAGTGGTAGTGATAGTGAATCATCTGATGACAATCAAGCAACCAGTGCAAATGAGGAAGGCATGGTAGCAGAGGAGGTTGAGAGTCCTGAGAGGAAGGCTGATGCTGACCTTGCAGTCGGACAGAAGATGGCATCTGAAGATGTTTTACAGTTGGCCGGTTCCCTGGCGAAGACTAAGGTGAAAGGAGGAGAGCTGAGCTTTAAAGGCAGGACTCTGAAACTGAACACAGCCCAAGTAGATGCTGTTGGAAATGTGAAGTTACCAAGGTATGGTGTTGATCTGTATCGTGCCAAGGACTCTGAGGGAGATGCTGCAGAGGAGGAAAAAGCCATAGAAGTGGTATCACCAAGCCAGATGCCTCATCAGAAGCTGAGGTCTCAAGTGAAGCTGTGAGGAACAAGACTGAGGATTAGTGTTGAGCGATACTGCTCGATATCTAAAAATATCGGATCGGAATGGTATCGCCGATATCACTAAATATCGCCGATATACCGATTCCGATACCGGAAGTCCCATGTAAGTCTATGGGAACAAAATATCGCAACTAAAAAAAACCTTTATTTCCTTATAAACACTAAATATACACACATAGAATACATATATATATATATATATATATATATATATACATGTCATTGTGACATATATATATACATATATGTATAGTTTATACACTTCTACATAGTAAAATATCCTCTGATTCAATTGCCGGGTAAAGCCGGCTTCTGTTAAAAGACAGAAGCACCCGACATGAAATGACACTTGGTGTACATAGGGTTAACCATGTCTTTTCATGTCCTTTGCTATCTGATTTGCACAAACAATTACATCAGTCTATGTGTGCAAAATTTCACACCTGTAGGGGTTAATTAAAGGTGTAAATTCGTTGTAAAAAAAAAGGACTTTTTTGCTACGAATTTACACCTTTAATTAACCCCTACAGGTGTGAAATTTTGCACACATAGACTGATGTAATTGTTTGTGCAAATCAGATAGCAAAGGACATGAAAAGACATGGTTAACCCTATGTACACCAAGTGTCATTTCATGTCGGGTTCTGCATTTTCACAAAAGCCTGCAAATGAATTAGCGGCTATTATACTATGTAGAAGTGTATGAACTATAAATATAAATATATATATATGTGTCACAAATTCAATGACATGTATATATATACAGGTCCTTCTCAAAAAATTAGCATATAGTGCTAAATTTCATTATTTTCCATAATGTAATGATTACAATTAAACTTTCATATATTTTAGATTCATTACACACCAACTGAAATTTGTCAGGTCTTTTATTGTTTTAATACTGATGATTTTGGCATACAACTCCTGATAACCCAAAAAACCTGTCTCAAAAAATTAACATATTTCAACCGTCCAATAAAAAAAAAGTGTTTTTTAAAAACAAACAAAAAAAACATGAAATAATAAAGTTCAGTTATGCACTCAATACTTGGTCGGGAATCCTTTTGCAGAAATGACTGCTTCAATGCGGCGTGGCATGGAGGCAATCAGCCTGTGACACTGCTGAGGTGTTATGGAGGCCCAGGATGCTTCGATAGCGGCCTTAAGCTCATCCAGAGTGTTGGGTCTTGCGTCTCTCAACTTTCTCTTCACAATATCCCACAGATTCTCTATGGGGTTCAGGTCAGGAGAGTTGGCAGGCCAATTGAGCACAGTAATACCATGGTCAGTAAACCATTTACCAGTGGTTTTGGCACTGTGAGCAGGTGCCAGGTCGTGCTGAAAAATGAAATCTTCATCTCCATAAAGCATTTCAGCCGATGGAAGCATTAAGTGCTCCAAAATCTCCTGATAGCTAGCTGCATTGACCCTGCCCTTGATGAAACACAGTGGACCAACACCAGCAGCTGACATGGCACCCCACACCATCACTGACTGTGGGTACTTGACACTGGACTTCAGGCATTTTGGCATTTCCTTCTCCCCAGTCTTCCTCCAGACTCTGGTACCTTGATTCCAAATGACATGCAAAATTTGCTTTCATCAGAAAAAAGTACTTGGGACCACTTAGCAACAGTCCAGTGCTGCTTCTCTGTAGCCCAGGTCAGGTGCTTCTGCCGCTGTTTATGGTTCAAAAGTGGTTTTACCTGGGGAATGCGGCACCTGTAGCCCATTTCCTGCACACGCCTGTGCACGGTGGCTCTGGATGTTTCTACACCAGACTCAGTCCACTGCTTCCTCAGGTCCCCCAAGGTCTGGAATCGGTCCTTCTCCACAATCTTCCTCAGGGTCCGGTCACCTCTTCTCGTTGTACAGCGTTTTCTGCCACATTGTTTCCTTCCAACAGACTTCCCATTGAGGTGCCTTGATACAGCACTCTGGGAACAGCCTATTTGTTGAGAAATTTCTTTCTGGGTCTTACCCTCTTGCTTGAGGGTGTCAATGATGGCCTTCTTGACATCAGTCTTACCCATTATGGGGGTTTTGAGTAATGAACCATGCAGGGAGTTTTTAAAAGCCTCAGGAATCTTTTGCATGTGTTTAGAGTTAATTAGTTGATTCAGAAGATTAGGGTAATAGGTCGTTTAGATAACCTTTTCTTGATATGCTAATTGTTTGAGACAGGTTTTTTGGGTTATCAGGAGTTGTATGCCAAAATCATCAGTATTAAAACAATAAAAGACCTGACAAATTTCAGTTGGTGTGTAATGAATCTAAAATATATGAAAGTTTAATTGTAATCATTACATTATGGAAAATAATGAAATTTAGCACTATATGCTAATTTTTTGAGAAGGACCTGTATATATATATATATATATTATATATATATGAGGTGTAAAATTGTTTAAAAAAAATGCATGGGCTCCCGCCCTATTTTCGCAACCAGACAGACAAAGCCAGCGAATGGGGCAGATAATAATAGCCCAGAGAGGGACCATTATTTTTGGCCCCCCCTGGCTACTAACATCTGCCCCAGACACCCCAGAAAAGACAAATCTATAATTAGATTCGCCCTTTCTGGCACTTTGCCCGTCTATTCCCATTGCCCTGTAGCGGTGGCGAATGGGTTAATATGGGGTTAAAGCCACATTGCAATTGAAAGGTGACCTTAAGCCAGGTTAATAATTGAGAGCTGTCAATTAGACAACTATCAATTATTAATCCTATTGCATGAAATAAAAATAAAACACACACACTTTAATTAAAAATCATTTTAATGAAATAAAGACACATGTTTTTGACCATCTTTTATTTGACTGCAAAAACATTTCCTGTAATAAAAATAAAATAAAAAAGCAAAATTATTCTTACCTATCCCATGCACAGTCAGGTCCCACGGTGTAATCCTTCAGAAAGGGTTAATGTTTACTGCAGGGACCGCAGCTAATGCTGCAGCCTCACAGTAAACCCCCAAATGAATAAGTTCCTCTCCTGGCTGACAGGAGAGGAAGTGGAAAGCTTAATTGATTGCTTTCCACTTTCACTTCAGGTCAGCCAGGGACACAATCAGTGACGTCAGAGGGAACTGATTAACAAAAATAGGGGTTCCCTTCGAATAAAAAATGGCGTGGGGTCCCCCCTATTTTTGATAACCAGCCAGATGAAGCAGACCGCTGAGGCCTGGTTTTTCAGGCTGGTAAGGAGCCAAGATCCATGGACCTTGCCAGCCTGATAATACCAGGCCACAGCAGTCTGCATATCTTGGCTGGTTAACAAAAATAGGGGATCCCCTCGAAAAAAATTGGCGTGGGGTCCCCCCTATTTTTGTTAACCAGCCAGATGAAGCAGACTGCTGAGGCCTGGTTTTTCAGGCTGGTAAGGAGCCAAGATCCATGGACCTTGCCAGCCTGATAATACCAGGCCACAGCAGTCTGCATATCTTGGCTGGTTAACAAAAATAGGGGATCCCCTTGAAAAAAATTGGCGTGGGGTCCCCCCTATTTTTGTTAACCAGCCAGATGAAGCAGACTGCTGAGGCCTGGTTTTTCAGGCTGGTAAGGATCCAATATCCATGGACCTTGCAAGCCTGATAATACCAGGCCACAGCAGTCTGCTTAGCTTGGCTGGTTAACAAAAATAGGGGATCCCCTCGAAAAAAAAACGGCGTAGGGGTCCCCCTATTTTTGTTAACCAGCCAAGTAAAATGCAGACTGCTGCGGCCTGGTATTAAAAGACTGCCAAGGCCCATGGATTTTGGCCCTCAACAGCCTGATAATACCAGGCTACAGCAGCCCCACATTTGGCGCATCAAAAGATGTGCCAATTGTGGCACTTTACCCGGCTCTTCCCACTGCCCTGTAGCGGTGGCAAGTGGGGTAATAAGGGGTTAATGTCACCGTTGATTGCACGGTGACAATAAGCCCGGTTAATAATGGAGAGGCGTCAATAAGACACCGATCCATTATTAATCCCAAAGTTATTAAATGCATAAAAAAAAGACAAAGCAAGAAAAAAGTATTTTAATGAAATAAAAGAGACAACACAGTTTTCATTTATTTTATTGTACTCTCATTCCTGCGACGCCATCGATCTCCTGTAAAAAAAGAAAAAAAAACAAACCAACAGTATACCACCTGTCCGACGCAGTCCATAGTAACGACTGTCCCACGACGATCCAGCTCTGCTACATCGCAATGACAGGCAGAGCCTGTCATCGCGACGCAGCACAGCTGATTACCTGCTTCCCCGGCGGTGACGTCATCGGACTGACTGCTTTACGGCTGGGATTACCCAGCAGTCACTGCAGTTATCGCGAGAAACTGCATGTGACCGCCGGGGAAAGACGATGGCGGCCATGAAGCAGTCCAGCCCGTGACCGCCGGAGATCTTCTGCCAGGTAAGTGCCGCTGACTCCTGACAGACCCGACCGACGGACACTGACAGTCCCGACCGACGGACACTGACAGTGACAGTGACATTCCGATTCCGGTATCCGATATGACGAAAATATCGGTACTCGGAATCGAAAGCCCGATACAGCTAATATCGGCCGATACCGATATTTGCAGTATCGTATCGCTCAACACTACTGAGGATGTGGGGACTGACTCTGTCCAGGAGTCTGTTTCTGCCGAAGACAGCGGCGTGGACGGGTTGCGGTTCGGATCAGTGGCTGCAACTCGTGAAGCTCAGGCTGGAAGTTCGGCGCCCGGAGCCCCAGCGGTGTTCCCGAGTGACACCAAGGATCTGGATGAGTCACAAGATGAGATTTTGAGACATCGGGCTGGCGTTGGTGGGCTCAGGCGCACTTTCATGGAGTCTACATCGGAGCCGCGTCCCAACAAATGGGAAAGGCGATGTGTCACTCCGTTGCCACTGCAGACACACGGGAGCTCAGATGGGATGCAGAACGTGGTGGAAGAGAAGAATCCGGCGGGTTCTGAGTATACAGATGCAGCTATCAAGGAGAACTTGAAAGCCAGAATAAATGGAAATATTGGAGACCATAATGATGTGACTGAAGAGGTAGAATGTAAGACTGACGGTAGGGCTTCTGAGCATGTTCTACCAGAAGAGCCTGAAGAAGGGGCCGAAGACATAAAAGACGTCCAACAGGTACCAGATGAATTGATGACTTCTCAGAAAAAACTCCAAACTGTGATGAAGGAGTGTGATGAAAGCCATGAGCATCTTCGTGAGAAGGTCAATGAAGTAAAAGGAAGGATACAGGGAATCTCTTCGTTGCAAGAGCAAATGCTGCTCAATAAGTCTAAGGCTCTATATAAGAATGCTGTTGTTACGGTAGAACATTACAA
The DNA here is from genome assembly GCA_033576555.1 of Oophaga sylvatica. NCBI lineage: Eukaryota > Metazoa > Chordata > Amphibia > Anura > Dendrobatidae > Oophaga > Oophaga sylvatica. The sequence continues at coordinate 302,259,108 of JARQOD010000004.1, read as the reverse complement.
TTCAGCTGGAGACTTAGCGGATGAATTATGTGTACTGCAAAAGAAAAACGATCAGCTCCTTCTACAGTCCCAATCATTTGAACAGTGTAGCTTAAAATGGTCAGAGGCCATGGCAGAGGAGCTTAAGGTCTGTGAAATAGACTTTATGAGTCAACCGATATTCAAGAAAATAGATGTGCTAAAGAGGGTTCAAGGGGAACTAGAGAAAAGTGAAAAACCCCCTATACCTTCTGTGATAGTTGGTGACACATGGTCAGTGCACCAGGGACAGGAGGTACGTGAGTTTCTGAGGAAGAGTCAGCAGAAGTGTTCTGATGTGCCGGGTCGTACTTCTCTGGCCAGTCACTATATCGAAACTGAGGCCGGCCCTAAGGTCAAGATGAAACCGTGCAGGATACCCGAGGCCCGCAGAGAGCATAGGCTTGGGAGGGTACAGGGTAGTGCGGATGCTTCAGATGAAGAGAAAGCTGATGTTGGCTATGGCTCAGGTGAAGATACAGATGACAGTAGTGAAGATGAAGCTGATGAGGGCCATGACTGGTCCAGAGTTCACTGTCTCTTTTGGATGGTTGACCAGCCCTCCGGTCTGGATGACCAGCCTCCGGTCTGGAGAAGAGGGGGGGGGATATGTGAGACAGTGAGAGTATGTGTGTTGAATGGGGTGTACATTTCACCTAGATACTTTGCTGACTGGTATAAGGGAAATGTATGGCTTTGTAAACCTAGTGGTAGAGAAAGGTCACTACACCTTACATTCAGTACACACTTGCAGCTCAGGCCTGAAACCACTCAGCTGTTAATTAGGAGACCAGAAGTAGGTGTCTGCGAACACAGACAGAGAGCTCGCTTAGTCTGGACAAGGAGTCCAGGCACAAGAAGGAGTCTCCAGGAGTATGAGCTGTCTCAGTCTGGGTGCTCGATGTACCCCGGACACAGGAGTAGTCTCTGTGAGAATCAATGCGGATAGCTGCTGAATAGGAGGGGAGCTCTCTCAAGTCTGGACGTTGGATATGCCTTCAGACACAAGGAGGAGACTCTGTGAAACTCCATGCTGGTAACTACTGAACATATGTGTTGTTTTGGGGACAGACTGTTAGAGTCTGGACCCGGATAGAGAGGGAAATCTATCTAAGTGTAGTAAGTGGCTGGACAAGCCCAGGGCTTATGTTTATGATTTGGTTTTGATTATGTTCTGTTTGCTGTGGACTTTAATAAAACTGGTTGCGGCCAGTTTTTACCAGAACTGCTGTCTGTGAATGAACTGTTTCTGTGCCACTCCGTCTACCAGGACGGCGAACCAGAGCTATATCCCTGAAAAGCTTACACTCCGTATATATTTCCGGAGTCACACACAGACGCTCTCTCAGTATGTATTTGACCGTAGTACAAAAGGCAGATAAACGGTACTGTTCAGAAGGTACAGCATATACGGTGAAGGGGAAAATTTAAATCTCCGAAATATATTTTCGGAGACACACACAGACGCTCACTCAGTATGGATTTGACCGTAATACAATAAGCAGAAAAACGGTACTGTATCAGAAGCGTACACTGTATTTTGGTGAAGGGGAAAATTTAAATCTCCGTATATTTCCGGAGTCCACACACGACGCTTACTCAGTATGGATTTGACCGATAATACAAAAGGCAGAAAAACAGTACTGTATCAGAAGCGTACGCTTTATACGGTGAAGGTGAAAATTTCAATCTCTGTATATATTTCTGGAGTCACACCAGACGCTTACTCAGTATGGATTTGACCGTTAACACAAAAGCAGAAAAAACGGTACTGTATCAGAAGCGTACAGCTGTAATACGGTGAAGGGGAAAATTTCAATCTCTGTATATATTTCCGGAGTCACACACCGATAGTCAGCATGTACAGGTCCTTCTCAAAAAAATTAGCATATAGTGCTAAATTTCATTATTTTCCATAATGTAATGATTACAATTAAACTTTCATATATTTTAGATTCATTACACACCAACTGAAATTTGTCAGGTCTTTTATTGTTTTAATACTGATGATTTTGGCATACAACTCCTGATAACCCAAAAAACCTGTCTCAAAAAATGAGCATATCAAGAAAAGGTTCTCTAAACGACCTATTACCCTAATCTTCTGAATCAACTAATTAACTCTAAACACATGCAAAAGATTCCTGAGGCTTTTAAAAACTCCCTGCCTGGTTCATTACTCAAAACCCCCATCATGGGTAAGACTAGCGACCTTACTGATGTCAAGAAGGCCATCATTGACACCCTCAAGCAAGAGGGTAAGACCCAGAAAGAAATTTCTCAACAAATAGGCTGTTCCAAGAGTGCTGTATCAAGGCACCTCAATGGGAAGTCTGTTGGAAGGAAACAATGTGGCAGAAAACGCTGTACAACGAGAAGAGGTGACCGGACCCTGAGGAAGATTGTGGAGAAGGACCGATTCCAGACCTTGGGGGACCTGAGGAAGCAGTGGACTGAGTCTGGTGTAGAAACATCCAGAGCCACCGTGCACAGGCGTGTGCAGGAAATGGGCTACAGGTGCCGCATTCCCCAGGTAAAGCCACTTTTGAACCATAAACAGCGGCAGAAGCGCCTGACCTGGGCTACAGAGAAGCAGCACTGGACTGTTGCTAAGTGGTCCCAAGTACTTTTTTCTGATGAAAGCAAATTTTGCATGTCATTCGGAATCAAGGTGCCAGAGTCTGGAGGAAGACTGGGGAGAAGGAAATGCCAAAATGCCTGAAGTCCAGTGTCAAGTACCAACAGTCAGTGATGGTGTGGGGTGCCATGTCAGCTGCTGGTGTTGGTCCACTGTGTTTCATCAAGGGCAGGGTCAATGCAGCTAGCTATATTTTGGAGCACTTCATGCTTCAATCGGCTGAAATGCTTTATGGAGATGAAGATTTCATTTTTCAGCACGACCTGGCACCTGCTCACAGTGCCAAAACCACTGGTAAATGGTTTACTGACCATGGTTTTTACTGTGCTCAATTGGCCTGCCAACTCTCCTGACCTGAACCCCATAGAGAATCTGTGGGATATTGTGAAGAGAAAGTTGAGAGACGCAAGACCCAACACTCTGGATGAGCTTAAGGCCGCTATCGAAGCATCCTGGGCCTCTATAACACCTGAGCAGTGTCACAGGCTGATTGCCTCCATGCCACGCTGCATTGAAGCAGTCATTTCTGCAAAAGGATTCCCGACCAAGTATTGAGTGCATAACTGAACTTTATTATTTGATGGTTTTTTTGTTTGTTTTTAAAAAACACTTTTATTTTATTGGACGGTTGAAATATGTTAATTTTTTGAGACAGGTTTTTTGGGTTATCAGGAGTTGTATGCCAAAATCATCAGTATCAAAACAATAAAAGACCTGACAAATTTCAGTTGGTGTGTAATGAATCTAAAATATATGAAAATTTAATTGTAATCATTACATTATGGAAAATAATGAAATTTAGCACTATATGCTAATTTTTTGAGAAGGACCTGTATTTGTCCGTGATACCAGCCGGTACATGGTAGTGTGTGAGAAGAGTACAGTTCTATACAATGTGGGAAAAAATGTACGCTCGGTAAACTGTGCAGAAAAAAAGAAAAAGTGTTAGTGCTGTGTAGTGTTGAGCATTCCGATACCGCAAGTATCGGGTATCGGCCGATATTCGCGTTATCGGAATTCCGATACTTAATTCCGATACTTTTTCCATATCGTATACCGGAATCGGAAGTTCCCATAATTCTTTGAGAGGCAATGTGATTTTAGTCAGCCAATGAGGAATCCTACGAAGTGTGGGCACATCTGTAATGATGCGGTCATCTTAACTAATGGCATGGCTGTGATTGGCTGCTGAAATGATGTCAGAATGCACTATAAAAGGCGCCGCAGCCATTTTAGCGTCACTGTGCTGTGAACTCAGTTAGGGACAGAACGCTGCTGTGCTGACTCTGAGGGACAGTTAGATATTGCGATTTTGTGTACTACTGTGCTTGAGGCAGGCTAGTTTACCAACCGCTGTGTAAAGCTTCATTTTGCCAGTGTTGTTTTAACGCTCTGTGCAAGGTGTGTGTGTGCAGTGCAGGTGACGCTGCAGTTTGCTCTGCATCCACCGCTGTTTGTAGGCATCTGCACGTATCACTTTTTTTTTTATTTTTTTTTTATTTTATTTAGTGGAATTGGTGCAGCTCCATTATATTAGAAAAAAATCAAATCTAGTGTGACGTGCTTCCATCCGTATACAATACATTGGTTGCAAACACTATAGAAGTACAGAAAGGAGCTTTTCACAGATTGTGGACAGTTGTGTTTCAGTGTTCACTTCAGTCTGTGTTTTTTACTTTTTTTAGTGCAGATCACGCTCCAGTTACATGTTCAAGCACTGCTGCTTGTACTCTGCTGAGCGTGTCTCAGTGGCTCATCCTTTTCATTTATCTCCAATTGGTTCTGCTACATTCCATTTAAAATAAATCTAATCTATTAGTGTGACGCGCTTCCATCCGTATACAATACATTGGTTGCAAACACTATAGAAGTACAGAAAGGAGCTTTTCACAGATTGTGGACAGTTGTGTTTCAGTGTTCACTTCAGTCTGTGTTTTTTACTTTTTTTAGTGCAGATCACGCTCCAGTTACATGTTCAAGCACTGCTGCTTGTACTCTGCTGAGCGTGTCTCAGTGGCTCATCCTTTTCATTTATCTCCAATTGGTTCTGCTACATTCCATTTAAAATAAATCTAATCTATTAGTGTGACGCGCTTCCATCCGTATACAATACATTGGTTGCAAAACACTATAGAAGTACAGAAAGGAGCTTTTCACAGATTGTGGACAGTTGTGTTTCAGTGTTCACTTCAGTCTGTGTTTTTTACTTTTTTTAGTGCAGATCACGCTCCAGTTACATGTTCAAGCACTGCTGCTTGTACTCTGCTGAGCGTGTCTCAGTGGCTCATCCTTTTCATTTATCTCCAATTGGTTCTGCTACATTCCATTTAAAATAAATCTAATCTATTAGTGTGACGCGCTTCCATCCGTATACAATACATTGGTTGCAAACAATATAGAAGTACACAAACGGGCCTTTCACAGCTACTGAACATGGGTTTTTAATTTTTAACTAAAATATGTATTTTTTCAAATGACACAAATATAAGTAATGTTGAAGAGGAATAGTCCTACATCCATTGTTTGCACAATATTACAGGTGTACATCATGTCCCTTAATCAAACAATGTATTATTATATTTACTTGTATGTTTTATTTAAAAGCCAAGAACACAGAAGGATAACCTTCGCACTGCAGCTGTTGTCAAAGTTCAACCCACATTATGCACTTCCAACATTGCAGCATTTGAGGCATGATGTGAGTTGGATTGGTCAAAGTTATGGAGTGAGAAGGTTCACCATCAGTACCCTATAGCATAAGTATGCTTTTGTGTTAGCATTTGTGTTAGACATGTGGATATCTGCCATAATATGTCACAATTATTTAGTTACAGATTTGTTACCAACACTAATCATTGAATGGTTTTAAATTTGACGTTTCACTTGTTTACAGCTTAGAAATAAGGGTGTAGCCTGATATCTATGTGTAGCACTAGCCACTTTAACATGTCATGTTTTTTTAAACATGTGTAGCTAGGTAGCAGTAATTTTTGCCGGACACACAGCAGGGGAACAGCAGGCGTTACTGAACCCCACTATCACTATAGCTTGTGTATTGGTCTGTGGACACGACACTTCTGAGCAGCAACTGGCAGTGTTGTAGCCCGGGAGTATAGCTCAGGTGGTAGAAAGATGAACATAAAGGAGACATGGAAAACGTTGTCAACCAGTTAGTTAATCTGAAACCGGACAGGCAAATTCAGGCGAGATCCATGCCTAGTTCATTTTCAGAAAAGTAAGCCGTTCTACATTATCGTAGGATAGTCGCATGCAACGGTCTGTTAGTACACCACCTGCAGCAGTAAAGACGCGCTCCGATAATACACTGCCAGCAGATCAAGCCAGCACCTCCAATGCATACTGGCTAAGCTCTGGCCATGTATCCAGCTTAGAGACACAAAACTTGAATGGGGAAGAGCCATCTGGGAGTACACTGAGAGGGCAAGACATGTAGTCTGTCACCATCTTACGGAAATGTTGCCTCCTGCTGACTGGAGCCGTCTCGGATGGTGTAGACTTGGTGGCGCTGCCACAAACTTCGACACATTTGGAACATACTGTTCTTGCCCTGTGCAGAGGCGCTGCTTGTGCTCCTCTTGTTGCAGAGCTGTCTCCACTGCCTCGACGCACAGAGCTGCTTTGTAAATCAGTAGCAGCAGCAGTGCTCTCGGCTGGAATGGAGAACATTATGGATTGCACCAGTGTGTCTTGGTACTTCCGCATTTTACGCTCCCGGTTCAACGGTGTGATGAGGCTTTGTAAGTTGTCCGGTAGCGGGGTCTAGGAGGGTGTACACCCAATATCAGACGTGGTGTGAATGTGTTCGATGCGGCGGTCGTTTCTCAGCCACTGCAGCATGAAATCAACCATGTGCTGCAGACTCCCAATGGCCAAGAAACGTTGTCCCCTGCAAGAGGCGTCATCTCCGCCTGCTGTGCATCACCCACCCTTGGTCTACATACTGACTAGAGCATTGTCTACCTCCCTCTGGAGCGATGTCTTCCTCCTCCATTGACTCCTCCTCATCCTCCTCACAAAGTCCTTCAAATACATATAATTTACAAAATTTTAAAACTCAAAATTTAAAAACTTTGTATCATAATTCTGTAACATCAGTTTATGGAAACACAATAGCATTACAAAAGGATAGACAAAAAATGTACATTATGTGCTTTCTAAATACATTAAAAGTTTGTAATGGTTATGAAAATATAGACAGCGACTCTGGAGGTTCAATTGTTGATACAGCATGGTACTTTGAAAGTCCTCCAGCCCTTTGTGAGGAACCACGTTGCGCTGACTGTCCAGAAGGTGATGGAATTTGTGACTCCTCATCCTCCACCTCTTCCAAAACCTCATGCCTTAGTGCTTGCAGTGTTTTTTGAAGCAGGCAGATAAGGGGGACAGTCAGGCTGACTAGTGCATCACCTGCACTCGCCATCCGCGTTGACTCATCAAACGCACGCAAAACGTGGCAGATATCCTTCATAGAGTTATTCGCCACTCATTACACTGGCAGTGGCTGCCCATTCATTATAGGATCCAATTCTAATTACTGGTTCTCACCAACATAGCTCTCCACAGCGCAGCACCCCCCTACATCTCCTCCCTTATTTATATTTATAGGCCTAACCGACTGCTGCACTCTGCAAACGACCTTCGACTAACCTCTGCACTAATCCGTACCTCCCACTCCCAACTCCAAGACTTCACCCGCGCTGCGCCAATCCTCTGGAATGCTCTACCCCAAGAAATTAGGACTATCCGCAATTTGGATGGTTTCAGGCGCTCCCTCAAAACACATTTGTTCACAGTGGCCTATCACATTCACTAATCAAAGTCATTCTATGTGTAATTCTGTGTGTGTAGCCCATTCACTATCTCCATGCATCCCTCACTTCCTTAAAATGGCTGGACCATCATTGTAAAAACACCATTGTATATAAACACCTGTACTTTGTATCTCCCACACCTCATTGTAGATTGTAAGCTTTCACCAGCAGGGGCGGCTGATTTGCTTTAATTATTGTATTGTTAACGTTGTTACTTATGACTCGTGTTTTGAAACTGTTAAACTGTAAAGCACTGCGGAATATTATGGCGCTATATAAATAAATATATTATTATTCTTATTATAGAGGCCCACTCAGTAGTGGTGAAGTGTGAACGCCGCAAATTGCGAGTTGACTGCGCCTGATGCAGCTGATACTCCATTACTGTTGGCTGCTGCTCACACAACCGCTCCAACATATGTAACGAGGAATTCCACCTGGTGGGTACGTCACATATAATGCGATGTTCATGAAGGTGAAATCTGCGTTGCAGAGCTGCAATCAGCGATCTGGCCATGCTGGAATGTCGCAAGTGAGCGCACTCTAGGCGGACCTTGTGCAGCAGTGCATCAAGATCCGGATAGTCCCTCAAAAAACTCTGCACGACCAAGTTGAGCACATATGACAGACATGGTATGTGACTGAGGTTGCCAAGGCCCAGAGCTGACACCAGATTTCGGCCATTGTCACACACTACCAAGCCTGCCTGTAGATTCTCTTCCAAAAACCACACGTCGCTCTCCTGCTTTATGGCATTACAGAGCTCCTGCGCTGTGTGGCTAAGATTCCCCATGGAAATTAATTTCAGGATGGCCTGTTGACATTTGGACACGGCTGTGCTCATATCGGTCGCAACAGGTAAACGTTCACGGGTCCATGTGGAGGTAGACCGTGACGGCTCCTGCAGCGATGATTCTGAGGAACTGGAATAGGAGGAGGAATCAATGTGTACAGACTTGATTCCTGCAATCCTTGGAGTTGGCAGAACACGTACAGCGCCACTCGCAAGATCAGTACCCGGCTGCACAACATTGACCCAATGGGCAGTGAGGGAAAGGTATTGTCCCTGGCCATGGGTGTTAGAACCCTCTTGTTAGGTTTTGTTTCAGTTTGCTGGTCACATGACCTTTTTTCCCTATTTAGTCTGGCTCCGCCCTTCTGGCTTTGCTTGACTTCATTGTATTATCTACTGTTAAGCTAGCCGGGTGCTTAGGTGCCTTAATCTGTGAGTTTTGCTTGATGTTAGGATCACAAAGTATTTATTTTTCTGTTTAATTATCCATGCTACAATTTATGTTAGGAGGTGTCCACCTTTTCTCCCAGTCCCTAGATCTTGTAGGGATTACTCCCTCGCAACTATAGGTCTTCGTTCACACTAGATGAGGACTTTAGCGGGTCTGGTCGCAGGATCAGGTTCCCCGTTACATCGTAGGGATTCAGCTTAGTTGTATTGTAGGGACAGAATTGCCTTCTTTCCTTACTGGTTGTAGCAGATCATAACAATGGGTACTGGTCCACGCATCGGTGGTCAGGTGGACCTTGCTACTGAGGGCTTTTAGTAGCGCATGTTTAATTTTTCCCTCAACATGCTTTTGCAGACCAGGGACGGCTTGCCTGCTGAAATGAAATCGGCTTGGCACATTGTATTGTGGGATTGACAATGATATTCAGTTACGGAAACTGTCTGTCTCCACCAGCCTGAATCACAGCATTTCAAGGGACAGGAGTTTTGCAATGCCAGCATTCAGAGCCTGTGCTCGTGCATGGTTTGCGGAGTATGGCTGTCTTTTATCCCATGCCTGTGCTACCGCTGGCTGTTTTGTGGCCTGGGAGTGTGAGGATGACAGGGAACTTGCTGCTGTGTGTGGAATAACAGTTTGTCTCTGGACAACAGTGGCCGAGGTTCTTCCATGGCGATCCTGTGAGGAAGCATAACCAGCTGTGTGTGAGCTCGATGAAGAGGCTTCAACACAACCTGAAGATGTAGGTGCTGCTGTAGGTTGGCCTACATCTCCAGTGTGTCTTTGTAACTCAACTACGTGCTTTGTCCGCACATGTTTCCACATATTTGTGGTATTGAGGTGACTGACACTTTTAGCTATTTTTAATTTTTGATTACACAGCTTGCATTTCACATAGCAAATATCATGTGCAAGTGTGTGAAAAAAGGACCACGCAGTGCAAGTCCTGGGAGCGCACGTTTTGACTTTTGGAAGACAACTGCTCCGAACAGGTGCCAAACTGGAGGCTACAGGCAACCGAGTCTGCAGCCTAACTCTCCCTCCTGTTTGTACCGTTGGGGCAATGTCTTCCTCTATCTTCCTTCTATCACTAACCATTTCTCTAGGCCTCTCCCAGCTTTCAACCAAAGTACTGGTTCTCACCCACAAAGCTCTCCACAGTGCAGCACCCCTCCTACATCTCCTCCCTCATTTCTATCTATCGGCCTAACCGACTGCTGCGCTCTGCAAACGACTTTCGACTAACCTCTGCACTAATACGTACCTCCCACTCCCGACTCCAAGACTTCTCCTGCTCTACGCCAATCCTCTGGAATGCTGTACCCCAAGAAATTAGGACTATCCACAATTTGCATGGTTTCAGGCGCTCCCTCAAAACACATTTGTTCACAGCGGCCTATCACATTCACTAATCAAAGTCATTCTATGTATTCTGTGTAAGTGTGTGTGTGTCTCTAGCCCATTCACTATCTCCATCCCTCAGTCCCTTAAGATGGCTGGAACATCATTGTAAATGCACCATTGTATATAAACACCTATACTTTGTATCTCCCCCATCTCATTGTACATTGTAAGCTGTCACGAGCAGGGGCGACTTATTTAGCTTAAATTATTGTATTGTTAACGTTGTTACTTATGACTTGTGTTCTGAAACTGCTAAACTGTAAAGCGCTGCGGAATATGATGGCGCTATATAAATAAATATTATTATTATTCCTCTGAGCTGCTCCCACCACCTTCCTGTTCTTCATGCCATGTTGGGTATTGGACCTCATCATCTCCACTACCCTCTTCCAACACCTGCTGTTGGGTGGTCTGGCCAGCACCATGCTCAACAGAAACTGGCACCTGGGTCTCATCATCATCATCAGATGCGTTCTGCGGTGTGCTGACCATCGGCACTGTCTCACCCGCCTCTTCAGATTCAGAGAGACACAGCTGTTGCGCATCACTGCATACTCCCTCTTCTTCACATTACAGAATGCTGCTTGGCTGGGCCCCTGTTTGCAAGCCAATAGATTCTGAGAACAGAAGCAGACACTCAGCTGGCTCCTGTACAGAACTCTCTGACTGCCTGGGCAATTTGCCAGGCGGTGAAGAGACAGATGGTTGCCCAACAGTGCTGTGGTCCTGAGAGGAGGTGGAAGCAATTGAAGTCGATGCATTGGCTGAGATCCAAACAACAACGGCTTCAATTTGTTCTTCCCGCAGCAGGGGGGTACTCCGAGCTCCTACAAAAGTGCGCATAAAGGAACGCTCACGGCCCGGGGAAAACTGGTGGATGCTGTGTCACTGGGGGCCGCAGCAGCCACAGAATCCCCACGTCCTCTCCCTGAAGAAACTCCACGACCACGTGCCTTACTCCCTGCCTTCTTCATCTTGGTAGATTGATAAAGAAAGTCTGAAAAGTTATAAGGCCTAAGTGTGGTTATTCCGCAGAGACTGCAGTGAACACTGCACACAACTGTTCAGTAGGTGTGAAAGGCCCCTTTGTGTACTTCTATAGTGTTTGCAACCAATGTATTGTATACGGATGGAAGCGCGTCACACTAATAGATTTTATTTATTTGTAATAGAATGGAGCAGCAACAATTAGAGAAAAATTTCAAGGATGTGCCAGTGACACACGCTCAGCAGACTACAACCAGCAGTGGTTGAAGAACTAACTGGAGCGTGATCTGCACTCCAAAAAGGAAAACCTCAGACTACAGTGAACACTGCACACAACTGTTCACTACCCAACGCGTCTCAGCAGGAAGGCAGTCTGTGCGTCAAAACAAAGGCGCAAGCATACATCCACGTACCCTGTTTATAAAGCTATATAAAAAAAATTATGTAGTAGTGACGCACACTTTATTGAGGTACAGTATTACATCGCCATTCACCATCTGTGGCTATGCAGTGTCATCTATATATACCTTATCTATCCGTTGTCATGCTTGCAAGTCGACAGTCAGGCATAAATAGCAATTTTCACTATGCACTATGCACTTTTTAAAGGTTATGTTTGTTAATAAACATGATTATTGCCACATATTATGAGTATTACATGATGGAAATTGTATAATTTTGTATAAACTGTTTAGTGACATTATTCAGCAAATGTAACATTTTAGTAATGTCACAGATAACTTGTAATGCTGATGATGTTTTGAAGTCAGACATTCATTGTCTATACAATAAAAATGGTGTACATACTGTTACTTATCCATCATTAATGGATTCAGATATGTACTTGTATGCTTTTATGTACAACCGTATAGCAGATTCCTTAACTAATTTATTTTGTGGTTTGCATTGCTGTTCAACATGTTAATGTATGTGTTTATGTTTGTCAATTCTTTATTTATCTAGATATTAGTTTAAATGAAATCATCATCTTATGGTAGTAAAGGTTATCTTTCTCTTGTTTGAAGTATAGACATTTAAAATTGACAGGTAACAAGGAAATTACTTGATCTAGTATTTAAACATCCTCCTTGACCCTGGGCTCCAACACCGCCAGTTGTTGCTCGGAAGTGCTGTTAGCACAGTCAACACTTGCTCCTGTGTTACTGGGGTTCAGTAACGTCAGCTGGTCCTCGGTTGTGCCATTGGCTCTTTTCCTTCTGCTGCCCCTCCGGGTTCCAGCACAGTCAGCTGGTCCTCGTTACTTGCATTGGCTCTTGTACCTTCTGCTACCCGTCCGGGTTCCAGTACCGTCAACTGGTTCTCCGCAGTGCCTTTGGCCTAGGTGCCTCCATCTCGGTATCCGAGTTCCAGCAACGTCTGCTGGTCCTTGGTAGTGCTTTGGAGCACAGGTACCTCCTGCTTAGTAACCGTGTCCCAGTAACGTCAGCTGGTCCTCGGTTGTGCCATTGGCTCTTTTCCTTCTGCTGCCCTCCGGGTTCCAGTACCGTCAACTGGTTCTCCGCAGTGCCTTTGGTCTAGGTGCCTCCATCTCGGTATCCGAGTTCCAGCAACGTCTGCTGGTCCTTGGTAGTGCTTTGGAGCACAGGTACCTCCTGCTTAGTAACCGTGTCCCAGTAACATCAGCTGGTACAAGATTGTGCTACAAATACAAGATACGGAACAAGAGACACAAGAACAATAAGCAGAAGATCTAAAAGCAGAAGAACATGAAGTATAAGACCAAAATGAAGAGCAAAATATATGCTCTAAATTCTAAGCAGAAGAAGACTAAGCAGTGTATGGGGGTGAGTCCGTTCCTCCTCGTGGTGCCCCTGGAAAATGCCTGCTGCTGCAGGCTAAACTGAACACGGACAAATACTGTTGTAATTTAAATCTTTTGTGACAGCAAGAACGGAAGGATGAAAAATTCATACTTTGACAGATTACAAGTACAGGATTCTCTGTCACAAATAAGAATATGATGAAGAAGATGAAGCAGAATATGAATAAGAATAATAGTTTAATAAGAAGAATATGAGTAATGTTAACAAAGATGAATAGCAAGAAGTTTAAGAAGAAGATAAAGAAGGTGAAGATGAAGAATAATTTGATGAAAAAGATGATGCTGCAGAAGATTATGAAGGAGAAAGTGTGTGAAAAGTTAAAAAGGTGAAGATGAAGAGCATGGAAGTTGTGAAATATACATATTTGCCAAAATAGAAAAAATGTGAACAACATTGTCAATTTCTTCGTCAATCCGAACATCTTTAAAAAAAAAAATATTTATGCTATTCCATTTGATTGGGTTAAACATCTATGCCTTTAATGTCTCCTCAACCTTCCCCAATACATTCTACATTACTCTTTGTTGTTTTCCTTCATGTACAATTAACCAACAAGGCAAGAATGGGTTTTTTTTAATTTCGATATTTTGTTCCCATAGACTTACATGGGACTTCCGGTATCGGTATCTGGTATCGCCGATATTTTAGTGATATCGGCGATACCATTCCGATTCCGATACTTTAGGATATCGGAAAGTATCGCTCAACTCTAGTGCTGTGTAAAAAGCAGTCTGCACAGCAGTGTATACACAGCAATACAGCTATCAGGCAGCCTAATAACCAGCGCTGCTGCACACAAGAAAATCCTCCCTTGTCACTGCACACTAACTGTACAGCACAATTGCTATCAGCACAAGCACATAAGAACTTCTTTTTCCAGCCCTAACTCTCTCCCTACTGATAAACAGCAAGCAACCTCTCCCTACTGTTAAGATCGGCAGAAGTAAAATGGAGGTAGGCGGTCAGGGCTTTTATACACACCATGACGCCCCAAAGCAAGCCAATCACTGCAATGCCTTTCTCTAAGATGGTGGTGGATGCTGCCCATGTCATCTCGTTGCCCACAGTGTACGTCCTTGCTCATTGGCTGAAAAAAGGCGCCTGCAAGCATTCTGTGAAAACCGACTTTGGCGCTCGTTTTGCTGACCGCATGGCCGAAGACGCTTTGGCCGAGCGAAACCCAACTTTGGAGAAAGTCAACGACTTATAAATCTGACCGACCTGTTTCGCTCAACTCTAATTATTATTATTATTATTAACCCACCATTCCAAATATAAATTATAATCCACCACTGTGCACCCACTAACTATAAATAGCCACTTTCCCCATTTAATATATACATTATTTAGCACCTGTACTCTTTCCCCAATTTATTACGTCACTTCATCCTCAACGCCCCCACTATGTACCTCCCGCTCTAACCCTAACCCTGATTCATTATATTTACATGCCCCTCCCGCCCCCAATTCATTGTCATGTCTTTCTCTCCCACCCTCTAATCATTATCAACTGCTCTACCCACATTATAAACATAGTTTACTCCCCACCCTCAAAATTGATTATTTGTTCTCCCCTAGATTATCATTCGCTCTCCCCACCCCTTCAATTGATCATTTGCTCTCTCCTCCCTACCCTTAACCCCCAATTCATCATGTGAAGTCCCCCTTACCCCCAATTCATCATCTGCTGTCCCCCTTACCTCACTTCATCATGTGCAGTCCCTGTTACCCCCACTTCATGTGCAGTCCACCTTACCCCCACTTCATGTGTAGCCCTACTCCTCCTTCATCATGTGCAGTCCCCCTTACTCCCCCACTGCATCATGTGCAGCCCCCCTTAACCTCCCACTTCATGTGCAGCCCCACTCCCTCTTCATCATGTGCAATCCCCCTTACCCCCACTTCATGTGCAGTCCACCTTACCCCCCACTTCATCATGTGCAGTCCCCCTTAAACCCCAATTTATCATGTGCAGTCCTCCTTAATCCCCAATTCATCATGTGCAGTCCCCCTTAACACCCAATTCATCATGTGCAGTCATCCTTACCCACACTTCATGTGCAGCCCCACTCCCCCCACTTCATCATGTGCAGCCCCACTCCCCTTCATCATGTGCAACCCCCCTTACTCCACCCCACTTCATCATGTGTAGTCCCACTTACCGCCAACTTCATGTGCAGCCCCACTCCCCCTTCATCATGTGCAATCCCCCTTACCCCATGTCATCATGTGCAGCCCCACACCCCCACTTCATCATTTGCAGTCTCCTTTAACCCCCAAACTTCATCATGTGCAGCCCCACTTACCCCCACTCCATCATGTGCAGTTTTTTTTAACCCCAAACTCCATAATGTGCAGTCGCACTCCCCTTCATCATGTGCAGCCCCACTTACCCCCAGTCCATCATGTGCAGTCTCCTTTAACAGCCAAACTCCATCATGTGCAGCCCCATTCCCCTTCATCATGTGCAGCCCACTTACCCTCCACTCCATCATCTGCAGCCTCCTTTAACCCACAAACTCCATCATCTGCAGCCCCACTGACCCCCATGCCATCATGTTCAGCCTCCTTTAACCCCCAAACTCCATCATGTCCAGTCCTCCTTTAACATCCAAACTCCATCATGTGCAGCCTCCTTTAACCCCCAAACTCCATCATGTGCAGTGCTCCTTACAGTCCCCCACTTCATCACTTGCAGTTACCCTCACCCCTAACA
The DNA here is from genome assembly GCA_033576555.1 of Oophaga sylvatica. Lineage (NCBI taxonomy): Eukaryota > Metazoa > Chordata > Amphibia > Anura > Dendrobatidae > Oophaga > Oophaga sylvatica. Next base: position 302,243,428 of record JARQOD010000004.1, on the reverse strand, counting down.
AACTGAATTCATTTTATAAAGAAAACAAAAAAGTTTTTCATACTTACCTCACAGTTGCTCCCCTGCAGCGCCTCTCTGCTTCCAGCGTCCGGGACATGACATCATCGCGCACGCCTCGACACCTGACCCAGAAGTACAGAGAACATGGAGGGAGCGGGAGCTGCGTAGCCGTTAACGTTAGACAGTCGTGCACAGCTCCCGGCCCTGGCGCAGACGTGTGCGCTGATAGACTAGGATGTGGCTGGTTCTGCTACCAGCCGCGTCACAGTACAGCAGACATGGCCGCGCACAATTTCCTGTGCGCAGCGTAGCCATCAGGCGGCCGGCCCTGTACAGCTGCTGGATGAGTGGCCCGGGGGGAATTTGCCTCTCTGCCACCTGGCCCAGCCCACCACTGACTTCCATATACTGTACATTTCCCATTTCTGTTTTTTTTTTGTTGGGTCACACTGTGCCTTCTTTACAGGCCCTTTGTCTGCAGTTTCATATGGGCTTTTTGACCAAGTCAAGAACATGTTAGTACAGTTCCTACCTCCTGACATCATTGACTCATATAATCAAAAAAATTGGCACTCAGAAAGGTAGAAATGATAGAAAAACTTCCATTTTATTTTGCATTTTGCATACATGCATACATAAGTTGAACGTTTTTGGTCTATACCCAGACCTTCATCAGAAACTGTATGCTTCAGTCAGTGGAACCCCAGAATCCAGCGCAAGTGAGTGCGAGCTGCGTCGCAAGGTCAAAAAGCTCTGCCTGTTACTCATGTTCTTGGCAACCGTCTCGACAAGTGTGAGTGCAGACAAAGATGTATTACTGACCTGACTTCTGTGCTGACTGCACTTACTGAGGATCCCATGCAGATTGGGTTAACTTAGTGCCATCAACAACAAGTGGTCAAGCAATTAAAGCTAGATCTACTTAAATAGAACCTATTATCAGAATTTTATACACCATGAATATAAAGGCATTTTAACTTCTTCATGACCGGAGGTATTTTCGTTTATGTTTTTTGCTCCCCTTATTCCCAGAGCCATAACTTTTTATTTTCAGGTCAATATGGCCATGTGAGGGCTTGTTTTTTTGCAGCACGAGTTGTCCTTTTGAACTACATCATTGGTTTTAACATATTGTGTACTGGAAAACAGGAAAAAAATTCCAAGGGTGGTGAAATTGCAAAAAAATAGTTTTTTGTTTTGCATTTTTACTATGTTTACTAAATGCTAAAACTGACCTGCCATTATGATTTTTCCGGGTCATTATGAGTTCATAGACACCAAACATGTTTAGGTTCTTTTTTATCTAAGTGATGAAAAAAAATTCCAAAGTTTGTTAAAAAAATAAATTATGCCATTTTCCGATATCGCTAACATCTCAATTTTTCGTGATCTGGGGCTGGTGAGGCATATTTATTGCGCGCTGAGCTGACATTTTTAAAGATACCATGTTGGTGCAGATACGATTTTTTGATCGCCCGTTATTGCATATTAATGCAATGTTGCAGCGACCAAAAAAACATAATTCTAGCATTTTGACTTTTTTTCTCATTACGCCGTTTAGCGTTTGGGCTAATTCTTTTTTTAATATTGATAGATTGGGCGATTCTGAATGCGGTGATACCAAAAATGTGTATGTGTGATTTTTTTTATTGTTTTATTTTGAATGAGGCAAAATGGGGGTGATTTGAACTTTTATATTTTTAATTTTTTAAATATTTTTAAAAGCATTTTTTTTTCTTTCGGCATGCATCAATAGAAACTGCCATAACCCGATCACCTCTGCTACATACAGTTGATGATCAGATAACCTGTATGTAGCAGAATTGCTGACTTGCTATGAGCGCTGACCACCTTGCGGCGCTCATAGCAATCTGGCAGTGACAAGCATAGTGGTCTGCTGGAGACCTCTGGTTGTCATGTCATTCCATCGCTGACCCACGGTCATGCGACACTGGATTTCCTGCGCACTTCCCGGAAGCGTGTTTTAAATGCTGCTGTCAGAGTTTTACAGCGGAATTTAACAGGTTAATAGCCGCAGGAGGATTGCGATTCCTCCCGTGGCTGTTCGGGCACATATCAGCTGTTCAAAACAGCTGACATGTGCTGGTAAAGATGTGGGCTAACCGCCGGAGCCCACATCAAATTGACAGTGTCCGACATCGGAACATTATTACGCCCGATGTCAGAAAGGGGTTAATGCTTACTAAATCCTTATCCTTTTTGAAGAAATCCATGCTAATGAGTTGCAAATGCAGTGGGTTGGCACTACACTTACAGCTTTCCTGCCTTTCAGTATTCCCCACCTGCTGCTGACCGCCTCTTGTATCTGACTGACAGGTCACTGAGAAATGAGGACCAGGCAACAGGCAGGGAATAGGAAGTAAAGCAGGAAAGTTATAAGTGCAATGTCCACCAACTGCACTTGCAGCTCATTAGCACAGAATTTCAACTATGGATTTCTCTAAGCAAAAAAAATAGATTTGTACAATAAAAGTAAGAATTTACTCAGAATAAAAGCACCTTAATTTACATGTCATTAGTATGGGGTATAAAATCCTGATGACAGACTCTCTTTAATTACTGTGGATAGTCTCATCATTAATGCTTCCTTTTTGTATCTTATCTAGACATATCTGTGTAGTCTAAGTAGTTTATTAATCTGTGGCAAATTTTGTTGATGCCAAAGTGGCAAATAATCTTGGTTTACCCAATCAAAAACTATGTTTTTCTGTGATAGTCACTGCCATTGATAATACATCTCTAAGCGAGGTGTGATGAAATATATAACTAAGGAGACGTTCTCGTTTATTGGTACCTTACATTTTGAATCTATTTTATTTTTTGTTCTTGAATATCAGTCTGTGGATGTGTTTTTGGGCATGTTTTGGTTACATAAACATAACTCAGTTATTGAATGATGCCAGGAGGACGTTGTATGCTGGAATTCTGAATGTCAGAACAAATATATGTCTTTGTCTGTGAACTTGCCGAAAGACTCAACCCTAGGCAAGCCAGATGGGCTTCATTCTTTTCTCAGTTTGATTTTGTGGTGACAAGTAGACAATGCACTAAGAATGTTTAAGTTGATGCACTCTCATAGTTTCTTTCTATCTCAAACCAAAGTTTTCAAACTAATTACCATTCTCATCCTTACAGAGGGTATTATCATATCTTCAGTGTACCTAGACCTGATAAAGGAGAGTTGTAGAACTGAAAACATAGACCCTGACAATGATCCTGCCAAAAAATATTTGTTACTCGCTTTAGTTTCGTCTGTGAACCCCCCAGAAATTTGATGTTCACGTTGGGATCAATGATACTATTCAACTGTTCACCAAGAGTTTTTGGTGATTTACCATTCTCTGGGATGGCAAGCAAGTTCTTGGACCCATCTCTCCATGGACTTCATTACTGACCTGTTCTCTGAAGGAAAGACAGTTATCTGGGTGGAGACGGACAGATCTAGTAAACACTACCATTTTGTTCCTCTGGTTCCTTAACTCTCAAACCTTAAGTAAGCTGTTCATTAAACACATTGGGCCTTAAGGTACTGCCACACTAAACGCTCCCGCTAACGATCACAATAACGACGCATACTAATGCAATCGTTTTTGTGATCGTTTTAATGTCGCTAGTAGCTGCCACACTTAGCGATCTCGTTAACGACGCATAAGCGGTTAGCGATCTCATTAACGACTTTGGCGGTCATTGTGATGTAAAAAACAGCGCACATCGTTCACAAAAGGTGCCAGACACAGCGATATAGGCTCACCAGCGGGACGCCAACGATCTAAATACGGTCCAGAACTCTAGTGAACGATCAGCGAGATCACAGCAGGGCCACGTCGTTGCTACATGCCACACACAATAGCGTCACTAACGAGATCGCTAAATAGTGACTGGATTTTAGCGATCTCGTTAGCGACGCTATTTAGTGTGGCATACCCTTTATTCATCAAGACTGACATTGTTCACACCATTCTTAATGAGGAGGTGTGCTGGAGTCAGATGCTCCTAACTCATGAAGAGTTGCTGTTGATAAATCTGGAATGTCTGATAAGTGGCATGCTCCTCCATGCCTCAATCCGGAAGTCTTACTCCAGTCAGTGCCACAGCTTGTCATGACTTAGGCAAGCTGCAGCTTCCCGTACCAATGTGTCTCCTCATGAAAATGTCACAAGACACAACATTTTGGAGCATCTCCTAGTTACACCTAAATTTGGAGCCTTTTCAAAGCTTTTACTCAAAAAGTCTGGGACCTTTTTATCACCCCAGCCTTTTTTAGACTATAAAAAAATGCTCCTTCATATTGCCTATTTTTCTTTAAAAAAATCCACTTTTTATCCAATTACAATAAATGTATCCCTAATATCAATTTATAAATTATAATACTACACATCTTGTTTATATTGCACAATGTAAAACCTGATCACTCCAATACATAGGCTGTACCACAAGCAAATTAAAAACAAGAATTGTGTAACACATTAGCAATGCTATTCCAAACCCTCTGAAAATAAAATGGTCAATGTCAGGTGTATTACGAACATTTTTTGGAAAAACACCATGATGATACTACATCACTTAACCTCACTTTATGAGGCAGAGATTTTCTTTAATCGCTTTAGCACGCAAAACCTATTGGATTTTATGTTTAGATACATGAACTCCCAAAGGCTTAACTTCAGAACTGTTCTCATGTACTTAAAATAATTTTGAGCACACAATGAGATATATTAATCTTGTTTTATAGTTTTTATTAATGCATGATATATGGATAAGATAAGGCATTTTTATGCAAATAGGTGTATACTCACATCCTCGCATTCCTTGATTCCTGTCTTACTTTTCTCATTACTAACCCACTTTCACAAAGTACATCTTCATGATTAAGCACTTCTGCTCGAAACGCGCAGATGCAGTGTCTTTTTTATATATCACATCATAACTTTTTATATATCCCGGTTTTAAACTTTTTTCAATAAATGTTAAGTTTTAATTTTTGATTCTGTGTGTGCCGGATTTCTTCAATTTTCTACTGCACAATCTCACCTAGCTTGGAGCTAACAATACACTACATCCGTGATGAAATTCCTCCTTAACCATTGAGCTGAGGCTTATCCCTTTTTTTCTGTTAGCTTTTTGCCAAGTTGTTTCCCAGGTTCATTGGTCCATACGAAATTATCAAAGTTATTAATCTTGTACAGTTACCTTTGAAGCTTCCTCCTTCATTCAGAATAAACAAGAAAAAGTAAGGATAGATCCGACTACATGGAATAAAATCTTGAATCTTTATTGAATCATGTTAAAATCTTAGCAGAATATCCAGATTGTGTACATAGGCAAAATGTCAACACGTTTCTGGTGAGTAACAATGATTAAGGGTTTTATACGCATCAGAAATGCCTATGAACATTAAATGAAAGTTTTGCTGAGATTTTAACATGATCAAATTAAGATTCAAGATTTTATTCCATGTAGAAGGACCTAGTTCTTTGCATATTTTCCATTTTTGGCAAAAGTGTTGATCAAAGCTCTGAAGATTAAGGGTTGTATTTGTGAGCTGGCTTTTTCCCCATTACTCACAGAAAATCTTTGACTCCTAGTTTTGAAAGAGCCCATGCAGTATTTTATAGATTGTAAAGGTTATGGTCCAGAAGAAAGATCTTGGGTGTTTGCAAGCAAACTTAGCACTTACAATCATATCAAAAGATTTTACTTATCTGTTCCAGATAAGCCAGGTTCTAAAGCTCCCGTCTCACATAGCGAGATCGCTAGCGAGATCGCTGCTCAGTCACAAGTTTTGTGACGCAACAGCGATTTCCCCAGCGATATCGCTGTGTGTGACATTCAGTGATGATCAGCCCCCCTGCTGGGTATCGCTGATCGTCGCTGAATGTCCTGGAATTTTTTTGATTGTTGATCTCCCGCTGGCCAGCACGCATCGCTGCGTGTGGCAGGCGGGAGACCAGCGATCAGCTGGTAACCAAGGTACACATCAGGTTTCTAGGCGCCGGGCAGTGTCTAGAAACCCGATGTGCACGTTAGATACCAGTGCACTGGTGCAGAGGAGCTGGTAACCAAGGTACACAGCGGGTTTCTAAGCGCCGTGCGTTGCCTAGAAACCCGATGTGTACCTTGGTTACCAGCTCCCTGCACCAGAGCGCTGGTGTCTAACGTACACTGCGGGTAACTAAGCGACGTGCGTCGCTTGTTACCCGCATAGTCGCTGTCCCGATCGCTGCTGAGAGCTGCCTGTTTGGCAGCTCAGCAGCGATCATGTAGCGACACACCAGCGATCCTGACAAGTGCATATTGTTGCCGGGATCGCTGGTGTGACGGGGCCCTAAGAGTCCAGAGACCCCCTCATATTAGTGATTCATTCAAATTAGTGTGTGTTCCCTCTGACACGATGCGTCCTTTGCTGGTGCAGCGGTTATTTTGGGACAAGTGACGCCTGTCAGACTGGGAGCTTGGAGTTGTTACTTAATTGTGAGGCTCACAGTATTTAAACCCTTGACTTTCACCACTGGTTGCCAATTATAGCTTGACGTCCTGGTTTATTGTTTGATAGTCTATGCTGTGTTTGATTCCTGTTCCTTGACTTTTGACTTTTTTTTGGCCTTTCAGTTCTGCTTGAGAACATGACCTGCTGGTACTGATGTGGCCCCCCATCTGCTCTTGCCATTCGCATTTCCGTAAAAGCCCTTTTAAGACCTGCCTGGTTAAGTTGCACAGAGCTTCCGTTTCACAATTATATAGCTGGATTCACAGATCCATGAAACAGGGATTGCTTTCTCATTAAAAAACCTAGTCCGACCTCCATTTCTTCCTACCTGAGTTATTTCATAGCATATACTGTATGACACAGTCAGCTCAGGTTAGGTGACCTTACAGTCAGTTCAGGTCTAATGATCCGAGCAGGTCTGTGTACATGGACTGTAGGAAACCAGCCTTAGTCATTCTTTTATGTTTAATAATACCTTTGAATCCACGTTTTACTTTAGCACAACAAAAATGCACTTTAAACTGCTTTAATAATTTAATGTGTTTGTCACAATTTATTGGTGGCTGCAAATCCACAGGAAATGGTTGGACTCACATATATTTGAATTGTGCTTTGTTTGGGACTAAAAATGCTGTGGCTGGATATTTTTTTGTTCTTTTTTAAAATATAAAATGCATTGTATACAATGTGCTCTGCTTTATGCTGTTTTGGTGTTTTTTTAGCGATGAAATTTTTTTCAAAATGCATACTCTTCATATGGTTCAAAAATGTGGTTGCAAATGTATACTCTTGGTATTGTTATAACTGCTGTAAAACACTTGGCATTCATGATTTTTACAAGGTTTTCAAAGCATGAAAAAAGAAGGATGTGTGAAGGAGGCATAAACGACTGGGAATATTTTGCCGCATTTCTTGCGCAAATCAGACTGAACATTCAAATTCTTGCAAAATTTGAAATGCCAGTTGAAGACCCTTTGAAACATTTATCTTGTTGAACTAATCATATTGGCAACTTTCTGCATTACTATATTTCATAGAAGAAATATATCCATCCTATTATTTTTCAATTTGGGGTACATAACAATGTTCAGTGGTTTGCATGTATGTCTACCTATAAAAATGTTTTATCTGTATTTAAATTTGCAGATTTTCTTTGTACTACAATGCAAATCATCACTTAATGGGTCTTCTCACAGTAATATTAGTATTAACTAATTATGGACCATCGACTTTAAATATCATGCTGGTCAGCGACAGACGAACTCCCCATAGAGAATGCAGAGATGTTTTATTACCATCTCTGCATTCCTGATCTCTGTATACATATATATGAGTCCTGTGTATTCAGTGTAGAAAGAAAAAACAGTGCTTCCTCCTAGTGATCATGTGGTCGTTGGGTGCCGGAGTAAGCAGGATCAGCTTTACAGTCTAGACAAAGGGAAGAAACTGTGCCAAACATGCCAGCTCTAATTACAGGACAATTATCAATAATAAAAATGTATGTATGGTAAATGTTAAAATGAGAGAATAGAAAATGGCAAAAAAATACACTGCCAGTCAGATCTGCTCTAGAAAGGAGACCACCAAATAAAGAGTATTTTAGCAGTCCCGAAAAAAAAGAAAATCTGAAAAACAAATATGTATTGCTCTTTGTTTCTTTACATTTTCCACAAATATTGTAACAAAAAAGAATATAAATATAACAAAAAAATTAAGGTCCAGGAATCATAAGCAAAAACGCAAAAAATTCTTGAATAACTAAAATTTTGAAATCACATGGAGGTAAAAAAAAACAAAGATATGTCGAGCCAGGAATGGAAGATGGCCAATGTTGAATTGGTTAATATACTATAAATACATAATATTATTGTTATTATTTTTTTCCAATACGTCAAAAATGCATTTAGTTATTTGATTAAACTTAGAGTTTTTACTAGCTGATACATTGTTTCTAAAGTTTAGCAGTAAAAATAAGATTTTCCTTTTGAACTTGAGCAAAATAAACAGTCTGGTTTAGCGTTAGTGTCCCTGTGAGCTAAGCGTATAGATGACTTTGTGATGAATTTTTGTCAGCTGATTCCATCTATTATTCCCTTATGACCAACAAAAGGAAGATAGAACTGTAAGCCTCATTTTGACAGATTCCGAATGCTGTGATATCTGAGTCCTGTCTTAGGGTCATTGAGAGGTTGCATGTCTGTTCTCTGAAATACTTGATCAGTCAAGAAGTTTGAAAAGAACAAATCTACTAGCTAGACGAAGATCTGCAATTCTTACAGCATTTTAGATAAATTCATTTCCACTGCTGTGACATAACTCATTCAGACCCTGCTACCCATATTCCTTTACGGTCTATTTATTGAACGACAGATATAGTTGAGAAATAAAAAATTACATTGCTTTGATTTTTTTAAGACAACAATACAGCAAATTGAATATTCACAATTTGAAAAAGGAAATCTAAGTACGGTATGTATTTTATAACCAAAAATTCTAAACAATGGGAAGCACAATAACACTAATTCAGGAGTTAGCATAAAAAAGTACATCTCATAAAGATGATAAAAGTAATTTGTAAAAAAAAAATATATTGATAGGAATCACAATTCTTAAATTGAGATAACAGGACAGCAGATAAAGTTATAAAATAGAATATGTTTATTATTTTTCTATGACAAAAGCAATACAACAAATTGAATATCATAATGTAAAGAAGGAAAATCAAAGAATGAATTTTATAACAAAAAAATTCATGAAGCAAACTTATGTAGAGATGAAGAATATTAATGCATGAACTTGCATGAAAAAAACGTAAATTTCATACAATGATATGAGTAATTAGTACAAATGAACAATAAATTTATTAAAATAAATGGATCACAGTAGGGAAAGATTAGGAAACATTAAAAGCACACAGAGTGATTGTCACAGTATGGAAAAGAGCAAAGAATTCATTACAACTTTATAACAATTATAATGATTTCAATATTTTTTTACATTGGATTTATTTGCTTTAAGGGAAAGAATCAGGTCGGAAAATATTGTTTACCTGCAAATGTAGGATTAATCTGCAGGCTTATAACATTAGAAAGGTGCCTAGCCACTGTATTGAAAGTGCGGCTCCCGGGAGAAAATAAACTCTGCGGGAGCTGCCAGCTTTCAGTCATGCATGTGTGCTGGCGCAACTGCAGACCCCGCTCGCAGAACTTTGAGGGGTGTCTGTAAACATGCTTCAACACTTTGACTGACAACTGGCACTGTAGAGTCAGCTGTCAGTGAAAGTTCTGGCAAAGCTTACGGTCAGGAAGCCTGTATGACTGAAAGCTGGCAGCTCACAGGTGAAATAAGTTAATTTCCTCCCAGCAGGCGTGCTTTCAACGTGGCTGCCGGGCACCTATTCCATTATACTGCAGATTAATACTATATCTAACTAATGCAGATTGAAGCAGAACGACTGACTCTGTTGATTATTATGGGGTGTGTCTGTTCTGTGACATTTTTTAGAAAGTCCTGCCAAAATCAGCATTCGACTGAGTTATACCTATGGTGTATAGGCAGTTTTCAGCACTGCCTTGTATTACTGAGAGTGGACTAGAGCTTATACCACATGACAATTTCTTTATGCTTTGTTATGGTGCTGCCACACCTTAAAGGGAATTTTTGGTCCAAAAAGATAACTGAAGTCATTCTGTGTGACTGCAGACTTATAAATACCCTCAGTGCATGCACCATGCACAGAGGGTATTTGCTGGTTTCTGAGCAGGGACCGTAGGATATATATGAGTTGTACATACTCCCACCCAGAGCCCATCTAGTGGGTTGGCGTTGCTCCATACACTTGTATTGAGCGAGGCTGCACTCACTAGATGGGCTCTGGCCAGGAATATGAATAACGCATACATACCCTCTGGTCCCGGCTCAGTAACCAGTGCATGCGCTGGGGGCTCTAATTAGTCTGCAGACTTAACATTTTTGACCAGACAACCCCTTTATCCCCTTTCTGACATCTGATATACTATCCCGTCCAGGTGACCCGGGCCCGTATGACCGTGGACGGGATAGTACGTCACACACGATCAGCCACGCCTAAAGGGGAGCTCAGCTGATCGCGGCCGGGTGTCAGCTAATTATCACAGCAGACAGCCGGCACTATGTGCCAGGAGGTCACGGACCGCTCCCGGCAATTTAACCCCGGCACAATGCGATCAAACATGATTGCAGTGTTCCTGCAGCATAGGGAAGCATCGGGCAAGAGGGGGCTCCCTGTGTGCTTCCCTGAGACCCTCAGAACAACGCAATGTTATTGTGCTGTTCTGAGGGCCTCCTCCCTGCAGGCCCCCGGACCCAAGATGGAACGTGGGGTCCTTCGGGGTCCTGCAGGGAGGTGTCTTCTCAGTGCCTGCTGAGAGCAAGCACTGAGAAGCCTCCTGCACTGCCTGTCAGATCGCTGATCTGACACATTGCTCTGCAAAGTGCCAGATCAGCGATCTGGCACTATATAGTGATGTCCCACCCTGGGACAAAGTAAAAAAGTATAAAAAAAATTAACATGTGTAAAAATAATTTAAAAAAATCCTAAAAAAAGAAAAAACTTATTCCCCAATAAATTCATTTGTTTATGTAAATTAAAAAAACAATAAAAGCACACATATCTAGTATCACCGCATCCATAACGGCCCGCCCTATAAAATTGCCACACTAGTTAACCCCATTAGTGAACCACTTAAAAAAAAAACAAGGCAAAAAAACAATGCTTTATCATCATACCGCCGAACAAAAAGTGGAATAATATGCGATCAAAAAGACAGATATAAGTAAACATGGTACTGCTGAAAACGTCATCTTGTCCCGCAAAAAACGCCATACAGTATCATCAGCGAAAAATAAAAAAGTTATAGCTTGCAGAATAAAGTGATGCAAAAATAATCATTTTTTTATATAAAATTGTTTTTATTGTATAAAAGAGCCATAACATAAAAAAATGATATAAATGAGGTATCGCTGTAATCGTACTGACCCAAAGAATAAAACCGCTTTATCAATTTTACCACACGTGGAACGGTGTAAATGCCCCCCAAAAGAAATTCATGAATTGCGTTTTTTTGTTCATTCTGCCTCCCAAAAATCATAATAAAAAGCGATCAAAAAATATCATGTGCCCAAATATGGTACCAATAAAAACGTCAACTCGTCCCGCAAAAAACAAGACCTCACATGACTCTGTGGTCCAAAATATGGAAAATTAAAGCTCTCAGAATATGGTGATGCAAAAACTATTTTTTTGCAATAAAAAGGGTCTTTTAGTGTGAGACAGCTGCCAATCATAAAAACCCGCTATAAATAGTAAATCAAACCCCCTTTATCACACCCTTAGTTAGGGAAAAATAATAACATTAAAAAAAAATGTATTTCCATTTTCCCATGAGGACTAGGGTTAGCGTTAGGCTTAGGGTTGGGATTAGGTAAGGGCTAGGGTCAGGGCTAGGGTTAGGGTTGGGATTAGGGTTAGGAGTGTGATGGGGTTAGGGTTGGAGTTAGAATTGGGAGGTTTCCACGGTTTAGTTATTTATTCTAATTTACTGAGATAATTACTTTTGGGTTTTCATTGGCTGTAAGCCATAGTCATCAGCATTAACAGAAATAAATACTTGAAATAGATCACTCTGTTTGTAATGACTCTACATAATATATGAGTTTCACTTTTTGTATTGAAGAACTGAAATAAATTAACTTTTTGATGATATTCTAATTATGTGAGAGGTAAAAAATGAAAAAAAAGAAAAAAAAGTTTTAAAAATATTTTTTAAAAATCACAAAATAGTAAAAAAATTAAAAAAATATATTGTACCCATAAATAAATATTATTGTGAAAAAACCCTAAAACAATAAAAGTACACATATTTGGTATCGCCACATACCAAACGACCTGACTTATAAAAGTGTCTCACTAGTTAACCCTTTTAGAGAACACTGAAAAAAAAACAAGGCAAAAAACAATGCTTTATCATGATACCGCCAAATGAAAAGTGTAATAAAACATGATAAAAAAACGAATGTAAATAAAAATGGTACCGTCATCTTGTCCCGTAAAAATCAAGCTGCAATACAGCTCTGTCAACCGAAAAATAAAAAGGTTATAGCTCTCAGAATAAAGAGATGCAAAAATAATTATTTTTCTACCAAATAGTTTTATTGTTTAAAAGCACCAAAACATTTAAAAACAATATAAATGGGATATCGCTATAATCATACTGACTGGAAAAATAAAGCTTCCTTATCAATTTTACCACATGCTGAACAGATTTTAAAAAAGCCCATAAAACAATTCCTGCATTGTTGGTTTTTGTTTATTCGGCCTCCCAAAAATCAGAATAGAAAGCAATCAACAAATATCATGAGCCCGAAAATAGTACCAATAAAAACATCCACTTTTCATGCAAAAAAGAAGCCCTCACATGACCTTGTCAGCAGAAATATGGAAAATTTATAGCTCTCAAAATATGGTGTTGTAAAAAACTATTTTTTGAGAACAAAAAAGTGTCTTTTAGTGTGTAACAGCAGTCAAAGATAACAAAAAGATAAATCTGGTATCTCTGTATTCCCCACTGACCCAAACCAAAGAATAAAGTCTTCTAATCACTTTAACTGCACGAGGAACGGTGTAAAAAATAAATAAAACCAATTCTTCACCTGCTAATGATTCTTTTATTCTGAATCCAAAGATCGCAATAAGTCTCGGCTCACATTTCTCATGTGATCTGCGCTGAGAGCTTTCACCAGGTTTCTGTGTAAATCTCTGAAATACGGGATTCCGACGGAACCCGCGGGGAAGATTCTCTATAATAAGACAGATGGAGGCACTGTGGATGACGTCTGACCTGTGGTCTGGCTGTGTCCGTCTTTTTATTAGGAGTGCATAAAGATATAGTTGGCCAAGTTTTGTGCACCTGTGAAAAAAGCACCACACTGAACAGCGGCCAGAGCCCAAAGTAACTCTGTTGCCTCAATATAGTGAATGCCTTCCTCAGGGTTTCATCTGGAAACCATGATGTCAGTGCTCAGAGTAGAGTGCCGAATAAATGTGATCCAAATTGTTATGTAAAATGTTCCCTAAAAAGCTTCATCTGAATCCACAAAAAAGCAAGTTCTCACTCACGCCCATCATCTTTTAAAGAAGTATAGGTAGTTTCCACGTTACTGGTAGCATAAAGGCTTTGGAAAAGCGAAATGGCCCTCGCTCCCAAAAGAAAGTCAGCAAATTCTGTGCTCCCAAACCCAAATGCCCCCTCCCTTCTTAGCCCTTGAATGCCTGATCCACATTTAGCATCCACATTTTTAGCATTTCTTTAGCAATGAGAGCCCACCTAATTTACAGATGCATGAGCTGGGTACAACATACTGGTCACTACCACGGCAGTTTGCAATCTTGACTCAGCAACATCAACTGCTTGCTTCTGGAAAACACCCATGGAGTCAAAATAGTCATAACACCTGTAGATAAATTCACAAAGGAGTATAATTTCCAAAAAGGGGTCACTTGAGGGGGGATTCTGCTCTTCTAGCATTTAGGGGCTCTGTATATGGAGTCCGCAAACTATTAACGGCAAGACTTGGGAGTGACGTAGCGCTATTTACTGTACAGCCACATTTGTGGTATTTCTACATTCAGCAGAAATTGTGGGACACATTTTGGTGCCATTTTTATCTATTATACTGTGTGAAAATGTGAATTCTGGGGCTAATACAAAATTTTGGTGGCAAAAATATAATTATTTATTTATTCATTGCACAATGGTATAAAATGTTTTGAGCCACCTATGGTGTCAATATGATCACTGCACTCCTAGATAAATTCATTGAGAGCTGTAGTTTGTAAAATGGGGTCTCTTATGTGGGGATCCTTCTGTTCTGGCACATCAGGGGCTCTGCGAATGTGACATGGCACCCTCAAACCAGTTCTGTTCAGTAGTTTTAGACCACATATGGTGTATCGACGTACTGAGGAGAAATTACACAACAAATTTTGGGGTCCATTTTCTCCTGCTATCCTTGTGAAAATAAAAAAATGGGGCTAAAATAAAATTTTGTCACTTGTGGGAGGTTTCAACTGCTTAGGCACATCAATGGTTCTACAAAGGCAACATGGCATCCTCTAATTAATCCAGCAAATTTTACATTCAAACAGTAAAACGGCGTTCCTTCCCATCCGAGCCTTGCCATGTGCCCAAAGAGTGGTTTTTCCCCACATATGAGGCATCTGCATGCTCAGGAGAAATTGCACAACAAATGTTGCTGTCCATTTTTTCCTGTTACCCTTGTAAAAAAAACATTTCGGTCTCAAATAAAATTTTGGAGACAAAACAAATCAAACACCTGAAGGGTTAATAAACTGCACTGAGGGGTGCAGTTTTTAGAATGGTGTCACTTTTGAGTATTTTCTGTCATATAGACCCCCCAAAGTCATTTCAAATGTGATATTGTCCCTAAAAAATGGTTTTGTAAATTTTTTTGCAAAAATTAGACATTGCTGGTTAAATTTTAACCCTTATAACTTCCTAACAAAACAAAAATTGTTTTGTGCTGTTGTAAAGTTGACTTGACATGTGGGAAATGTTATTTATTACCTATTTTATGTGACATAACTCTGATTTAAGGGCATAAAAATTAAAAGTTTGAAAATTGCAAAATTTTCAACATTTTCACCAAATTTCCATTTTTTCATGAAGAAATGCAAGTCATATCAACTAAATTTTACCACTATCATGAAGTACAATGCATCATGAAAAAACATTCTCAGAATCAGTGAGATCTGTTGAAGGGTTTCAGAGTTATTACCACATAAAGTAACACTGGTTAGAATTGTAAAATTTGGCCTAGTCATGAAGGTGAAAACAGGGCCGGTTTTAGGCAAAGTGGGGCCTTGGGCAAAAGTTTAAAATGGGGCCCAAAATGCTCACATATTGCACCATCATACAGAAACATTTTGGTTGTAATTACACGTGCTGAGTTCAGGCCACTAATCGAGCACGATGGACAATATTGAAGTCGTTGTTTCCCGACCTCTTTCCACTGAGGCTGAGGAAGAAGAATAATGGGGACAGAACAATCATTAGTAGATGAATCTGTCCCCATACAGTATCATGTTAACAGCAGCATGTATGCGGTTTTCACCAGGTGATGTGCTGATGAGAACAATGATTTTTGTTCCTGCATAAACAATATAAACACTTTTAGTATAATACACCCCATAGTCCCTCACATAGTATAATGCACCCCACAGTCCTCCATATAGTATAATGTGCACCACAGTCCTCCATATTGTATAATGAACACCTTGTAGTCTTCCATACAATATAATGTGCCGCATAGTCTTCCATATAGTATAATACACTCCCCATAGTCCTCCATATAGTGTAATGCACTCCTCAGTCCACCACATAGTATAATACATTTCTCATAGTCCTCCATATAGCAAAATGCATCCCCCATAGTCCTCCATGTAGTACAATTCACTTCCCATAGTATAATCCACCCCATAGTTCTTCATAGAGTGCAATGCATTCCCCATAGTCCTCAATACAGTATAACGAAGGTCCCATGTAATACATATAGTATAATGCACTACCCATTGTTAGGGCTGGCGGAACGCACAAAATAAATATGAATAATAAGTGTGTTCGCAGCCCGGGGTCCACTGTGCAGGCAGAGCCTGCTGCTAGTAGGATGGCGGAATGGCGAACTCTGTTACTTCACAGAGTCGCAACTATGGACACTGTGGCCCTATATGGCGGTATAAGCGAACTCTGTTACGCCACAGAGTCGCTAAGGCAGAAACGCAGAGATATGGACTGTGTCCTGTTAACTCCACAGGTATGCACAGACAACTGCTGTGTGGACAGCAGTCCGTAGCAACGCAATCAGACAATCTCCTCACCAGAGAAGCCGGTATTCTAGGGGCTTATTTCAGCCAAGCCCTAAACACATTGTAAGACAGTGAAGGGGTGCGTACTGGACAGGGTGTACATCTCGCCCAGGTTTCTTAGCTGGGTGGCATGAGGAATGTAGGAGTGAAGGTAGGTTGGCAGTGCGAAGTTCACTCCACTCCCCATCCAGTACAGGCTTGCAGCCCAACCCTGAGTGCACTCAGCTGTCCAATTAAGCAGCCAGAAGTAGGTGGTTGAGTTTCACAGACGAGGCTGTCAGTGGGAATCTGGCTTCAGATGCTGCTGGAGTCTCCTGGAAGCCAAACTCTGGTAATTACAAAATCTGTGTTGTTTGGCCAGGCTGTTAGAGCCTAGACCACGGTAGTGAGGGAACTAACTGTGTCTAGCTAGCAGCCTGCCAGGCTTAGGACTTTGTTTTATGGTTTGGTTTATGTTTGTTGCTGTGGACTGAAATAAAAACTGGTTGGCGCCAGTTTTCACCAGTACTGCTGTCGGTGCTTGGACTCTTTTATGCCACTCCGTCTACCCGAGATGGCGATCCCAGAGCTATACCCCCTGAACTGGCTACAATTGGTGCTCGAATGCGGGCAGAACAATGGCTAAAACAGCAGCAAAGAAAAATGTCTGTCAAAGCAGCCTTAAAGAGACAGTAGCGCTAATAGTGTCTGCACAGAAAAGCTGAACTTGCTGTGGAAAAGACTTTGGAGTGTGCATGTCTTGGGTAAAGGCTGCCGTAGCCGGGACAGACAAGTCTGACAGCATGGAGGAGCTGCTTAAACATATGGCGCAAGATAGTGTGCAACAGCAGGAGACTAACCGATTGTTAATGCAGCAGGTTGCAGCACTATGCCAGGCTCTCAGCACCTCGTCCCAAAGTGATGACGCAAGGTCACCTGTGTTGTCCGCTGTAAAGAAGGCGGTAAAACAGACCCTGCAGAAGATGACGCCTCATGACGATGTGGAGGCATATCTAGCTATATTTGAAAGACTGGCAGAGAAGGAGAGAATAAAAAAGAAAAGTCGACAGCACTCTCAGATATGGGGCGCACGTACCAGGTCCAAGGAACCAACTCGGAAAATCAACATTCAAGGAAAAAAAATGAACAGCGCTCCATCCAGGTGAGATTTGTAGAAAAAACTTTATTCAAGCCATCAAAAAACGACGTTTCGACCTAACAAGGTCTTTGTCAAGTATGAACAAACATGTAAAATAGGCGGTCTTAAATAGCGTGGAGCAAAACAACTGCACCAATCACCATATAATACACGCCCAGACATTAACATATACAGACAACAATATAATGCAGACTCATAGAAACATTATAAAACAGCGATCAGGTGTGTATAGATTACATGAATAAACAAGATAAGAAAATGAACCATATGTGAAGAGTTATATATACATATTTACCACATAAATCCACATGTAAATATCTTACTTATGTTTTTGGCGCTTCATTATAACTACCTACCTCATTGGATGTGACCTAATGATATGCACTGTGGATTGACTGGATTGGCTTGTATCTCCATGGCAACGGAACAACATTGATATTTACATGTGGATTTATGTGGTAAATATGTATATATAACTCTGCACATATGGTTCATTTTCTTATCTTGTTTATTCATGTAATCTATACACACCTGATCGCTGTTTTATAATGTTTCTATGAGTCTGCATTATATTGTTGTCTGATTGGTGCAGTTGTTTTGCTCCACGCTATTTAAGACCGCCTATTTTACATGTTTGTTCATACTTGACAAAGACCTTGTTAGGTCGAAACGTCGTTTTTTGATGGCTTGAATAAAGTATTTTCTACAAATCTCACCTGGATGGAGCGCTGTTCATTTTATTTCCTTGGCAGAGAAGGAGAATCTGCCACCATCGGAATGGGCCATGGTGGTAGCGCCCTATCTGACTGGGGAACCCCAAAAGGCCTATTTTGATCTTAGCGAGCAGGACAGCAGAGACTATGCCAAGCTGAAAGCGGAGATTCTTGCCCGCCTGGGGGTTACGGTTGCAGTCCGTGCCAGGAGAGTCCATAACTGGAGATACAGTTGGGACAAGCCTGCTCGCTCACAAATGTATGACCTGATTTATCTAGTAAAGAAGTGGCTGGAGCCTGACGTCAGAACCCCTGCCCAAATGGTCGAAAAGTAAGTGGTGGACCGATACATCTGGGCCCTTCCTCCTGAGGTGCAGCTCTGTGTCGGACAGGGAGACCCCAAAGACGCCAATCAACTGGTCAGCCTGATAGAGAGGTACTCCGCCACCAAAGACTACCTCCGTGACCAGCCGTCCGAGCGGTCGTCTCTTCGGAGTTCCCGGCCTCCGACATCTCCCGGTCAGAGAGTTCCAGCAGGTGGGGCCAGGGGGACTGCTGATAGACGGGGTCAGGCCCGAGGGGACATGTGTGAGGCAAGGGCCGATGCTTCCCTGTCGGGGGTCCCCAGGCCTAGAAAGGTCTCCCCGTCTGAACCACCAGACCTAAGACAGTGTTGGAGATGCCGTGAACGGGGTCATGTTTCAGCCAACTGTCCAATAGTGGGGGAACCTATGGACTGTGATGCTGGAAGGTCCCTCTCTCTCCTCGTGGAACCCATGTGCGTGGCCACCCCAGCCGAGGAGAATGGCCCACAGGTGTCTCAGGTGGTTATAAATGGCTGCCCCGTACAAGCCCTCCTAGACTCAGGGAGTCGAGTAACTCTGGTACATGCCAGCCTGGTTGATAGGGACTTCATCCCCGATAAACACCTGAGCGTGGTGTGCATCCATGGAGATATCAAAGTCTACCCGGTGGCTTCCGTGGACTTCGTCACAAAACTCGGGGAGATTTCATATGAAGTGGGGGTAGTGAAGAACCTGATGCACCCAGTCACATTGGGTCGTGACTTTCCCCTGTTTTGGGTCTCTTGGAAAAAAAAGGTTCTACCGGACAGTGTGATGAAGCTCCTACTGAGGTTGCGCGGTCCATAGGGGCAGAACACAATGCTAGTGTGTTGTTGAACTTAGGTGATGATAATGATAATGATGAATTTCCATTTCAAGTGATATTGGGGGAGGGGGATAATGGTTCTCTGGAACAGAATGTCCCTGACCTACCTGTGTCCCGTGGCAATTTTGGGAGTGAGCAGTTGCGAGACCCCACTCTTAAACATGCCAGGGAAAGTATCACTGTTCTGAATGAGATCCCACAAGAGCCCGGGTCTGATAAACGATTTCCTCATTTTGCCATGAACAATGACCTGCTATATAGGGTCATTAAGGTCAATGGAGAGGTCGTGAGTCAGCTCCTGGTACCCAAGCTGTATAGAAGTATGGTACTAGGTTTGTCACATAACCACGTGCTTGGTGGGCACCTGGGGATGGACAAGACCCAGGAAAGAATCCTCCAGAGGTTTTACTGGCCAGCGGTTTATCGAGATGTGGGGGATTATTGCAAATCCTGCCCCACATGTCAGATAAATTCTCCGGTTTCCCACTTCCGCAGTCCATTAGTCCCGCTCCAGGTTATAGAGATACCCTTTGAAAGGGTTGCGATGGACTTGGTAGGTCCTATTATGAAATCCGCCAGGGGGCACCAATACATACTAGTGGTACTTGATTATGCAACCCGGTACCCGAGGCCATCCCCTTAAGAAATATGGCGTCCAAAAATATTGCACGGGAACTCTTTCATATGTTTTCCAGGGCAGGAATCCCTAAAGAGATCCTCACGAATCAAGGCACACCTTTTATGTCCAAGGTGATGAAGGCGCTGTGTAAGTTGCTTAAAATCTCGCACATTCGAACATCTGTGTATCACCCCCAGACGGATGGGCTGGTTGAACGTTTTAATAAAACGTTAAAACATATGCTAAAGAAAGCAGTGGAGAAAGATGGCCGGGACTGGGACTACCTGTTACCCTACCTAATGTTTTCGGTCCGAGAGGTGCCTCAAGCCTCTACTCGTTTTTCTCCCTTTGAGTTGGTATATGGTCGGCACCCGCGGGGCTTGCTAGATATAGCCAAGGAAGTATGGGAGACTGAGGCAACCCCATACAAGAGTGTTATAGAGCATATTGCCCAGATGCAGGATAGAATTGCTAAGGTTATGCCAGTGGTTAAGGATCACCTGCAGAGAGCCCAAGAAGCTCAAAGCAGAATATATAATCGGTCAGCAAAAGTTAGGACTTTCAACCCCGGGGATCGGGTCCTGATCCTAATACCTACGGTGGAAAGTAAGTTCTTGGCCAAGTGGCATGGCCCCTACGAAATAGTACAGAAAGTGAGCGAGGTCACCTACAGAGTACACCAACCTGGGAGACGGAAGCCCTATCAGGTCTATCATATCAACTTAATCAAGCCCTGGAGGGACAGAGAGTCATTGTCGGCCTCGGGTGAATTAGAGCAAGGGTTAAAACCACCTATACCTCCTGTGATAGTTGGGGAGACATTTTCAGTACACCAAAAACATGAAGTACGGGAGTTTCTGAAGGAAAATCAGCAGAGGTTTTCAGACTTGCCCGGCCGGACTTCTCTCGTGAAGCACCATATCGAGACCAAGCCCGGCACTAAGGTCAAGCTGAAGCAGTACAGAATACCGGAAGCCTGTAGAGAGATAGTCTCCACTGAGATCAAACGGATGCTAGCCCTCGGGGTCATTGAGGAGGCCCAAAGCGAGTGGTGTAGCCCGATTGTCCTGATCCCAAAACCGAATGGAACCTGGAGGTTTTGCAATGATTTTAGAAAGTTGAACGATGTGTCAAAGTTTGACGCATATCCTATGCCCCGAGTAGACGAGCTAGTCGAGAGGTTAGGGTGCGCCCGTTATATTACAACCCTCGATCTGACAAAAGGGTACTGGCAGATACCCCTGTCTGATGAGGCAAAAGAAAAAACAGCCTTTGCAACCCCTGACGGCTTGTTTCAGTATCTTGTGATGCCATTCGGGTTGAATGGAGCCACGGCTACCTTTCAGAGGCTGATGGACCTGATCCTGCGCCCGCATCGAGCCTATGCGGCTGCCTACCTGGATGATGTGGTAATTTTCAGTTCCGATTGGAAGAGCCACCTCGCCAAGGTGCAAGCCATCATAGACTCGATAGGCAGAGATGGGCTGAACATAAACCCAGAGAAATGCGCAATTGGCCTAGAAGAGGCCAAGTACCTGGGCTACGTCATTGGCAGTGGGCTGATTAAGCCCCAAGTCAATAAGGTGGAGGCGATTCAGAACTGGCCTACACCCTTCACAAAACGACAGGTCAAAACGTTTCTGGGCATCACTAGGTACTATCGCAGATTTGTACAAAATTTTGCCTCCATTGCTGCCCCGTTGACCAACCTGACGAAGGGTGGGAAGTCAAAAATGGTAGTTTGGACTCCGGAGGCAGAAAAAGCCTTTCTGTCTTTGAAAATGGCTTTATGTCAAAGCCCGGTTTTGGTCACCCCTAATTTCAAGGAGGAGTTTCTTGTTCAAACTGATCCCTCTAATGTGGGGTTAGGGGCGGTTTTGTCGCAGGTCGTGAAGTGTGAGGAGCACCCGATCATGTATCTGAGTCGAAAACTGACACCAGCTGAACAAAATTATGCCATTCTGGAGCAAGAGTGCCTCGCAATCAAATGGGTGCTGGACTCGCTACGTTATTACCTCTTGGGCAGAAAATTTAAATTACAGTCAGACCATGCTCCTCTGGCATGGATGAAGCAGAACAAGGAAAGGAATGCCAGGGTGACAAGGTGGTTCCTTTCGCTTCAAGAATTAATTTCTCGGTAGAACATAGGCCTGGGAAGTTACAGGGTAATGCAGATGCCTTGTCCACAGTTCACTGTCTCTTTGGGGTTGTTAACCAGCCCTCCAGTCTGGAGAAGAGGGGGGGATATGTAAGACAGTGAAGGGGTGCGCACTGGACCGGGTGTACATCTCGCCCAGGTTTCTTAGCTGGGTGGCATGAGGAATGTAGGAGTGAAGGTAGGTTGGCAATGCGACGTTCACTCCACTCCCCATCCAGTACAGGCTTCAGCCCAACCCTAAGTGCACTCAGCTGTCCAATTAAGCAGCCAGAAGTAGGTGGTTGAGTTTCACAGACGAGGCTGTCAGTGGGAATCTGGCTTCAGACGCTGCTGGAGTCTCCTGGAAGCCAAGCTCTGGTAATTACAAAATCTGTGTTGTTTGGCCAGGCTGTTAGAGCCTAGACCACGGTAGTGAGGGAACTAACTGTGTCTAGCTAGCAGCCTGCCAGGCTTAGGACTTTGTTTTGTGGTTTGGTTTATGTTTGCTGCTGTGGACTTTAATAAAAACTGGTTGGCGCCAGTTTACACCAGTTCTGCTGTCGGTGCTTGGACTCTTTTATGCCACTCCGTCTACCCGAGACGGCGATCCCAGAGCTATACCCCCTGAACTGGCTACAACGTGCATACAATCTCCTCACCGGAGGTGCCAGTATTCTAGGGGCTTATTTCAACTGAGCCCTAACACATGCGTGCAAGATCACCCTGGCGCAAAGCACATAATGTGATTGCTACTAGCGCATGGCGGCACGACCATGCCACCCTTTTATAGTAGCAACTACAGGGCCTGCCAGATAAGGACCCATAGGAAACTACTCCAGAACACAAGTGGTTTCAGGACCTTCCTGACGGACCAATAGGAGCTGCTGCAGTGCCTGAGCATTTGACCCCTGATCTCCAATGAGAGATCTTACTCTGGGCATGCTCAGAAGGGGAAAGCAAGGACTTTGTCCTAAAGACGTCTGCTCGCCGCTAACCAGTACTGGCTACAATAGCAGAGCCTGGAGGAGCAGCAGTAATCCTCTGCACAATGTTAGACTAGGCGAGACGCTGGGACCGACGTCTAAGCTGAGCAGAGTCCACTGCGGCCGGAGACGGATGGGAGACCGCAGCAGGGATGGCTCGAGATTCCCCTTGTGCAGAAGTGTGAACTTGACCCCTAACACCCATAGTCTGATAGCATATAATGCAGCCACCATATAGTATAATGCAGCCACACCATAGAATATAATGCAGCCACCCCATTGAATCTAATGCAGCCACCCCACAGAATATAATGCAGCTACCTCATAGAGTATAATGAAGACTCCCATAGAATATAATGTAGCCCCCTCACAGAGTATAATTCAGCCAGCCCCCATGGAATATAATGTAGCCCCCTCACAGAGTATAATGCAGCCCCCATAGAATATAATGTAGCCTTCTCATATAGTAAGGCTGGAAAAAGACATTTGTCTATCCTGTTCAGCCTATGTTCTGTCAGAGTAAATCCCCAGCCCATGCTCCATAGAATATAATGTAACCCCCACCCTCTCCCCATAGAGTATTATCCAGTCCACAGTCCAGTACTCACTTACTGATATATTTAAAACACACACACAATCCTCACCTCTCCTCGTTCCCCGCGCTGCTCCAGGCTCTACTCCAGTCTCAGCAGCTGCACTGACGTCTGCCTGGCACACAGCGGGTACACGATGAAATGACATCATTGTGCACCCGCACTGTCAGATGCAGAGCGGAATGATGGGAGAAGGAGCGTCACATGATGCTCTCTCTATGATGCCGATACAGTTGAATGTCGGGGGTCAGCACTGGCGCCAGGCAGGCCCCCCTGACTCACAGTCCCCACAGTGGCCATATGGTGTGCCACTAATAGCAGCATCCCACTGGCTGGGTGCCCCTGAGGGAGCGGAGGCCCTAGGCAGCTGCCTAGTCTGTCTGCCACTAATGCTGGCCTGCTCAAAGTTGAAGATTGAATGTGAAGAAACCAGATTGAATCTTAATTTCCCAGACAACCATGTTTTTGTAAACCCACAAGAATTGACTTTTATCTGCATATTGGCTTGTGGATTTAAGTGTTTATGTCTGGTTGGTCAAGAAGACAATCTTGCAAGCTGATATACTATTTAACATACTGTGTAAGTCTGTAATAGTGACTTGTACATAGTGGGTGTATATCTTTGTCTATTGATGTGTACTGATATGCTAATTGTGTATTGTATTATGAACTAGTTTGTTGACTTCTAAAGTAAAGAGGGAAAAGAATGTAGGCTGAGCTGAAGGACACTGGGTAAATCTAAAAATAGATCACCTGCCTTGGGTATTAAAAGACTCCAGAGACAGAGAGAGCTGTTCAGTTCAGTTCTCATCTCATCACACAGAGCTACCAGTTGGCCATTCTGCACAATACTCAACGGACAAGAGACAGGACTGCAGCCAATTCATCATGGCACCATCATGAGGGACACGGATCTATGATTCTATGGGAATCAACCTAGGAGTTTTCGGCTACGGTTGGAAGGACACAGATCTGATCCAGTGACCATCTCTGAACCATGGACATGTTTGGAGAAAGCAAGGTTTTGGGACCCGCTGGTCGCTTGGTTCCATGGAGGTGGTCGGATAAGCCAGGTGGTGACCCTTGTGTCAACTGGCTTTGTACCTTGTATGGACAGTTTGGACTTTCACCTCCCTGCGCTTGTCGTTATAGCTTCTCTGTTTGTATATCACAGGTGGAATAGCAACCCTGGGAGCTGTGATTTAGTGGCAACTGCTTTGGGCCTACTGTGGACTCTATGGACTGTTCTCGGTCATCTCCCTACGCTTGTCAATATCTCTTCTCTGTGTGTATATCACAGGTGGAATATCGACCCTGGGAGCTCTGACGTAACATCTACCATTATCCAGGTGAGTCAGCGGAAGGGTTTGGCTCTGTAATATGCACCATGTTGGGGTAATCAACAAGAGAGGAAAGATAAGCCCACATGAAAAGGGAGCACCTCAATTGTATACTTATAAATAGCACTTTATTGACAAATATCAAAAATCAGAATACAGACAAAGGACACAATTTAAAAACATTAAAAACACATCAAAAGAGACCTACTAGCCATCTAGCCATGCCTTAATGTGGAGGCAAATCTCAACACTAAGAACAGGAAGCAGTCAAAAGGTAATTAAAATTAATATTTATTGAAAAAATAGTTAAAACCTGAAATAGGGCACAACGGGAATGCAAACTAACAGTGTGCGCAATGTAATGGGGCCATATGAACAAGCAGCGATAAACAAAAGGGTAGACAAAGTCAACAAAGTCAACCCTCAGGGCCCCCTGAGGAAGGAGTTTTTTGAAACTCCGAAACGCGCGTCGGGGCGGCCATCTGTCCAGCGGCGTATTCACATTTCTGGGTATGATTTACATTTTCATTATGTCTGCTATGAGCCACCTTGTGGGTATGCTTTATATGTCCTGGTACTTACCGTTACATTTCTAGGGGCATGTATACTGCTCTCATATCCTTGCATTATATTGTCACTCAGCAATGCTGTAATTATTTGGTGTCTGCTATGAGCCACCTTGTGGGTATGCTTTATATGTCCTGGTACTTACCGTTACATTTCTAGGGGCATGTATACTGCTCTCATATCCTTGCATTATATTGTCACTCAGTAATGCTGTAATTATTTGTTGACTTTGTCTACCCTTTTGTTTATCGCTGCTTGTTCATATGGCCCCATTACATTGCGCACACTGTTAGTTTGCATTCCCGTTGTGCCCTATTTCAGGTTTTAACTATTTTTTCAATAAATATTAATTTTAATTACCTTTTGACTGCTTCCTGTTCTTAGTGTTGAGATTTATCTATTGCAGTTGGTATATCTATATCCAATATTATATACATGTTATTTTTATTATATAGAGATTATACATATATAATCTACATCTATCATTTTTCATGTATAACATTGGTTCCAATATCATCTTTTGTCTTAATGTGGAGGCAATAGCAACCCACACAGCAAAAAGTAACCCCAACAAAGAAAATACAAAGGTGCAAACAAAGCCCCCACAGAATGATGTCTGATGTCTTAGATAACGATGCGTTAAGGAAAACACCATATAGAACAACCTAATATAGTTGTAAAGGACATGATATATACATACATCAACAAAGTACCATATGGCTATTTCATTCCCTGAGGAAGCCACATTCGTGTGGCGATACGCGTGGTAACCTATCCCACACCCCCTCTTTTGGTGTTCCCCCTTGGCTACCACTGTTTAGACAGACTGGCTCAGCACCTATACAACGCAGTGTGCCTGATATTAACTTTTTTTTTGCCTTATTCTGTTGCTACTTAGCTCTATGCTTGAATTCATTTCTTCAGGTTTTTCTTGTTACAAGACGTCATTTTGGGCCCATATAGTGTGAATACCTGATAACACACTGCGGAGAGGGATCTGGGGAAAGACAAATGACGCAGGCGCAATAGTCTTCTGACAGTTCCCGGGCAGCGCGCACTGAGCATGCCCGAGGACTGTTACAACAGCACAGGCGCTCACAGAACAGAAATGAAAGTAAAAAGACGCTATTGGAGGCGCAGCGACGCTGAAGGAGCTTGATGGACGGCTGTGGGGAGGATGAGTCCGGGGCTGAAGTCACACCTCAGGGACACATCTAAGGTATGGGGACCTATTTTTAAAACTGAATATTTCAGTGTTGCAGGGGTCCAAAAAAAAGAGCCACCTTCACAGACTGCTGCATTAGTGCTGCTGAAGGTGGCTCTTTTACTTCAAAACGGCCAGGGGGGGTGACAAGTTCCTTTTAACAACATGCTTACCAGTACACTTGAGAATGGATGTCTATCTCTCCTTCAACCATGTGAAAGTCACTACTTCATAAAAGAATTGCCACACAGCACTTCAGCACCAAATATCTTAGCAAGTTGTGCCTACGATGATTGCATCCAGAATTGCAGCCAACAGCACCTTGGGTGTACGGTCTTCCGCAAGACGAAAGAAGATAATCGTACAGCAATATCATTTGAAGATAGACTGTTCCTAGAGATGATGGAGCAAGGAATGGTGCAGGACAAAACTAAGAGCTGGATTGCACCTCTATCCTTTATGCCTCAAAGACAACACTTGCCTAACAACAGAGAACAAGTTTACAAATGATTTGTCTCCCTCAGGCACAACTTTCGCAAGAAACCAGAGATGAAACATAATTTCTTTACCTTCATGGAGAAAATATTTAAGAACGGTCATGCAGAGTTAGCACCTACACTTCAAGTCTCGAAAGAGCGCTGGTACCTGCCTCTGGAGTGCATCACCCGAAGAAGCCAGGTCAGATCAGAGTAGTATTTGATTCGAGTGCCAAGTATAAAGGTGTTTCACTGAATGATATCTTGTTATCAGGCCCGAATCTGAACAACAAACTTTTAAGGCTTTGTGCCCACATTGTAGAATTGAAGCAGAATTTTCATCAGCAAATCCGCACTCACTTGCCCGGGAAAACGCATGCGGATTGATTAATTAATTAATTAATTAATGCATGTTTGATGCATTTTTGACGCGGTTTTCATGAGTTTTTCAGGCGTTGTTTTCAAATCAAGTCTAGGGCGGCAGAATCATCGTGATTCTGCAAAATTAATGAACATGCTGCGTATTTTTCCGCAATGCGATTCCGCTGCAGAAAAATACGCAGCATGGGCACAGCAATTGCGGAATGTAGTTAAAATGAATGGAATGTGTTTTGTAAGCGTTTTTTAAGCATTTCCGCAGTGGCAAGACCGCTGCGGAAACGCTTAAAAAACGCAACATGTGCACTAAGCCTAAGAGTGCTTCGAGAAACTTCGTGGTATGTCACAGATCCCAAAGATGGCAAATTTTCCATATGACTGATTCAGCAGAGATCCACCTTTCATCAACATCGATCTAGATGTTTTTGGTCCTTGGTCTGTGGTTGTCCGGCAAACCACAGGAGGCCACGCGAATGGGAAATGATGGGCAATTATGTTCACTTGTCTGTCCATTAGAGCTGTCCACATAGAGGTAATCGAATCTATGGATATGTCATGCTTCATAAATGCTCTCTAGCGTTTCATAGCCATCAGAGGACCCGTCATGTTACTGTATATTACCTCATATTACTGTGTATTGCATACCATCTGTATTTTTATGTAGTTATATATCCTGTAATGTTCCTGTTATTGCATCCTATAGTTTCACCCTTTCCTGTCACATCTACAATCAATAAAAGAAGGTTACAACTTATAGCCTCTTTTCTTAAAGAAGACAGGGGGTTTAGCTACATGTCTCACTACATGCCGTGCTAATGTGTATGAGGACAGTATATGCAGCTATAGGCTAATCTTTAGGTGAACTGTCAGGCAGGTATGGTGGTATTCATCGGGCCCCCGTGTGCCATAGCAACCCATCAGCACCAGAAAATTATGTTGTTGGGAGGAAAGGGTTTGGGGACGGCGGCATGGAATGAAGCCCCACCACCTGTTCTCATACTTTAGATGAAACTGTCAAAGATTGACAGTGGCATTCAAGCAGTTAACAGAAACAGGTAGAGCTTAGCTTCACACACTGCTAGCAGGAATGATACAGGTTCAGATTCTTAGCCTGCATCAAATATGGAGATCTGACATTGGACATACCAGTGTATTCAAAGTTAGTAAAGGGTTAAGGAATGTCTTGGATTATCTGCATAATAATGAAATGGATATGCAGCGTATCTGTGCATAGCAAGCTGTCAAAAGTGTCAGGGTGTCTTTATAGCCACCAATTACAGTAAAGTGAATACTCACTCCATGCACACCCCATGACTGAAAGCCAGCGGCTACCGGAAGAAAATAAGTTCATTTTCTCCTAGTTGCTGAACTTTGTCAGGCGGCCAGGCAGCATTGCAATGCTATTTACCTACAGATTACTGTAGCTTTAATACTAATTGACAGAAGATGTGACTCATGAAAGTTGGGCTTTGATTTATCCTCAGCAAGAAATACATGTAATGAGGGACAGAGGGCACGACGATTGACCAAACCATTGTATCATTTTTAAAAGTCTAGAAAAAATGCAATAGCAAAAAAAACATTTTATTACATTCTTCACTTCAAATACCATAATTCAGTCTGAATTTAATTACCGGTATTTCTTTGAAAAATGAAGTTCCCTGAAAAAAAAAGTCTCAAGAGCTCTTGTTCATTGTTTGATTTGAATGCAATCGGAAATACATGTGAAATCTAATAGTAGCTTAATCAGGAGAATCTTATAAAATAGAGTACCACCTCTGATATTGGTAAGATCTGCTATCTTAAAGAATAGTGCAATTACTGTGAT
This sequence comes from Oophaga sylvatica, assembly GCA_033576555.1. Classification (NCBI taxonomy): domain Eukaryota; kingdom Metazoa; phylum Chordata; class Amphibia; order Anura; family Dendrobatidae; genus Oophaga; species Oophaga sylvatica. Next base: position 302,213,852 of record JARQOD010000004.1, on the reverse strand, counting down.
GTGGAAGAAGAACAAAAAGAGAACTAATTCAGCTGGAGAGCCTGGATCCTTTATCACCAGTGAACCTCTTCTGTCAGTGCTTTTCTATCAGGTCAAGGATTAAATGTTCTGGGAAATTGAGTTACATATCCCAAAAGGTGTTCTGCGCAAGAGGAGTTTTTACACGTTAAAGACTTACTATGTGGGAGATTGCACAGATGCTGTTAAGATCACAGTCTGTATAAGGAATTTCAATTGCCTTCTACTGCAGCTCAGGAGCTGATAAGTGTTTAGAAGTCATTCTGTTAAATCACTGATTATTGCCTACTGTAAAGTGTATGTAAGGCATGAAATAAATCCTAAAATAACAGAAATAGGTATAATTTATAACAGTATTTAGGAGAAACTTCCAGCAATATATATCAGGCTAACTAGCTGCTCAATAATATCAAGCTTAACATTCGTACAGACAAACATATTATCTGTCCAAGAGCAATCTGGCAAAACATTGTATCGCACTCGGACCAATGTTATTCTATAGGGCTGGGCACATGTCCGATTTTTGATATCGCTGCATGCCCGAGTTTGAGCTAATATTCTGATTGCACTTGTCCATGCAAGTCAATGAATCCATGGAAACAATTGGATTGCACTCGGATGATTTCTGAGTGCAGTCCAATTTCCACACACTGACAGAATGGAGAAGATGGAGAAATTGTTTCCCCATCTTCTAGTCACACTGTGCTATGATTCTTCATTAGAGCACGCTTTGATAACACTCTGATCAGAGTGTGATCTGCCTAATCAGCCCGATTCTCTTCAATGAAAGAATCTATGGCCATCTGAACCTGCCCATAAAGCACATATGTCAAACGCATGGCCCACCGGATGAGCATATTTGGCCTGCAACACATGTACAAACAAACAGTCAATCCTTGAGTGTGTTGTGGCTGTCTTACACACAGTCAAGGCACAAAGTTCCACAGGCAGCAAAACAACCCCAAAGCATCTTTGAACCTCCACCATATTTGACTGTGGGTACTGTGTTCTTTTCATTGTAGGCATCATTCCATTTTCAGTAAACAGTAGAATGTGCTTTACAAAAAAGCTCTATCTTGGTCTCATCTGTCCACAAGATGCTCTCCCAGAAGGATTTTGGCTTACTCAAATACATTTTGGCAAACTGCAGTCTAGCTTTTTTATGTCTCTGTGTTAGCAATGGGGTCCTCCTGGGTCTCTTGCCGTAGCATTTCATTGTATACAAATGTCAACGGATAGTTGACACTGACACTGATGCACCCTAAGCTGGCAGGACAGCGTGAATTTATTTGGAACTTTATTGGGGCTGCTTATTCACCTTCCTGCATTGCAACCTTTCATCAAGTTTTCTCTGCCGTCCACATTAAGGACGATTAGCTACAGTGCCATGGGTTGTAACTTCTTGATTATGTTGGTTCTCAAGTCCTCAGACAGTTCTCGTCTCCTCTTTCTGTTCTCTATGCTTAGTGTGGTACACGCAGACACATAATGTAAAGATTGAGTTAACTTCTCCCCTTTTTTTTCTGGTTTCAAGTGTGATTTTCATATTGCCCACACCTGTTACTTGCTACAGGTGAGTTGGAACGAGCATCATATGCTTAAAACAAATTTATTTATTTGCAATTTTGGAAAGATGCCAACAATTTTATCCATACCATTTTTGTGGTTTTGTGTGAAATTATGTGCAATACTCTGCTTTTGTGTTGATCCAATACACGCACAGGAAAGAAGTATGTGTATAACAAAACATAAGTGATTGCAATAATATTTTTGGAGAAATATTTCATTTTCTGGAACAATTTCAAGGGTGCAAACACATTCGGCGATGACTGTATAAACTGATCAACAGTTTTACATGATTCAATGTGCCGTTTATTTATTCTGTTCCATTATATCTCTATGCCAATGCCTGTAATCAAAGTGGTCCATTGAGACCTAGAGCTTAGTGAATCGACCTTAGCAGGTGTGCCATAACAGAAACTGACTAAGGCTGGGTTTACATTGCGTTATGGCAGTCCATCTAACGGATTGCGTTACAACGTGACATTAACGCGAGGTAACGCATCCGTTAATGCACCCATAGATTGCCATAACGTAGCGCATTGCTAACGCATGTCATAATCGGCATGCGTTAGCGATGTGCCATCATGCTGTGACGGACCCTCGGACGCGGTCTGCAGCGTTCGAGGGTCCGTCACTGCTGACGCAGATGGAGCAACTGCGCTAGCGCGATTGCATAATCAAAAAAAGGCAGTTGCATTAGGCAGTCCATTTAACGCATGCGTTGAAAGGACTGCCCTAACGCAATGTGAACCCGGCCTAAGGCTTAGTTCACATGTACATAATAGACTCAATTCAGAGACCCCATCATGGATTCTATCATTTTTGGCAAGAAAAATAAAGCTGTATGATATGTGTCCTATAAAATCATGGACATTAGACGTTCTATTAGGATTCATTGGTCAATGAGGGATCTGGCACTGTGTTGTGGTTTCAGTTTATGACTACAATTATATATTTGTTCTGATGGGAAAAGGGTTAATGAGCCTGTGTATTTAGGTGACTACCTGCAGGCTTTAGAGAGTGCTAGAAATATTAAGTAGAACATGCTGGTGAGATACTAAGTATTCTATGAAGTGAAAGTTACCTGGAGGCAAGCAGGTTCTGTCAAGTGTGAAATCACAATTAACATAACAAGTGTTTTGTAAGTGAGCAGAAGCTGCTGCAAATTACATTCTGCTATAAGCCCATTCCAGCATAGCATTGAACTGATCATGATTACTGGACCAAAGCCTAAATTAAAATAACATTAATAAAACATAATTGATTGTGTCTTCTAAATTGCACCTCTGTTTTTTATTTTAAATTGCTTGTATAATTCTGGATGCTTTTATTTCTCAGCCTATAGGTGCCTGGAGTTATCAAGTGTGATGGTTTCTTATTATTTTAATCATTGTTTTATTAGTCTTTTGTTTTGTGACTGTTATTAGGAATATAATTTAACCAAGGACGGACATTGACAGCTTGGGGCCCCTGCGCAAGAAATGTGTCTGGGTCCTCCTCTCTGCCTGGGATGCCACTTATGATGAGGGCAATTTGGCAATAGGACCCCAGGAGCCTTGGGCTAAGAGCAACAGGTCAGATTGCCCTCATTATTATCGTAAAAACCAACCCGAATCATGCTCTCTAGGGTCTCGGCTACCCCGGTAGCCAAGACCACAGGGAAAGTCCGACTCTGGGGGGGCGCTATATACTTTCTCCACAGCGACATTAATTAACGGCGCTGTGGTTTAAGTACCCTTAATTACCGCCGTTAAAAGGCGTATCGGCGGTCGTTAAGGGGTTAAAGAGCCAGGTTGATTTTTCTATTCTTTACAATTACAGTATCATACATGAACCTAAGACAAATATGTTCACACACATACATAGACTTACACCGTACATATATATATGCACATATATGCATACACCTATACCGTATACACACACATACATACATATATGCCGTACATACATACACATATATTGTACATACTGTGGTGTAGTGACACCTGATGCAGCTAGGGGGCACTGTGTATGCTCCTCGAGGTATGCATGGAAGCATGGTTTGTGTTGTGGTGAAGGACCTATGATGAGGTCATGATCAGGTGACCTAACCATGTGATCCTGACCTCACCGATGTTATGTGTATCAAAAGGACCTGTGATGAGGTCATGATCAGGTGACCTAACCATATGATCCTGACCTCACTTATGGGTGGGGTTACACCTATGTAATGGAGTTTGTTTTGCACCTGTGAGAGAGTGTGTGGGAGTCTGCCAGTGTGGACAGATTTCCATGTTTCCATGTGGGACATGACAGAGAGGTCTCTGTGACTGAGGAGTGAGGCTCCAGGCAGGAGCTGAAGTACTGAAGATTTGCATTGCCTGTGACTGTGAGGTTTATGCTGTAATAAACCTGATGATTTTTGGATAAGAAAAGTGTCTCCTGATTACCTCTGAAGCAGCCGAGTGAGTGAAACCTTACAATTGGTGGAGGATGCGGGCAGCGACCCAAGGAGCACATGTTCCAGGACTGGGAATCAGGAACCAGAGGAGGAACAGACGGTCTGTGAAAACCGTGAGTGTGACCAGTGGTCACGAATAAACTGTGCATTGATGTTTATATGTGGTGCCTCTGAAGATAAGAGGTATCTGAAGAAACTGTTAAGCAGTGGTGACAGACAGGAGTCTGTGTTATGTGACCGGGGTCATTGAGAAGTAAGCAAAAAGCATGCTGAGAGGATACCTCAGAGGAGGTGTCCGGAAACCTGCGTGGCCAACAGGTAACAGACAGGAGTCTGTGATGTACTGACGGGTCAGTGAGACTGTTTTTTCCTTTGTGAGATATCTCTGTGAGAAGAGGTGTCCGGAAAATCTCTCTGGCTGAGAGTGGTGACAGACAGGAGTCTGTGTTGTGCTGACGGGTCAGTGAGAAACTGTTTTTTTTTCTGGAACATGTGTGAGGTGTTTGCTGTGGCTCGTGGAGTCATGAAGGTGACAAGCGGCTGGCTGTGACTCGTGGGGTCACGAAGGTGACAAGCGGCAAGACAGCGCAGCGTGCAGAGACTTGTGGTGGCAGGAGCTACAGTGACTGTTGCAGCAAGAGGTTCTGCAGCAGCCGGAGCTGCAGTGGCAGCCACAGCAGCTTGGGAGTAGCATCTGGAGGTGCTGGTTGTTGGTGGCTGCAACGGAAGCGGTAGCAGTACCACCAGGAGCTGGTGTGGTAAAGAGGACAGTGTGAACCGAGGCACACGGATTCTTAAAGGGCCGGTACACGCCCTGGGTGGAAGACACTGTCTGAGGGTACTGTGTGGACTGGGGCCTGTGGGAGCCGTGGTGTGTACCCCAGTGATGGGTGGTGTCCCAAAAGGGGGGCGGCAACCCAAAACAGGGATGGTTACCCCAAAGGGGGTGGAGTCCCAAAAGGGGGCGGTAACCCAAAAAGTGAGATTGTGGCCCGAAAGGGGGTGGAGTCTCAAAAGGGGGTGGTAGCCCAAATCAGTAAAGTTGCCCAAAAGGGGGCGGAGTCCCAAAAGGGGGTGGCACCGGTTTCCTCAATGGACATATCTGAGGAACAGCGGTGTGGGTGTTATACGTATTCCGCATGTGGCATAGACTTCCCGTTTGATAACAGCCCACAGGTGTGTACGGTAATGTTACATAGGGAAGGAGTCTCTGGACAGTTGGACTCAAAGAGTCAGGTGACTCTGAAAGGAACTCCGCTAGTTCTCTGTCTGACCGAGAAAAAAGTCCAGGTGTGCTGCATCCACGGGCTCATTGTGGACTATTTGGTAGACAGGGTGACGCTTGAGATGTCCACAAGTGTCGAGGATCAAGATGGCAGTATACCACTGAACGTATTGTACCCCTATGAGAGGGCACGGGACTTTGTATTTTTTGAAAATGCATGGGAACTTGATAAGTGTGTTGTTGTTTAGAGGAGGGAGCCCCATCACAGCAGGCGGCTGTAGTGGTTCCTTGACGTGTGAAGTGTGAAAAGGAGGTAAACCCTAATAGCGATAGTCCCGAGCCCAGGTGACCAGAAGAAAGTGTGGGTCAGACCAACTCGGGGACTTGGAGGTGACGAGACGTGTGACCGTGGTAAACGGTTTAGCTCTAGCGCAGGGGTCTGACACCTGTCTAGGTGGGGACGTGCTGTTCCAGGATGACAGGGGGAGTGGGAGTGACTCCTGTGCAGACTGTGACTCGACCGCAAGGGAAAGCGAGTGCAGTAAGGTGGAGCCAAGTAAAAATGGTAGATCTTCCTCTCGCCGCAGGGGCCGCGGAAAGGCGGGACAGGCTACAGCCTCTAAGAAGAGAAATGATGAGGAAGAGTCAGGGTCAGGTACCGGTCAGGTTACTGTCCTTGATAAAGAGGCCACGTTATCTCTGACAAATCCCAGCACAGAGGTAGGGCTGGAGGTAGAACAGACCTGTAGTAGATCCACATCTGCAATGCCCGGAAAGGGTGAAATGGCTCAGTATGATGAAGGCTCCAGGGTACCGGAGGTAGAGCTGTTGAAAGAAACAGTAAAAGAGGCAGTTGAGCAAGAAAGGGTCCTGAGACGAATAATTGAGCACAGAATAGAGGAGCTGGAGAGGGAAGTCTCTAAGCTCAGAGATCATCTGTCAGCGTGTCATAGTATGAACAAGGCCCTATGGAAAGATATGGAGGTGCTCAGAGAGACCCAGGAGAAGCATCAGCAGGAACTTCTCCGGAGGGAGGATGAGTGTCGCGGCTTGGCAGAGGAGCGAGATAAAGTTCTTCGTAAGCTCAAGATGGAGAAAGAGACTAATGCCCAGCTCCAGAAATCCATGGGAGACGAAGTACAGCAAGCAAAGTGCCACACAGATGGCCACACAAGAAATGCTGAGGTCTTGGAGAACTGCGCTGATGCTCAGGAGGAGGAGGTCCAACAGCATGTTCAGGAAAAGGAGACATCGCTTTTCGAGTGTATGATAGAGGTACCGAAGACATGCAAGAAGCTTGTGCCAGTGAGGATGTACATGAGGCCTTTAGAAAAGCGGTAGAAGCATGTAGTGTGAACTGGGTGCCAGAGATGAAACAGTTAGTCATACTGTCGACTAAGGAAGTCACACTGAAGCGAGTGGCTGTCCTGAGAGACATGCACCTACATTGTCTCCGCACAAAGCAACTGATCCTGTTGAGAAATCACGAAGCCACTCAACGTTTGGAGCAAGCAAGAAAGGCTCAAAGTCAGCTTGGATTAATGGAGGACATCATTCAAGTGCCCAGAGGTCTGGTGAAGAAAGTCATCGGAAGACTTGGGAAAATGATGCAGGAGATGGTGAATAAGTCCGGTGTGACGAGAGTCAGGATTCCGGCTGATGACGAAGTCCAGGTCGTGGGTGAAGACACGATGGTTCCGTTCCTCGTTGTCGGATCCAGGGAGAGCCTTGGGAATATCCGGATGCTCCTGGAGTATCGTATGTCCTACCTGAGAGAAGTAGAGCAACTACGACTTGAGAGGGACCAGGTCAACAGGAACCTGCAGAAAATAGAAAGAAGATGGCCTCCACCTTCAACCCGTGATAGGAGAGAGGAGAAGAGATAGAAGTAGTGATGCCTCAGTTAGCTCAGTGATGAGTGACTTAAACAGGAGAACCTATAGTGGAAAAAATGAAAAGAACGCAGACCAGACAGGACGTATGGGGGCAAGTGAATTGCGACGCCGTACTGACCGCTGGGGAGGCGGGTGGTCTGACAGAGGGCCCGACTTAGCCAGACGGTTTGACTGGCAGAGACGACCAAGAAGGATCTCTGGTCGGGTAATAAGTGTTCAACCCCACAAGTTTGAACAGAGGGGGAGGTATGTGGTGTAGTGACACCTGATGCAGCTAGGGGCACTGTGTATGCTCCTCGAGGTATGCATGGAAGCATGGTTTGTGTTGTGGTGAAGGACCTGTGATGAGGTCATGATCAGGTGACCTAACCATGTGATCCTGACCTCACCGATGTTATGTGTATCAAAAGGACCTGTGATGAGGTCATGATCAGGTGACCTAACCATGTGATCCTGACCTCACTTATGGGTGGGGTTACACCTATGTAATGGAGTTTGTTTTGCACCTGTGAGAGAGTGTGTGGGAGTCTGCCAGTGTGGACAGATTTCCATGTTTCCATGTGGGACATGACAGAGAGGTCTCTGTGACTGAGGAGTGAGGCTCCAGGCAGGAACTAAGTACTGAAGATTTGCATTGCCTGTGACTGTGAGGTTTATGCTGTAATAAACCTGATGATTTTTGGATAAGAAAAGTGTCTCCTGATTACCTCTGAAGCAGCCGAGTGAGTGAAACCTTACAATACATACACACATATACATGTTGTACATGTATACCATACATACACACATACCATACATACATAAAAACACATATACATAGACATATACCATAGATACATATAGATACACACAGATATACACACATATATAATACATACAGATATACTGCACGTAAATACACACACATAAAGAAATACACAAATACCGTACATCCAGACACATACACAGATACACGCACATATATACATAAACATACTTAAAACATATACACACACGGACACACACATATATACACACACATACATACATAAACACACACATACATACACACACACATATACAAACACACATACTAATCTATGATATCAGGTGTTCAGATGAGCCATGGAGGAAGTCTGCCACATAGTTCAGAGATCAGCAGGAGGGGGCTGCAGAAACCACTGTGGGGGATGGGGACACAGTAGAGAGGACTGATATCAGCTCTCTGTTGCTTCCCTGATGTCCTGTGCAGGGGGATTCCCTCCCCCGAACCTCTTCTCTGTGAGAAGATGCTGCTGGGAATGGAACAGTGGAGGGTGCTGAAGAACCACTGTAAGTCCTGCTGTAAGTTCATTCACTATTGTCCCACTATTGTCCCAAAGGTGCTGTGCAGCCTGGGGCCCTGACTACAGGTGAACACTCACCATTGGGGCACGTCATGCAGGAGAACAGAGACGGCAGCCAGTGAACGCTCTCTCCAGTCTGGCGGGGAAAGAGCTCTTTGGCTAGTGTCTCTCTCCCCGCATGACATGCCCCCTTTTTCAATTACTGCACTCAGTGCACCACTCTAGCCGGCTCTGGGTATCCACATGATTATAGTTGGAAGTCAGAGGGGCACAGTGCTACTTGACATCGGATCCCTCTCACTCCCGCCTGTAATTTTGACTGAGTGAACCCATAGCGGCTTTGTGGTCTGACACTATAGGTAGTGCGGCCCTGCCAGCAAGGGTCCCTCTCGACCTCCGGGCCCTGATGCAGTTGCATCGGCTGCACCAGCGCTATGTCCGCCCTTGCGTTTAACTATTTAATTTATAGGCCTTTTCTCATAAGTTAAACCAAAGGAAATAAAGATGTACAAAAAAAAATCCCCAAATCATACCAAACTTAATATATTTGGTTTCCCCAATGTATAACATTGAATGAAAAAACTAGAGACTATTTTCATTGTATGGCTTTGCTGAATGCTATTGGCAAGTCCCAAAGGAAAACAACGGTAAAAACTATATCACACATATTACTATTTGGCAGCTTATCTTGAGGGCAGGTGAACTCTTGGGGTCCTAATCTTATTACACCAAAATATATCTCTAAATTGTTTCCAATACAATACAGAATCAGGACTATTTATATCCTATTAATCATTGTTCAGCAGTACACACAGACACCTCTTTGTCATTGCTGCATACCCTACAAAGACCGTGTCTGGTTTGATTAATAGCATGTGTTACCTGCAAATGCACTTTGCTTTTCTGTTTCCCACCATGAACCTAGAAATCCACATGGATTTAGAAACATTACAGAAAAGACAATATCAGAAATGATGTTAAGGAACAATCAAATGCTCCAAGAGCCCAGCAAACTTCAGCACTAATGCATTTTATGATAAAGATACAACCCAGATCTCCTTCAGTATAGCAATTATTTTAGCAGGTTTATAAGCAGAGACAAGATAATGTTTAATGGATACAGTTTAGTGGGTGTTTATAACAGGCTTTATTATAGAGGATTGGTTTAATAATGTATGGTGACACTATCTGGGGATCCATCTTGTCCTATCCATTGTAATGATCACCACCAGAATCATTTAAGGTATGCAGTTCAGTTAATTAGCATTTTAAAATGCATTCCCAGCAATTTTCAGAATTCAAGAAAATTATTAGCAATTTATAGAATGGTAATACCACCCATAGAGTATTATAAAACAAGTAACTCATATGGGACTTAACATAATTTCATAGGGCATAAAACTGGAACTCCATGCTATAAAAAGTAATAGAGAAAGAATAAATGAATATTGTGTTGTGCAAGACAGTGATGGCCTACTAAGTAAATACTCAAGATGTCAACTTGCACTGTATTTGCATAACATAGCTGGAAATGATCTTCAAAAGCAGAGTCTAGAGTTAAGAATATACTAGGAGAAGTTTGGAAGAAACATAGTTAAGATCAGGGGCAGACAGCCGTAGATTCTCTCATCCGAGAGCATCCGGATGATTTTGCAAATGGCACTGTGAGCAAATTCTGATCAGAGTGTGAACACTGTGTGATCCGTTTGTCTTGGATGAGAAGAAGATGGAGAAAAAATGTCTCCATCTTCTCCATTCTGTCTGTCTTTGGAAATCGAAATGCATTCAGATGTCATCCCAGTGCATTCCAATGTTTTCAACTCCTTCATTTGATGTATGGGGTACATCATGGCGATGCGGGCACAAAAAACTTGATCCAAAATGTTCCCAACAAAAGCTTCAACTCAATCCACAAAAAAGCCACTCAGGCTTGTCATCTTTTAATGGAAATATGGGGGCTTCCTCATTATTGGTAGCACAAGCACTCTGGAAAAGCATTCTGGAAAAACGCTATGACTCCTCTCACCCAAAATATATCCAGCAAATTCTGCACTCCAAAATTCTAACACCTCCTTTTCTTCTAAGCCCCATAGTATGCCTAAACCACATTTATCGTCCACATGATTGACATTTCTGTAGTGATGGGAGCCCGCCTAATTTACAGGGTCCATGTCTCCGGAAGCATAAACTGGGCACAATGTATGGGCACTACCACGTACTGGACACTACAATGTATGGGCACCAAAATGACAGAATTGTAATGTTCACTTAATGACATCCACTACTGCTTGCTTCTAGAGAACACATGGAGTCAAAATCATCACTGCACCTGTAGATAAACTGCCAGAATGTTCTAATTTCAAAAATGGGGTCAGTTGAGAGGGTAATTCTGCTCTTCTGGCACCTAGGAGTTCTGCATATGGTGTCTGCAAACTATTCTACAAAAATTGTTCATTGAGTATTGCCACGTTCAGCAGAAATTGCGTGACAAATTTTGTTGCCAGTTTTCATTATTTCACGATGTGAAAATGTAAAATATGGGGCTAAAACAAAAATGTTGTGGTAAAAATGTAACCATTTCCAATGGAATAAAATTTTGTGACATGCCTGTGGTGTCATATTGATCACTGCCCTCTTATATGAATTCATTGAGAGGTTATATACAAAGCGACAAAGGAGCACTAAAACCCATAGTAAAAAATTGAATATTTTATTATATTAAACAGCAATAATAATTTGTATATCACATATATATAAAAAAATCAATATAACAAATTACAGCACTAATAAAGGTCACAAACAGATAAAATCTGACATTTGTTCAAAATTCAGTTACTGGACCGGGGTTCTAAATAGTCACCGCACATAGAGACTCACAGAAAATAGCGATTAAATCTATTTCTAATCCAAATCGCAAAAAATAATAGCGTATTATTCTGCGTCTCAATGCCTATTGCGTTCTAAATAAATAGTCCAGCAACCCCGACGCGCGTTTCGCGTGGGCTTTCTCAAGGGCTGTACAGCCCTTGAGAAAGCCCACGCGAAACGCGCGTCGGGGTTGCTGGATCTGACTATTTGATCTGGACATATCAGGGTAAGACAATTTATTTAGAACGCAATAGGCATTGAGACGCAGAATAATACGCTATTATTTTTTGCGATTTGGATTTAGAAATAGATTTAATCGCTATTTTCTGTGAGTCTCTATGTGCGGTGACTATTTAGAACCCCGGTCCAGTAACTGAATTTTGAACAAATGTCAGATTTTATCTGTTTGTGACCTTTATTAGTACTGTAATTTGTTATATTGATTTTTTTATATATATGTGATATACAAATTATTATTGCTGTTTAATATAATAAAATATACAATTTTTTACTATGGTTTTTAGTGCTCCTTTGTCGCTTTGTATATAATCTATTTTGGAGTATACCCCCCTTTTTTATATTTTTAGGTAGTAATTGCCATTATATAATTTTCTGGTATTTTTCTAAATTCATTGAGAGGTGTAGTTTGTAAAATGTGCTCATTTATGAGGGTTCTGCTGTTCTGGCACCTCAGGGGCTCTTCCATTGGGTCATGACACTCGCAAACCATAACATTCCCTTCTGAGATTCTCACTGGGCCTGAAAAGTAGCTCCAGATTACATGTAGGGTATTGGCGCACTCAGGAGAAATTGCACAACAAACTGTGGTCCATTTTTTTCCTATTAGTCCGTGTAAAAATTAAAAACTTGGGCCTAACACAACATTTTAGTGGTAAAATGTAATTATTGTTTCTTCAACTCCCAATGGTATAAAATTCTGTGATGTACATGTGGTGTCAATATGATGACTGCACGCCTAGATTAATTCACTGAGAGATATAGTTTATAAATTGAGGTCACTTATGGAGGGTTCTGCTGTTCTGGCTCCTCAGGATCTCTACCAATATGACATGGCAACCTCAAACAATTCCAGTAAATTCTGAACTCCAATAAGGAGCTCCTTCTCTTCTGAGCTTTGCACTGTGCCTCACAAGTAGTTTTTGACCACAAATGGGGTATTGGCATACTCAGGGGAAATTGTGTTACAAATTGTGTGGTTCATTTTTTCTGATTACACCTTTTGCAGGTTAAAAACTTGGGGCCATAGCAACATTTTAGTGGAAAAAATGGTAATTTTACATTGACTAAACCCCAAGATGAATTCCTCTAGAGGTGTAGTTTCCAAAATGGTGTCACTTGTGGGGGTTTCTGCCATTTAGGCACATCAGGGGCAAACGCAACATGGCATCCACTATCTATAACAGCCAATTTTGCACTCCAAAAGTTAAATGGTGTTCTTTCACCTCCATGCACGCAAACTGTAGTTTTCCACCACATACGGGGTATCGGAGTACTCAGGAGAAATTGCACAACAAATTGTATTTATTTAGATTTTCCCCAACTTACATAGCGCCAATAACTTCACAGCTCTTTATAGACATTATTGGCACTGTACCCATTGGAGCGACACAATCTAATTTCCCCATCAGTATGTCTTGGAATGTGGGAGGAAACTGAAGCACCAGAGGAAGCCAACGCAAACACGGAGTGAACATACAAATTCCTTGCACATGTTCTTATTTATTTATTTATCATGCTTTTCTTATATAGCGCTATCATATTCCGCAGCGCTTTACATACATTATTATTGCTGTTCCCATTGGGGCTCACAATCTAAATTCCCTATCACTATGTCTTTGGAGTGTGGGAGGAAATGGAGTACCTGGAGGAAACCCACGCAAAAACGGAGAGAACATACAAACTTCTTGCAGATCTTTTTCTTGCAGTGCAAACCACTGAGCCACTGGTCCAGTTTCTCCTTTTACCCTTATGAAAAAGAAAAAATTGGGAGGAAAACCAACATTTTTGTGGGGAAAAATGTGTTTTTTCATTTTCACGGCTCAACGTTATAAAATTCTGTGAAGCACCTGTCGCGAGTGTGTCACATCCTCCTGGGAGATCTGGGGTTAGGTGAGCTTTACATACTGTGAATCACAGGTCTTCCACTTAGCCTGTGTGTTTTGTTTCTCATATTAAATGGACTTCGTTTCCTTTGGCGCTGAATAGGTTAATGACTTTGTATGCTGATTAGAGACATGCAGCTCCATCTCATAGCTGCTCCTGACTTGCCTGTTTTCTTTCTCTCTATAACACCTGGCCAGACCTTCTCATCCCTTCCTGTTAAAGCTTTACTTCCTGTCTTGCTGGAGTTGGTGTCCTGAAGTTGGAGTTTGTAGTTGCTGCTGGAGTTCATTGTTTGCTGTTTTGGGTGTATGCTTTCTCCATTATTCTGTTAGCATTTAGCATTTGGCTTGTACCTTCCTATCCTTCACTTTATTCCTTTCTATCCTTGGTGTGTGTTTTTGTTTGTAAGTTGCTTTTGTTATCCCTGTTTGTCTTACATGTATATACAATAACATATCGGTCCCGAGCCTCCTAGAGGAAGGGGAGGGAACAGCTTAGGACATTAACAGGAGTATAGTAAGGTCAGAGACTTGGGCCTCTCTACCTTTAAGATTACCCTTGGTACAAGGATAGTTACGGTCCCAGTTCCAGGGACAGTTTTAGGCCCCCCTTCCATACTGAAGACCATCACAGCTTGACATCACCCGTGGATTTAAGGGTTTCACCACACCTCTAGATAAATTCCTTGAGGGTTCTAGTTTCCCCAAAACTGGGGAAATGTGGTCACTTGTGGGGAGTTTCCACTGTTTAGGCACATCAGTAGCTCTCCAAATGCAACATGCAATCCGCTATCGATTCCAGCCAATTTTGAGCTCTAAAAGTCAAATGGTGCTCCTTTCCTTCCAAGCCCTGCGTGCATTCAAAAAGTAGTTTTCCACTCCATATGGGATATCTGCGTACTCAGCAGAAATTGCACAACAAATTGTATGGTCAATTTTTTCCTGTTACCCTTGTGAAAATGAAAAATTTGGCACTAAATCAACATTTTTAAGGGAAAAAGTACAATTTTCATTTTTTCCATACACATTGCTTTAGATTTTGTGAAGCACCTAAAGGGGTAATAAACTTACTGAATTTGGTTTTGAACACTTTGAGGGGTGCAGTTTTTAAAATGGTGTCACATTTAGATATTTTCTGTCATATAGACCGCTCAAAGTCATCTCAAATATATGTGGTCCGTACAAAAAATTTTTTTATATTTTGTCACAAAATTGAGAAATTACTGATCAACTTTTAATATTTCTGAATTCCTAAGAAAAAAATATATGCTGATGTAAAAATATACACGTGCTCAATTTATTTTGATTGGTATACCAATCTGGTTTAAGGGCATAAAAACGTAAAGTTTGAAAATTGAAAAATTTTCAATATTTTTGACAAAATTCTGATATTTTCACAATTAAACACAAAAATATTGGCCTAAATATACCAATAATATGTACAATATGTCGTGAAAAAACATTCTCAGAATCATTGGGATCTGTTGAACTGGTCAGAATTGTTGAACTGGTCAGAATTGTAAAATTTGGCCTGGTCAGGAAGGTGAAAACAGGCTGGGTGGTGAATGGGTTAACGGTGTTTGATGGGTATAAAATATCAAGTGTTGTATTCTTACTCACTTGGCTAAGGTCTCATTTAGTCATCCAATTTCCGCAAGTATGAAAAAAAAATGATGTTTTGATCAGTGCTTGATGAGTGTATGGTCAGAGTGTCATTAGTTTTTCTCATACTTGAAAAAAAAGTTTATCCACCTACTCCTTTCTGACAGTCTGTGAAAATTGGACTGCACTTGGATGTCATCTGAGTGAAGTCTTTAGCTGTAACTATTCTATAAATCAATGTATTTTGTAAAAAATCTAGACCCTTTTCTATAAAGGTAAGCAATTGACATGAGATTATGCACTTTGCCTTCAAATAACAAATGTGATTTTTAGTAACCTTTACAGCAATCATGATGCATAAGTCAGTGACATTTAGTTTTGTTCTCCATAGACAAAAGCATATTTGCAGCTTAAGTTGTATCTGAAAAGTATAATGCTGTTACTATTTGTGTTGTGTTTGCTCATAGGATGCCTAACGGAAGGAATCGTTAGTTGCTTACTTATTGAGATCTATGAAAAAAAAAATGGATTTAAGAAATTGGAGATTCAAGGCACCCCAAACCACAGGCAGCGTGAATCAGTCGCTGGCTGCATTTATTGCAGAGACAAGTCTATCTTGACAAGTAGGCCAGGAACAATGCATCTAAGATGACTGATATGTGGTAAGTCCCCAATAACTTCTCCCCGCCCTGTTCCCTGTGATTAACAGGGCTCTCCTATGTGTCTACATAGGAAGAAATCTGTCAAAGAGATTGAGAAGGGAAAAAGCCAATGTGAACCTGCCTTGGTCAAGTCAGCCAGGTGACATGGTCCCCAGCCAGTCTTTAAAGTGTGTGTTCACTAAAATGTCTCAGCTTTTCTGAGTTAAACATACACGACCGCAATAATACAACCGCTGTCTGATACATACTGCTAGTTGTTAAGGCAGCAGGAATCTTATGTCCTTAAATAGTTGGAACTGAATTCATAAATGAGTTAGCCATATCTGAATATACTTACATTTATAATCTCACAATGTATAAATTAAACAAATAATATTGCTCAAGGTAAAAAAAACAAGTTTGTAAAATCATAATTAAATAATTAGTAATCATCACTTCACTTTGGAATACCAGACCACCTGCCTGAATACGCTGACAGTGAGATGTTACGTACTAATGGTTACATTTTCATACTGTTCTTCCTATTTAATTTGATGTCCTTATGTCACATTAGTTGTATCAAAAGCTCATAATAATAATAATAATAATAATCTTTATTTATATAGCGCCAACATATTCCGCAGCGCTTTACAGTTTAACAATTTCAAAACACAAGTCATAGGTAACAACGTTAACAATACAATAATTAAAGCAAAATAAGCCGACCTGCTCGTGAGAGCTTACAATCTACAATGAGGTGGGGGAGATACAAAGTACAGGTGTATATATACAATGGTGCATTTACAATGATGGTCCAGCCATCTTGAGGGAGTGAGGGATGGATGGAGATAGTGAATGGGCTACACACACACACTTACACATAGAATGACTTTGGTTAGTGAATGTGATAGGCCGCTCTGAACAAATGTGTTTTGAGGGAGCGCCTGAAACCATGCAAATTGTGGATAGTCCTAATTTCTTGGGGTAGAGCATTCCAGAGGATTGGCGCAGCACGGGAGAAGTCTTGGAGTCGGGAGTGGGAGGTACGGATTAGTGCAGAGGTTAGTCAACGTCGTTTGCAGAGCGCAGCAGTCGGTTGGGCCGATAGATAGAAATGAGGGAGGAGATGTAGGGGGGTGCTGCACTGTGGAGAGATTTGTGGGTGAGAACCAGTACTTTGAATTGGATCCTATAATGAATGGGCAGCCAGTGTAAGGACTGGCGAAGAGCGGACGCGTCCAGTACCGATTAGCCAGATGGATGACCCTGGCTGCTGCATTAAGGATGGACTGGAGAGGGGATAGTCGAGTAATGGGGAGGCCAAGTAATAGTGCGTTGCAGTAGTCCAGGCGGGAGTGGATCAATGCTACAGTGAGGGTTTTTGTTGTTTCCATTGTGAGGAAAGGGCGGATTCTAGAGATGTTCTTTAGGTGTAGACGGCAAGAGCGGGCAAGAGATTGTATATGGGAGGTGAAGGAGAGATTGTGTCAAACATAACACCCAGACAGCGAGCCTGCTGCCGGGGTGTTATTATGGTGCCGCCCACAGAGAGGGAAATGTCAGATTTAGGGAGGTTATTAGATGGCGGGAGCAGAAGCAGTTCAGTCTTGGAGAGGTTAAGTTTCAGATAGAGAGCGGACATGATGTTGGAGACTGCGGACAGACAGTCGGTGGTGTTCTGTAGAACAGCGGGGGTAAGGTCGGGGGATGACGTGTATAGTTGTGTGTCATCGGCATAAAGATGGTACTGAAAGCCAAATCTGCTGATGGTCTGTCCAATTGGGGCCGTGTAGAGAGAGAAGAGAAGGGGGCCAAGGACTGAGCCCTGGGGTACACCGACAGTGAGAGGAAGAGGAGATGACGTGGAGCCAGAGAACGAGACACTGAAGGAGCGGTCAGAAAGATAGGAGGAGAACCAGGAGAGAACAGTGTCCTTAATACCTAGTGACTGGAGCCTAGACAGTAGGAGACGGTGGTCAACCGTGTCAAAAGCTGCAGAAAGGTCGAGTAGAATGAGCAGAGAGTGGTCACCGTTACGTTTTGCTGTCAGAAGGTCATTGGTCACTTTGATGAGTGCAGTTTCAGTCGAATGTAGGGGTCGGAAGCCGGACTGTGAAGGGTCTAGGAGGGAGTGAGTGGAGAGGTAACGGGTGAGGCGGGAGTATACTAGGCGCTCCAAAAGTTTAGAGATGAAGGGGAGATTGGAGACCGGTCTGTAGTTGTTTGTGCAGGAAGGGTCAAGAGTGGGTTTCTTTAGTAGTGGAGTAACGATGGAGTGTTTGAAGGAGGATGGGAAAATGCCAGAGGAGAGGGAGAGATTAAAGATTGTAGTTAGGTGAGTTGTGACAACTGGAGAGAGAGACTGGAGGAGATGTGAGGGGATGGGGTCGGTAGTGCATGTAGTCGGACGAGAGGAAGAGAGGAGTCTGGAGACTTCTTCTTCTGTGATGGTATCAAATGTGGAAAGTGAGCCAGGGAAAATGCAGGGTGGGATGGGGGTCACAGCACTTGGTGGTTGAGAGCAGATTTCCTGACGGATAGTATCTATTTTTTCTATAAAGTGGGAGGCCAGGTCGTCAGCACAAATGTCTGTGATAGGGGCTTGTGCTTTTGGCCTGAGGAGGGAGTGAAAAGTGTCAAAGAGTTTCTTGGGTTGTTGGCTACTGAGATCAGTGTGGTGAAGTAGGTCTGTTTGGCGAGGTGAAGGGCAGCATTATAAGTTCTTAACATGAATTTAAAGTGGATGAAGTCTTCTGGTGTGCAGGTTTTTCTCCAGAGGCGTTCAGCACTCCTAGAGCATCGCTGAAGAAGTCGAGTTTGCAATGTGAGCCAGGGCTGTTTTACTGTGTGTTTGGAGGTTCTGAGGGTGAGCGGTGCTACTTGGTCAAGGGTGTTTCTAAGAGTGTCATTGTAGTGATGAACAGCCAGATCAGTACAGGAAAAAGAGGAGATTGGGGACAGCGATAAGTGTAGGGAGTCTGAAAGTGTCTGAGGGTTAATGGCTTGTAGATTTCTGAATGTGTGGTAGGTGGGAGTGCGCTGGGGTGGTGGAGGATTTGTGAGCGTGAAGGAGAGAATGTTTGGTCAGAGAGTGGAAGCGGTGAGTTATTTAGGTGGGAGATTGAACAGAGGCGGACAAAGACCAGGTCAAGGGTGTTGCCATCCTTGTGTGTCTCAGAGGTTGAAAGCTGTGAGAGGCCTAGAGAAGTGGTTAGTGATAGAAGCTGAGATGCAGATGTGGAAGTAGGGCTGTTAATGGGGATGTTGAAGTCTCCAAGGATAAGGGTTGGTAGTTCTGAGGACATGAAGTGCGGCAGCCAGGCTGAGAAGTGGTCGAGGAACTGAGTGGGTGAGCCTGGGGGCCGATATATGACCGCTACTCTGAGGGAGAGGGGATGGAAGAGCCTGATGGTGTGGACCTCAAAAGAAGGGAATGAGAGTGATGGAATTGGGGGGATGACCTGGAAAGTGCATTGTGGGGACAGGAGTATGCCAACTCCACCACCATGTCTGTTTGTGGGTCTCGGGGAATGGGAGAACTGTAAACCACCATAGGAAATGGCGGCAGGGGAGACCGTGTCAGAATCCTGAATCCAGGTTTCAGTGAGTGCCAACAGATTAAGAGAGTGGTTCAGAAAGTAGTTGTACAGGAAGGGTAGCTTGTTGCATGCAGACCGTGGATTCCAGAGGGCACAATTGAAAGAAGGAGATGAGGGAGTGCAAGTAATATTAATAAGATTATTATGGTTTCGGAATGAGGTAGGGTAGGGATTGAGGTTGGGGGATGGTGGACCAGGGTTGGGGGAGATGTCCCCTGAAATCAGTAGGAGTAGGAAGATAAAGAGCAGGTAGTTTTTGGAATTGTAAGTAGGTTTTTTCTGTGATGTGTTTGGGCAAGATGGGCTGAGGTTTTTCAGGAAGATGAGGAGTGCATGGGAGCTGTACATGGGAGAGGGAAGGATAGAGGGGCTGATGTGTATGAGTCGTGATGGAGGGGGGATGGGGCGGTGAATGTGGATGGCAAGGGAACACAGGAGGATAGGGATAAAATACATAATTAAAAAGAAGCAAAGTGTGGGATACCTGATTCCAGTCCTGATTAATATATTGGTCAACTTAAGGTACTGCCACACTAAACAATCCCGCTAGCGATCACTATAACGACGCATACTAATGCGATCGCTAGCGGGATTGTTTCTATATCGCTAAATGCTGCCGCATTTAGCGATATAGTTAACGACGCTATCGCCGTTAGCGATCTTCTTAACGACTTTAGCGGTACAAAAGTACCGCTAAATCGCTAAGAAAAGGTGCCACACAGCGATAAGATACTTACCCAGCGGGAGCGCCGACGAGAAAATAGGGTCCGGAACGATTCCAGCGACGAGCGAGATCACAGCAGGAAGCTCGTCGCTGGAAGCTGCCGCACTGAACAATATCGCTAATGGGATCGCTAAATAGTGACGTTTTTTAGCGATCCCGTTAGCGATATTGTTTAGTGTGGCATACCCTTTACAGTCAAATTCCAGTCGAATTCTAGTCTAATTCATAGTATAGTAATTAGAAATCTGTAATTTTAAATATGGAATTTGAAATAGTAATCCTGTGCAGACTACGTCTGTGCAGACGCATGGCTCTGAATATATCTAGGACTGAGGTGGATCAGCTGTGAGGGGGGATGTGGGCGTGATTACCCAGACCACATGGTCACAGATAAGCAAAGCTAATAAAAGAGGGGGAAGGGGCTGGCAGCTAAGGTATGCATGGAGGACACAAGGGGAATGAATGCAATTGTGAATACAGGAGGATGGGTAAGTGAAATGCCAGGGATATTATATGCACTTATTAAACAGTCAAAAACAGAGAAAAAGCTGCATAGATGATTGCACACCATGCAAAATTAAGCAGTTCAAAAACACACACACAGCAATTTGGCAAAGCTGGAGATATTTGCTTCATACCATGCAAAATTAAGCAGTTCAAAAACACACACACAGCAATTTGGCAAAGCTGGAGATATTTGCTTCATACCATGCAAAATTAAGCAGTTCAAAAACACAACACACAGCAATTTGGCAAAGCTGGAGATATTTGCTTCATACCATGCAAAATTAAGCAGTTCAAAAACACACACACAGCAATTTGGCAAAGCTGGAGATATTTGCTTCATACCATGCAAAATTAAGCAGTTCAAAAACACACACACAGCAATTTGGCAAAGCTGGAGATATTTGCTTCATACCATGCAAAATTAAGCAGTTCAAAAACACACACACAGCAATTTGGCAAAGCTGGAGATATTTGCTTCATACCATGCTGCATGCACACTGGATATAAACATTTATTAACAGCTTGTCATCTCCAAAAAAGTTCTAAGGGTTTTGCCATGTTTAATCATGTCTTCCTGAACCCCTTCTCAGTGACTTCATTAAGTCCACTGGGTCCACTGTGCGGTGATGGAGAGACTGCAGGTAGTGGACAATGGTGGAGTGAAGCTGCAAGCAAGCATCATAAACACACCGAGTTAAATGTCACTCGGTGTGAACAGAGTGCAAAGTACCAGACTCTGTTACTGCAAAGAGCCGTACCAAACTGAGAGCACTCTAAGCTGTGCCCTGTTAAACGTCACAGGTGCACAGTAGTAATGACGCTAGTTGGGGTCCCTATAGCTCATTCCCCACTATGCTGGTGATTGAGCCTGTCCGGTCACATGGTTTGTGTAACTCGCACATGCGACAAAGTCGCCCGGTGCAGGTGCTAAGCTCAAGCGGGAATTCTTACCCTACATTGCCTAACGAGAACCACACTCGCAGTGCCAGTAGCAGCACACATGGATACAGGGTGGTAATTGTCCCACCTACTAACATACAGCAAATGCAAGTGATCTTAGCACACCAACAGGTGCCCCAAAGATCCTTTTGTAGACTACACCTAAGTCCAGTCAGACAGGACCTTGCTTGCTGGCCAATTCGGAGCCGGCACAGGACCTGAGCAGCTGACGACCGACCACCAATGAGAGGACGCCATCTCACGAGCATGCTCAGTAGGGTGATTTCCGGACTAAGCCTCCGGAATTTCTACTCGTCGCTGCCTATTTCTAGTTACTATGGCAGTGGCTGGAGAACGAGCAGTAACAAAGCGCACAGCACGAGTCTGAGCAAGACGCTGAGACCGACGTCTTTTCTCTGCAGGCTCCACTGTGGTCGAAGAAGAATGGGAGACCGCAGAAGGAGATAAGGCTTGGGATCTACCATGTGCAGAGGGAGAATCCTGATGCCTAACAAATTGCACAACAAATTTTATGGAGCAATTTCTCCTGTTACCCTTATGAAAATCCAAAATTAGGAGCTAAAAAAGATTCATCTGGGAAAAACGTGATTTTTTTTTCACGACTTGATGTTATAAACTTCTGTGAAGCACCTGGGGGGTCAAGGTGCTCAATACACATCTGGATAAGTTCCCTAAGGGGTCTAGTTTCCAAAATAGTGTGGGGGTTTTCACTGTTTAGGCACACCAGGGGCTCTCCAAACGTGACATGGTGTCCGCTAATTATTCCAGCAAATGTTACATTGTAAAAGTCAAATGACGCTCCTTTTCTTCCAAGCCCTGCCGTGCGCCCACACACTAGTATTCCCCCACATATGGTGTATCAGCATGCTGAGGAGGAATTGCACAACAAAATGTATGGTCCAATTTTCTCCTCTTACACTTGCAAAAGTAAAAAAATTAGGTCTAAATGAAAATTTTTGTGAAAGAAAAATAAATTTATTTTTTTCTTCCACATTCCAAAAATTCATGTGAAGCACCTGAAGGGTTAATAAACATCTTGAATGTGGTTTTAAGTACCATTAGGGGTGCAGTTTTTCAGAATTGTGTCATTTTGGGTATTTTCATATAGACCCCTCAAAGTCACTTCATATGTGAGGTGTCCCTAAAAAGAATGGTTTTGCAAATTTTGTTGTAAAAATGAGAAAACGCTGGTCAACTTTTAACCCTTATAACTTCCTAGCAAAAAAATTATGTTTCCAAAATTGTGCTGCGGTAAAGTAGACATGTGTGAAATGTTATTTATTAACTATTTTGTGCGATATGACTCTCTGATTTAAAGGCATAAAAATTAAAAGTTTGAAAATTGCGAAATTTTCCACATTTTCACCAAATTTATTTTTTTTAACAAATAAATACAAGTCATAGCAAATACATTTTACCACTGTTATAAATTACAATATGTCATGAGAAAACAGTCTCAGAATCAGTGTGATCCATTAAAGTATTCTAGAGTTATGACCTCATAAAGTGACACTGGTCAGAATTGTAAAAATTGGCCTGGCCAGGAAGGTGAAAACAGACTTCGGGGTGAAGGGTTAAAATGGCCAACCAAAAAGCTTAAAAATGCTTCAGGAAATATTAGCAAAATGTAAACAAAAACACTTCAGTATAAAAAAGAATGGCAAGAAAAGGCCACAAGTAACAATTCCTGAACCGTCTTCTGCTTGAGAAGCAGACATGTGTGACATCCGGAAATAAACGTAGTGTGAACATACCCTGAGTTTGGATCTTACTTAATTTCTGATATTTCCACCACTTTATACCACTTTTGAAGAACCTGGAAAAGTTTTATTCATTACTGTAAGAGTTTTGAGTATGCCAGATCTATTCAGTGTATATCATTATATATGTTTATTAAAGGTAACAGCAGTTCATATCTGTGAAAGGTCACAGTAAACAAAGATGACCTTTTTCATTCAGGATAGAACACTTACTCTTTGACGGAGTTGCAATACTGTATGCCAAGATATCACATTTGTCAGAATGTCTTTTATTTGGGCCTACAGCCAACAATGTACTATTTTTATTTATTTTTCTTATCTTTAAAAATTACTGCTTTGTTATTAGAAAAATATTTAGACTTGAGAGTCCTCAGTGGTTGATACCTTTTTAATGGCTAACTGAAAAGATGGTAACAAATTGCAAGCTTTCGAGACTACTCAGGTCTAGTGTTGAGCATTCCGATACCGCAAGTATCGGGTATCGGCCGATATTTGCTGTATCGGAATTCCGATACTTAGTTCCGATATTTTTCCTATATCGTATACCGGAATCGGAAGTTCCCATAATTCCTTGAGAGGCAATGTGATTTTAGTCAGCCAATGAGGAATCTTATGAAGTGTGGGCACATCCTGTAATGCTGCGGTCATCTTAACTAATGGCATGGCTGTGATTGGCTGCTGAAATGATGTCAGAATGCACTATAAAAGGCGCCGCCGCCATTTTAGCGTCACTGTGCTGTGAACTCAGTTAGGGACAGAACGCTACTGTGCTGACTCTGAGGGACAGTTAGAGATTGCGATTTTGTGTACTTTGCTTTAGGCAGGCTAGTTTACCAACCGCTGTGTAAAGCTTCCTTTTGCCTTGCAGTGTTGTTTTAACAGCTCTGTGCAAGGTGTGTGTGTGAGAGTGCAGGTGACGCTGCAGTTTGCTCTGCATCCAACGCTGTCTGTAGGCATCTGCACGTGTCACTCACAGACTCTTTTTTTATTTCTTTAGTACTTCTAGCTGCTCCATTCAATAGAAATTATAGTGTGACGCGCTTCCATCCGTATACTATACATTGGTTGCAAACACTATAGAAGTACAGAAAGGGGCCTTTCACAGATAGTGAACAGTTGTGTTTCAGTGTTCACTGCAGTCTGTGAGGTTTTGATTTTTTGAGTGCAGATCAAGCTCGAGTTAGTTCTTCAACCACTGCTGGTTGTAGTCTGCTGAGCGTGTGTCACTGCCTCAACCTTCACATTTTTCTCTAATTGATGCTGCTCCATTATATTTGAAAAAAATCTAATCTATTAGTGTGACGCGCTTCCATCCGTATACAATACATTGGTTGCAAACACTATAGAAGTACACAAAGGGGCCTTTCACAGCTACTGAACAGTTGTCTGCAGTGTTCACTGTAGTCTGTGAGCTTTTCATTTTTTGAGTGCAGATCACGCTCCAGTTAGTTCTTCAACCACTGCTGGTTGTAGTCTGCTGAGCGTGTGTCACTGCCTCATCCTTCACATTTTTCTCTAATTGGTGCTGCTCCATTATATTTGAAAAAAATCTAATCTATTAGTGTGACGCGCTTCCATCCGTATACAATACATTGGTTGCAAACACTATAGAAGTACACAAAGGGGCCTTTCACAGCTACTGAACAGTTGTCTGCAGGTTCACTGTAGTCTGTGAGCTTTTCATTTTTTGAGTGCAGATTACGCTCCAGTTAGTTCTTCAACCACTGCTGGTTGTAGTCTGCTGAGCGTGTGTCACTGCCTCATCCTTCACATTTTTCTCTAATTGGTGCTGCTCCATTATATTTGAAAAAAATCTAATCTATTAGTGTGACGCGCTTCCATCTGTATACAATACATTGGTTGCAAACTGTTATGTTTCGGTAGCTGAGGAGTGCAGGTAAAAAAGGCAATACACCAGAGCAGTTGGAATCTATGAGATTGCAGTACCCCGACCAACACCACAACCAGAGGCAGCCGTGGAGCGCTCCTACGTTGGTCCTAGACGCCTCGTCACAGCCTGAGAAACCAACTACACCTAAAGATAGAAATAGGAAAGCTATCTGCCCCGGAGCAGAACCCCAAAGATAATAGAAAGCCCCCAAACATGTAATGGCGGTTAGACAAGATGAAATACTGACACAGAAAGAAAATAGTATGAGCAAACGTTGGGGCCCAAACTAACTAAATAGAAAAGGATAGGAAGGGTACTTACTGCAATCCCAGAAAACCCTGAAAGGCACCAACTCTACTAATTTCAAAAACACCTGAGATCACACGACCTCTACCACCTAAATTAGTTCTCTGGTGTAACAAAATCAAAACAGCAGCCACTGAAAAAAACTGGAAAAAGCAAATGTACAAAACATCAGTGGCTGAACTAAACTGAGAGGGCAAAAGCCCCCGGAGGGGACCCTGAAGGCCCCCACAGAAGTGCAGGACAAAATGCAAAAATATAGCACAAACACAAAAGAAGAAAATGTCTTATCTGTTAGCAGGAGATGCAGACACGACACAGCAGGCTACAAGGGAAACAGGAATAAAGGATCCAGACCAGAACAATTGATCACCGGCAACCCTGATGGGAAGGTGACTCCCTTATATAAGACCAATCAGTAACACCTGATTCCCAGTCCTCACAATCTTCACTGGACAGACTAGCACCGCTTGTAACCACCAGAGGGAGCCTCCGCTCAGAACTCATCTCAAACCCATTCACAACAGTACCCCCCCCTTGAGGAGGGTCACCGAACCCTCATTTGAGCAACCAGGTCGGTCAGGATGAGTTCTATGATACGCACGGATAAGTCTCCTAGCATGGATGTCCGAAGCAAACACCCAAGAATTGTCTTCCTGACCATAACCTCTCCATTTAACCAAATACTGGAGTTTCCGTCTAGAAAAACGAGAATCTAATATTTTCTCAACCACATACTCCAGATTGCCCTCAACCAAAACAGGGTCAGGAGGCACAGCAGCAGGAACCACTGGCTCAACAAACCTCTTCAACAAGGACTTGTGGAACACGTTATGGATCTTAAATGTCCCTGGAAGAAGCAAACGAAAAGAAACAGGATTAATAATCTCCATGATCTTATAAGGTCCAATGAACCTAGGCTTAAATTTAGGAGATGCTACTCTCATAGGAATATTCTTTGAGGACAACCAGACCAAGTCCCCCACTTTAAACCGAGGACCATCAGTCCTATGCCGGTTAGCAAACCGCTGGGCCCTCTCCTGAGAGAGGGACAACCTCTCCACTACCTGGTCCCAAATCTGTTGCATACGCTCCACAACAGAGTCAACACCTGGACAGACAGAAGCCTCCGTCTGTCCTGAAGAAAATCGAGGGTGAAACCCAGAATTACAAAAAAATGGAGACATCAAAGTGGCAGAGCTAGCCCTATTATTAAGAGCAAACTCAGCCAAAGGCAAAAAAGAGACCCAGTCATCCTGATCAGCAGACACAAAGCATCTTAGATAAGTCTCCAATGTCTGGTTTGTTCTCTCAGTTTGACCATTGGTCTGAGGATGAAATGCCGAGGAGAATGACAATTGAACACCCAGTTTAGAACAAAAAGTCCTCCAAAATCTGGAAACAAACTGGACTCCTCTGTCAGACACAATGTTCTCAGGAATGCCGTGTAAACGAACCACGTGCTGAAGGAACAACGGCACCAATTCAGAGGAGGAAGGCAACTTAGGTAATGGCACAAGATGTATCATTTTGGAAAACCTATCACAAATTACCCAGATGGTGGTCATTCTCTGAGAAACAGGAAGGTCGGAAATTAAATCCATAGAGATATGGGTCCATGGTCTCTTGGGCACAGGCAATGGCATCAACAAACCACTAGAGCGAGAGCAAGGCTTGGAGCGAGAGCAAGTCCCGCAGGACTGCACAAATTCCCTGACATCACGAGACAAGGTAGGCCACCAAAAGGACCGACTAACCAAGTCTCTGGTACCAAAAATTCCGGGATGCCCAGCCAATGCAGAACAATGAATCTCAGACATCACACTCTTTTTCCACTGGTCCGGGACAAACAATTTTCCAACAGGGCAGCGCTCGGGCCTATCCTCCTGACACCCCTCCAGAGCAAGTCTCAAATTGGGCGAGATGGCGAAAAGAACTACACCCTCTTTCAAAATAACAGAAGGATCAGATAACTCAGGAGAGTCCGCAAGGAAACTCCTCGAGAGGGCATCCGCCTTAACATTCTTAGTGCCAGGAAGAAAGGAAACCACAAAATTAAAACGTGTGAAAAACAAGGCCCACCTGGCCTGTCTAGGATTGAGTCGCTTGGCAGATTCCAGATAGACCAGATTCTTACGGTCCGTAAGGACCACCACCTGATGTTTGGCTCCCTCCAGCCAATGTCTCCACTCTTCAAAAGCCCACTTCATGGCCAATAACTCCCGATTACCCACGTCATAATTACGTTCAGTAGGAGAAAATTTTCGAGAGAAAAAGGCACAAGGGTTACTTTTAGAGGTCTCTGGATCTTTTTGGGACAAAACGGCACCTGCCCCAAATACAGAGGCATCAACCTCCACCTGAAATGGCAGAGAAACATCAGGCTGCCGTAGAACAGGAGCAGAAGTGAATCTCTGCTTAAGTTCCTGAAATGCAGAGACTGCCTCAGGAGGCCAATTCACCACATCAGAACCCTTTCTGGTCAAATCAGTTAATGGTTTAACAATAACCGAGAAATTACCAATAAATTTACGACAAAAATTGGCAAAACCCAAAAATCTCTGAAGAGCCTTTAATGAAGTAGGTTGGACCCAATCACACATGGCCTGAACCTTGACCGGGTCCATTTCAATAACAGATGGGGACAAAATGAATCCCAGAAATGAGATCCACGGTACGCCAAAAAGACACTTTGATCCCTTCACATACAGAGCATTCTCTCTCAAAATCTGGAATACAGTTCGAACATGTTTCACATGAGAGTCCCAGTCATTAGAAAAAATCAAGATATCATCCAAATAAACAATCAGAAATTTGTCCACAAAATCCCTGAAAATGTCATTCATGAAGGACTGGAAGACGGAAGGAGCATTAGTGAGCCCAAAGGGCATCACCAGGTACTCAAAATGCCCTTCAGGGGTATTGAATGCTGTCTTCCATTCATCCCCGTGCTTAATGCGAATAAGGTTATACGCCCCCCTGAGGTCAAGCTTGGTAAACCAAGTAGCGTTTTTCACCCTGGAAAACAGGTCAGAAATCAAGGGTAACGGGTATTGATATTTCACAGTAATATTGTTCAAGAGACGATAATCAATACACGGCCTTAATGAACCATCCTTTTTGGCCACAAAGAAAAAACCGGCACCTAAGGGTGAAGAGGATGGTCTGATATGACCCTTCTCCAATGATTCCTTGATATAAGACCGCATAGCGTCATGTTCAGGTACAGACAAGTTAAAAAGGCGACCTTTAGGGAATTTACTACCCGGCACTAATTCAATAGCGCAGTCATAGCTCCTATGGGGAGGCAAGGATGCAGATTTACTTTCGCTAAACACATCAGAAAAATCAATCAAAAAGTCAGGAACATCCTGAGCCTGGGGGGAGGCAGAAAAAACAGGAGTGTTGGTATTAACACATTGGCAGCCCCAACTGGTTAAAGACACAGATTTCCAATCCAAAACAGGATTATGAGACTGTAACCAAGGAAAACCCAGCACGATAATGTCATGCAGATTATACAGAACCAAAAATTTGCAGCACTCCTGGTGATCAGGTTCAACCCTCATTATCACCTGAGTAGAAAACTGGGGTTTATTCTCAGCCAAAGGGGTAGAATCGATCCCCAGTAGGGGAATAGACTTCTGTAGGGGTATCAAGGGAAATCCACAACATTTAACAAAATCATAATCCATCAGGTTAATAGCTGCTCCAGAATCAACGAAAGCCTGAGCAGAAAATGAGGACAGAGAGCATATCAGAGTGACAGTTAATAAAAACTTAGTCTGAACACTACCCAAGACAACTGAGCGTGCAAAACGTCTTCCCCGCTTAGGGCAGACTGAAATAGCATGAGAGGCATCACCACAGTAGAAACATAACCCATTGCGCTTTCGAAACTCATGACGCTGTGCCCCAGACACCACTCTATCACACTGCATGGGTTCAGAAGCTGGTTCACAAGGCAACACCATTCCACGCATACTTCTCCGCTCACGCAAACGTCTGTCAATTTGAATCGCTAATGACATAGAATCATTGAGACCAGAGGGGACAGGGAATCCCACCATAACATCCTTTACATTATCAGACAGACCCTTCCGGAAAAGGGCTGCCAAAGCGTCGTCATTCCATTTGGTCAGGACTGCCCACCTACGGAATCTCTGACAGTATAACTCAGCGTCATCAAGCCCCTGATTTAATGCCAACAAGGTTTTTTCAGTTTGATCAGTGACATTAGGCTCATCGTACAATAACCCCAAGGCCTGAAAAAACGCATCAACATCACTCAAAACAGGATCCCCAGGTATCAGGGAAAAAGCCCAATCCTGAGGATCGCCGCGCAGGAGAGAGATGATAATTTGAACCTGCTGCGCTGCGTTCCCTGAGGACTTAGATTTTAAGGCAAAAAACAATTTACAATTATTTTTGAAATTCTGAAACTTAGCTCGATCCCCTAAAAACAAATCTGGCATGGGAATCCTAGGTTCCACAACAGGCAACCCAGCAAGATAGATAGCAATACTCCGAACCTCAGTGGCAAGCTGATTCACACGGCCAGACAACTGTGCAAACTCCATTGAGAGAAAAGATCCTCCCCAGCACCCAGAGATACAGAGGGAAAAAAAAAAAATGCAACAAACAGAAAAATATCTCTGACAACTCTGACAACCTTTTTTCTTTCACAATATTTTTTCCCTTCTGTGAGTACCATACAATTTTCAATTTTCAGGCCGGTGATACTGTTATGTTTCGGTAGCTGAGGAGTGCAGGTAAAAAAGGCAATACACCAGAGCAGTTGGAATCTATGAGATTGCAGTACCCCGACCAACCACCACAACCAGAGGCAGCCGTGGAGCGCTCCTACGTTGGTCCTAGACGCCTCGTCACAGCCTGAGAAACCAACTACACCTAAAGATAGAAATAGGAAAGCTATCTGCCCCGGAGCAGAACCCCAAAGATAATAGAAAGACCCCAAACATGTAATGGCGGTTAGACAAGATGAAATACTGACACAGAAAGAAAATAGTATGAGCAAACGTTGGGCCCAAACTAACTAAATAGAAAAGGATAGGAAGGGTACTTACTGCAATCCCAGAAAACCCTGAAAGGCACAAACTCTACTAATTTCAAAAACACCTGAGATCACACGACCTCTACCACCTAAATTAGTTCTCTGGTGTAACAAAATCAAAACAGCAGCCACTGAAAAAAACTGGAAAAAGCAAATGTACAAAACATCAGTGGCTGAACTAAACTGAGAGGGCAAAAGCCCCCGGAGTGGACCCTGAAGGCCCCCACAGAAGTGCAGGACAAAATGCAAAAATATAGCACAAACACAAAAGAAGAAAATGTCTTATCTGTTAGCAGGAGATGCAGACACGACACAGCAGGCTACAAGGGAAACAGGAATAAAGGATCCAGACCAGAACAATTGATCACCGGCAACCCTGATGGGAAGGTGACTCCCTTATATAAGACCAATCAGTAACACCTGATTCCCAGTCCTCACAATCTTCACTGGACAGACTAGCACCGCTTGTAACCACCAGAGGGAGCCTCCGCTCAGAACTCATCTCAAACCCATTCACAACAGCAAACACTATAGAAGTTCAGAAAGGAGCCTTTCACAGATAGTGAACAGTTGTGTTTCAGTGTTCACTGCAGTCTGTGAGGTTTTGATTTTTTGAGTGCAGATCACGCTCCAGTTAGTTCTTCAACCACTGCTGGTTGTAGTCTGCTGAGCGTGTGTCACTGCCTCATCCTTCACATTTTTCTCTAATTGGTGCTGCTCCATTATATTTGAAAAAAATCTAATCTATTAGTGTGACGCGCTTCCATCGTATACAATACATTGGTTGCAAAACTATAGAAGTACACAAAGGGGCCTTTCACAGCTACTGAACAGTTGTCTGCAGTGTTCACTGTAGTCTGAGCTTTTCATTTTTTGAGTGCAGATTATGCTCCAGTTAGTTCTTCAACCACTGCTGGTTGTAGTCTGCTGAGCGTGTGTCACTGCCTCATCCTTCACATTTTTCTCTAATTGGTGCTGCTCCATTATATTTGAAAAAAATCTAATCTATTAGTGTGACGCGCTTCCATCTGTATACAATACATTGGTTGCAAACACTATAGAAGTTCAGAAAGGAGCCTTTCACAGATAGTGAACAGTTGTGTTTCAGTGTTCACTGCAGTCTGTGAGGTTTTGATTTTTTGAGTGCAGATCACGCTCCAGTTACCCGTGATTCCACCCTCCTCTAATCCCAAAATACGACTAAAGAAAAAGGAAAGTTTCTTCAACACTCTGGATTGTAGTCTGCTGAGAGTGTAGTCACTGCCTCATCCTTCACATTTTTCTCTAATTGGTGCTGCTCCATTATATTTGAAAAAAATCTAATCTATTAGTGTGACGCGCTTCCATCCGTATACAATACATTGGTTGCAAACACTATAGAAGTACACAAAGGGGCCTTTCACAGCTACTGAACAGTTGTCTGTAGTGTTCACTGCAGTCTCTGAGGAATAACCACACTTAGGCCTTATAACTTTTCTGACTTTCTTTATCAATCTACCAAGATGAAGAAGGCAGGGAGTAAGGCACGTGGTCGTGGCCGTGGAGTTTCAGCAGGGAGAGGACGTGGGGATTCTGTGGCTGCTGCCGCACCCAGTGACACAGCATCCACCAGTTTTCCCCGTGAGCGTTCCTTTATGCGCACTTTTGTAGGAGCTCAGCGTACCCCCCTGCTGCGGGAAGAACAAATTGAAGCCGTTGTTGGTTGGATGGCAGCCAATGCATCGACTTCAATTGCTTCCACCTCCTCTCAGGACCACAGCACTGTTGAACAACCATCTGTCTCTTCACCGCCTGCCAAATTGCCCAGGCAGTCAGAGAGTTCTGAACTGGAGCCAGCTGAGTCTCTGCTTCTGTTCTCAGAATCTGTTGGCTTGCAAACAGGGGCCCAGCCAAGCAGCATTCTGGAATGTGAAGAAGAGGCAGTATGCAGTGATGCGCAACAGCTGTGTCTCTCTGAATGTGAAGAGGCGGGTGAGCCAGTGCCGATGGTCAGCACACCGCAGAACGCATCTGATGATGATGAGACTCAGGTGTCAGTTTCTGTTGAGCATGGTGCTGGCCAGACCACCCAACAGCAGCAGGTGTTGGAAGAGGGTAGTGGAGATGATGAGGTCCAAGACCCAACATGGCGTGAGGAACAGGAAGGTGGTGGTAGCAGCTCTGAGGAAGAGATTGCCCCAACGGTCCAAAGAGTAGGGAGAGGTAGGCTGCAGACTCGGTTGCCTGTAGCCTCCAGTTTGGCACCCGTTCGTAGCAGTTCTCTTCCAACAGCCAAAACGGGCACTCCCAGGACTTGCACTGCGTGGTCCTTTTTTGACACACTTGCAGATGATATTTGCTATGTCAAATGCAAGCTGTGTCATCAAAAAGTAAAAAGAGGTAAAAGTGTCAGTAACCTTAATACCACAAATATGTGGAAACATGTGCGGTCAAAGCACGTGGTTGAGTTACAAAGACACACTGGAGATGTAGGCCAACCTACAGCAGCACCTACATCTTCAGCTCGTGTTGGAGCCTCTTCCTCCAGCTCACACACAGCTGGTTCGGCTTCCTCACAGGATCGCCATGGAAGAACCTCTGTCACTGTTGTCCAGAGACCCAGTGTTATTCCACCCACAGCTGCAAGTTCCCTGTCATCCTCACACTCCCAGGCCACAAAACAGCCATCGGTAGCACAGGCATGGGATAAAAGATGGCCATACTCGGCAAACCATCCACGAGCACAGGCTCTGAATGCTGGCATTGCAAAACTCCTGTCCCTTGAAATGCTGTCATTCAGGCTGGTGGAGACTGACAGTTTCCGTAACTTAATGGCATTGGCAGTCCCACAATACAATGTGCCCAGCCATTTTTATTTCAGCAGGCAAGCCGTCCCTGGTCTGCAAAAGCATGTTGAGGGAAAAATTAAACATGCGCTACTAAACGCCGTCAGTAGCAAGGTCCACCTGACCACCGATGCGTGGACCAGTACCCATGGCCAGGGACAATACCTTTCCCTCACTGCCCATTGGGTCAATGTTGTGGAGCCGGGTACAGATCTTGCGAGTGGCGCTGTACGTGTTCTGCCAACTCCAAGGATTGCAGGAATCAAGTCTGTCCACATTGACTCCTCCTCCTACTCCAGTTCCTCAGAATCATCGCTGCAGGAGCCGTCACGGTCTACCTAAACATGGACCCGTGAACGCTTACCTGATGCGACCGATATGAGCACAGCCGTGGCCAAACGTCAACAGGCCGTCCTGAAATTAATTTCCATGGGGAATCGAAGCCACACAGCGCAGGAGCTCTGGAATGCCATCAAGCAGGAGAGCGACGTGTGGTTTTTGCCAGCGAATCTCCAGCCAGGCTTGGTAGTGTGTGACAATGGCCGAAATCTGGTGGCAGCTCTGGGCCTTGGCAACCTCACTCACATACCATGTCTGGCACATGTGCTCAACTTGGTCGTGCAGAGTTTTTTGAGGGACTATCCGGATCTTGATGCACTGCTGCACAAGGTCCGCCTAGAGTGCGCTCACTTGCGACGTTCCAGCATCGCCAGATCGCGCATTGCAGCTCTGCAACGCAGATTTCGCCTTCCTGAACATCGCATCATATGTGACGTACCCACCAGGTGGAATTCCACGTTACATATGTTGGAGCGGTTGTGTGAGCAGCAGCCAGCAGTAATGGAGTATCAGCTGCATCAGGCGCAATCAACTCGCAATTTGCGCCGTTCACACTTCACCACTACTGAGTGGGCCTCTATGAAGGACATCTGCCACGTTTTGCGTGCGTTTGATGAGTCAACGCGGATGGCGAGTGCAGATGATGCACTAGTCAGCCTGACTGTCCCCCTTATCTGCCTGCTTCAAAAAACACTGCAAGCACTAAGGGATGAGGTTTTGGAAGAGGTGGAGGATGAGGAGTCACAAATTCCATCACCTTTTGGACAGTCAGCGCAACGTGGTTCCTCCCAAAGGGCTTTGCAGGGCTCACTTTGTGAGGAGGATGAGGAGGAGTCAATGGAGAAGGAAGACATCGCTCCAGAGGGAGGTACACAACGCTCTAGTCAGTATGTAGAGCGAGGGTGGGGTGATGCAGAGCAGGCAGAGATTACGCCTCTTGCAGGGGACAGCGTTTCTTGGCCAGTTGGGAGTCTGCAGCACATGGTTGATTTCATGCTGCAGTGCCTGAGAAACGACCGCCGCATCACCCACATTCTCACCACGTCTGATTATTGGGTGTACACCCTCCTAGACCCCGCTACCGGGACAACTTACAAAGCCTCATCACACCGTTGAACCGGGAGCGTAAAATGCGGGAGTACCAAGACACACTGGTGCAATCCATAATGTTCTCCATTCCAGCCGAGAGCACTGCTGCTGCTGCTACTGCTTTACAAAGCAGCTCTGTGCGTCGAGGCAGTGGAGACAGCTCTGCAACAAGAGGGAGCACAAGCAGCGCCTCTTCAAAAGGCAAGACCAGTATGTTCCAAATGTGGCGAAGTTTTGTGGCAGCGCCACAAATGTCTACACCATCCGAGACGGCTCCAGTCAGCAGGAGGCAACGTTTCCGTAAGATGGTGACAGACTACATGTCTTTCCCTCTCAGTGTACTCCCAGATGGCTCTTCCCCATTCAAGTTTTGGGTCTCTAAGCTGGATACATGGCCAGAGCTTAGCCAGTATGCATTGGAGGTGCTGGCTTGCCCTGCTGCCAGTGTATTATCGGAGCGCGTCTTTAGTGCTGCAGGTGGTGTACTAACAGACCATCGCATGCGACTATCCTCCGATAATGTAGACCGGCTTACTTTTCTGAAAATGAACAAGGCATGGATCTCGCCAGAATTTGTCTGTCCGTTTTCAGATTAAATAACTGGTTCGCAACGTTATCCATGTCTCCTGTTCCCTACACATGCACAGAAAAACCCATGTAGAACATGCTCCAAATAGGGAAGAGCCGTCACCCTGATTGTTATGCTTAAAACATGAAATTGTGAAGTTTTCCAGGCCTAGAATGATAAATTTTTATGACAAATATGGACAAATAATAATTTGTCATCGCAGCGCATATCTGCACATGTCTATTAGAAATGGTAACAAAAACTAAAACATAGTGTTCACTTTTTGAAATTAATGCATAAAAGTACATTTCATACTTATCAATTAATGCTTTTTAAGGAACTTTATCTGTACCTGTAAGATAATGCAGTCAATGGATGTATGAATCATAAAATCCTCATCATCATCATCATCACGAGTTTTATTTATGACAGACATTATAAAATACACATACTGATGCCAACTGTAACTTCACACACCATATATGAAATGGCCAGCATCTAAACCTGGTAATAATGTGCAATAATAAATTATTACATCTAGAAAGTGCATCATGCATACTGACAATAGGTAGTTATACCTGCAAGTGCTGTTGAAACAAGCACAACAGATATAAATTAATAATGGTATATAGGTATCACAGTGCATAGTTACTCATGGACAATGTCGATGTAATACTGTACCTCAATAAAGTCAGCGTCAACCATTATGGTTGTTAGTCTTGTAGATTGTTAAAGAGGGAACGTTCTTTTTTTGTTGGTCATAGGTGGAGTATTAGACAGTAAATGATTACTGCTGTCGTATTTTTGGCGTCCATAGGGCGCAATAACGCTGCGTAACGTCACATTTTATAGAGTCATCTAATTGACACACGGTACCCTACCCTACGCGTGACAGTAGGAAGGTAGTGTTGACGGATAAAGCCTTGCGCAACCAGACATGCTTTTACCCTCTTCAACACTGTACAAGCAAAAAATGCATGATTGCAGCCGCAGACTTTATTGACGTACAGTATAACATCGCCATTACCCATCAGAGGCTGTCCACTGTCTGATACAGACATAGAATACACCTTTTCTATCCATAGCCTTTGTTTCACCTACACTTGCAGGCACACACTTAAATTCTGACAATGCATTATGTTTTTTTAAATGGTTATTTTTTATCGTACATTATTGTGTCATCACATTGATGAGTCCATGCTGGACATGTCATACATGCTGTACAAAGTAACGATTTTATTAACTTAAATAATTGAAATGTCTGTGACTGTCACATCTAAATTGCAATGATGATGATGATGAGTGACTATTACAAAATCCATTGTCTTCACTATGTTATGGTTTAACATAGCGTTCCTTAAGCATTATTCATAAATACAAAAATGGACTTTTATTCTTAAATTTACAACACTATATTTTGTAACCAATTTTTTTGGGTGTGTGTGTTTGTTCCATTTCTGTGTCCTGTTGTGTGTAGAAATATGTGATTCTTCATTTTTTGTTTTAGTCTTAGCCTGATGAAGAGACCTGAGTAGTCTCGAAAGCTTGGAATTTGTTACCATATTTTCAGTTAGCCATTAAACGGTATCAACCACAGAGGACTCTCAAGATAAATATTTTTCTATTCTTGAATTGAAATTCATCATTTTATTGTCCTAGTAAAACTTCATTTATTCTTGTTTGAAGTACATACATTTGCATGGCCACGTAACAAGGCAATAACTCAATATTTTATGCCTACACCCTCCTTGACCCTGGCTTCAACACCGCCAGTTGCTGCTCAGAAGTGTTAGATGCACAGATGAAAACAATCCTGATGTGTTTGTGGGTTCAGTAACGCCTGCTGTTCCCCTGCTGTGTGTCTGGCAAAAATTACTGCTGCTAACTACAACTTCAACTTCAAACATCTCATACAGGCCTCTGCCTACACCCTCCTTGACCCTGGGCTTCAACACCGCCAGTTGCTGCTCAGAAGTGTTAGATGCACAGATGAAAACAATCGCTGATGTGTTTGTGGGGTTCAGTAACGCCTGCTGTTCCCCTGCTGTGTGTCTGGCAAAAATTACTGCTGCTAACTACAACTTCAACTTCAAACATCTCATACTAGGCCTCTGCCTACACCCTCCTTGACCCTGGGCTTCACAACACCGCCAGTTGCTGCTCAGAAGTGTTAGATGCACAGATGAAAACAATCGCTGATGTGTTTGTGGGGTTCAGTAACGCCTGCTGTTCCCCTGCTGTGTGTCCGGCAAAAATTACTGCTAGCTACCTAATCATGGTGAAAAAAACATGACATGTCAAAGTGTCTAGTGCTACACATAGATATGAGGCTACACCATGATTTCTAAGCTGTAAACATTTGAAACGTCAACTTTAAAACCATAAAATGATTAGTCTTTGTCACAAATCTGTTACAAAATAATTGTGACATATTATTACAGATATGCACATGTCGAAAACAAATGCAAACACAAAAGCTTACTTATGCTATAGGATACTGATGGTCAACCTTGTCACTCCATAGCTTAGACAAATCCAACTCACATCATGAGTCAAATTCTGCAATGTTGGAAGTGCATAATGTGGGTTGAACTTTGACAACTGCTGCAGTGCGAAGGTTATACTTCAGTGTTCTTGCCTTTTAAATAAAAGCATACGAGTAAATATAATAATCCAATGTTGATTAAGGGACGTGATGTACACCTGTAATATTGTGCAAACAATGCATGTAGGAATAGTCCTCTTCAACATTACTTATATTTGTGTCATTTTAAAAAATACATATTTAATTAGAAAGTTAACAGCCCATATCATAAAGGTCCTTCATGTAAACATGATAATCGCTAACAAAAATCATACATTACCTTGGTAAAGTCAATAGTGCATAGTCACAATAGCAAAATATATACCTGTAAGTGGTGCTGAAAGAACGACAACTGATAGAATAGGTGAATGATATCTATTTATCAGACTGAATAGCGACACCTGTACAATGTCGATATAATACTGTACCTTAACAAAACAGCTGTGTCACACCTCACACTCGTTTTTCTTGTAGCTTGTTATGTAATAGGGCACATGCGTGTATGTTTCATCATAGGTGCATGTTTACTGAGTAAAGCAGTCATGACAACGCCTTTGTGTTGTCGGTACGCTTGCGATGATGAACGATGCGCACCGTGAATGTTAGTCTGCGTCATAAGACGTACAGACGCTCCAATACCCAACGCGTCACAGCAGGAAGCCAGTCTGTGCGTCCAAACAAAGGCGCAACCATACATGCACGTAACCTTTTATAAAGCTATATAAAAAAAAGGATGTAGTAGTAACGCACACTTTATTGAGGTACAGTATTACATCGCCATTCACCATCTGTGGCTATGCAGTCTCATCTATATATACCTTATCTATCCGTTGTCATGCTTGCAAGTCCACAGTCAGGCATAAATATCTGTTTTCACTCTGCACTATGCACTTTTTACATTTTTTGTTTGTTAATATAAATGATTGGCACATATTATCAGTATTACATGATGGAAATTTTAGATATTTTTAAAAATTTTTTAATGAGATTATTCACCAAATGTAAAGTTTTATGAATGTCAAAGATAACTTGTAATGCTGATTATGTTTTTAAGTCAGCCATTCATTGTCTACACAATAAAAATGGTGTACATACTGTTACTTAGCCATCATTAATGGATTCTGATATGTATTTGTATGCTTTTATTTTAAACCGTATAGCAGATTATTTAACCTATTTTAATTGTGGTTTGCATTGCTTTTCAACATGTTAATGTATGCGTTTATGTTTGTAAATTATTAATTTACATATATTTTTTTAAGTTAAATCATCATCTTATGTGTTGTGAATGGGTTTGAGATGATTTCTGAGCAGAGGCTTCCTCTGGTGGTTACAAGCGGTGCTGGTCTGTCCAGTGAAGATTGTGAGGACTGGGAATCAGGTGTTACTGACTGGTCTTATATAAGGGAGTCACCTTCCCATCAGGGTTGCCGGTGATCAGTTGTTCTGGTCTGAATCCTTCATTCCTGTTTCCCTTGTAGCCTGCTGTGTCGTGTCTGCATCTCCTGCTAACAGATAAGACATTTTCTTCTTTTTGTTTTTTGTGCTATATTTTTGCATTTTGTCCTGCACTTCTGTGGGGGCCTTCAGGGTCCCCTCCGGGGGCTTTTGCCCTCTCAGTTTAGTTCAGCCACTGATGTTTGTACTTTTGCTTTTTCCAGTTTTTTCAGTGGCTGCTGTTTTGATTTTGTTACACCAGAGAACTAATTTAGGTGGTAGAGGTCGTGTGATCTCAGGCGTTTTTGAAATTAGTAGAGTTGGTGCTTTT
Source organism: Oophaga sylvatica (assembly GCA_033576555.1). Taxonomy (NCBI): domain Eukaryota; kingdom Metazoa; phylum Chordata; class Amphibia; order Anura; family Dendrobatidae; genus Oophaga; species Oophaga sylvatica. The sequence continues at coordinate 302,174,158 of JARQOD010000004.1, read as the reverse complement.
CAGGGTTTTTCTGGGATTGCAGTAAGTACCCTTCCTATCCTTTTCTATTTAGTTAGTTTGGGCCCCAGCGTTTGCTCATACTATTTTCTGTCTGTGTCAGTATTTCATCTTGTCTAACCGCCATTACATGTTTGGGGGCTTTCTATTATCTTTGGGGTTCTGCTCCGGGGCAGATAGCTTTCCTATTTCTATCTTTAGGTGTAGTTAGTTTCTCAGGCTGTGACGAGGCGTCTAGGACCAACGTAGGAACGCTCCACGGCTGCATCTAGTTGTGGTGGTTAGTCAGGGTACTGCAATCTCATAGATTCCAACTGCTCTGGTGTATTGCCTTTTTTACCTGCACTCCTCAGCTTCCGAAACATAATAGTATCACCGGCCCAAAAATTAAAATTGTATGGTACTCACAGAAGGGAAAAAATATTGTGAAAGAAAAAAGGTTGTCAGAGTTGTCAGAGATATTTTTCTGTTTGTTGCATTTTTTTTCCCTCTGTATCTCTGGGTGCTGGGGAGGATCTTTTCTCTCAATGGAGTTTGCACAGTTGTCTGGCCGTGTGGATCAGCTTGCCGCTGAGGTTCGGAGTATTGCTATCTATCTTGCTGGGTTGCCTGTTGTGGAACCTAGGATTCCCATGCCAGATTTGTTTTTAGGGGATCGAGCTAAGTTTCAGAATTTCAAAAATAATTGTAAATTGTTTTTTGCCTTAAAATCTAAGTCCTCAGGGAACGCAGCGCAGCAGGTTCAAATTATCATCTCTCTCCTGCGCGGCGATCCTCAGGATTGGGCTTTTTCCC
>JARQOD010000004.1:302160706-302173266 GCA_033576555.1 Oophaga sylvatica | reverse complement strand
TCTCATCCCTGGGCTACAACACCGCCAGTTGTTTCTCGGAAGTGCTGTTAGCACAGTCTACACTTGCTCCTGTGTTACTGGGGTTCAGTAATGTCAGCTGTTCCCTGCTGTGTGTACGGCAAAAAGTCCTGCTGCCTCCCCCATGTTTCTTCTCATCCCTGGGCTACAACACCGCCAGTTGTTGCTCGGAAGTGCTGTTAGCACAGTAACACTTGCTCCTGTGTTACTGGGGTTCAGTAATGTCAGCTGTTCCCCTGCTGTGTGAACGGCAAAAAGTCCTGCTGCCTCCACCATGTTCTCTTCTCATCCCTGGGCTACAACACCGCCAGTTGTTGCTCGGAAGTGCTGTTAGCACAGTGAACACTTGCTCCTGTGTTACTGGGGTTCAGTAATGTCAGCTGTTCCCCTGCTGTGTGTACGGCAAAAAGTCCTGCTGCCTCCACCATGTTCTCTTCTCATCCTGGGATACAACACCGCCAGTTGTTGCTCGGAAGTGCTGTTAGCACAGTGAACACTTGCTCCTGTGTTACTGGGGTTCAGTAATGTCAGCTGTTCCCCTGCTGTGTGTACGGCAAAAAGTCCTGCTGCCTCCACCATGTTCTCTTCTCATCCTTGGCTACAACACCGCCAGTTGTTTCTCGGAAGTGCTGTTAGCACAGTCACACTTGCTCCTGTGTTACTGGGGTTCAGTAATGTCAGCTGTTCCCCTGCTGTGTGAACGCAAAAAGTCCTGCTGCCTCCACCATGTTCTCTCTCATCCCTGGGCTACAACACCGCCAGTTGTTTCTCGGAAGTGCTGTTAGCACAGTGAACACTTGCTCCTGTGTTACTGGGGTTCAGTAATGTCAGCTGTTCCCCTGCTGTGTGAACAGCAAAAAGTCCTGCTGCCTCCACCATGTTCTCTTCTCATCTCTGGGCTACAACACCGCCAGTTGTTTCTCGGAAGTGCTGTTAGCACAGTCTACACTTGCTCCTGTGTTACTGGGGTTCAGTAATGTCAGCTGTTCCCCTGCTGTGTGTACGGCAAAAAGTCCTGCTGCCTCCACCATGTTCTCTTCTCATCCCTGGGAACAACACCGCCAGTTGTTTCTCGGAAGTGCTGTTAGCACAGTGAACAGTTGCTCCTGTGTTACTGGGGTTCAGTAATGTCAGCTGTTCCCCTGCTGTGTGAACGGCAAAAAGTCCTGCTGCCTCCACCATGTTCTCCTTCTCATCCCTGGGCTACAACACCGCCAGTTGTTTCTCGGAAGTGCTGTTAGCACAGTCTATACTTGCTCCTGTGTTACTGGGGTTCAGTAATGTCAGCTGTTCCCCTGCTGTGTGAACGGCAAAAAGTCCTGCTGCCTCCACCATGTTCTCTTCTCATCCCTGGGCTACAACACCGCCAGTTGTTTCTCGGAAGTGCTGTTAGCACAGTCTACACTTGCTCCTGTGTTACTGGGGTTCAGTAATGTCAGCTGTTCCCCTGCTGTGTGAACGGCAAAAAGTCCTGCTGCCTCCACCATGTTCTCTTCTCATCCCTGGGCTACAACACCGCCAGTTGTTTCTCGGAAGTGCTGTTAGCACAGTCTACACTTGCTCCTGTGTTACTGGGGTTCAGTAATGTCAGCTGTTCCCCTGCTGTGTGAATGGCAAAAAGTCCTGCTGCCTCCACCATGTTCTCTTCTCATCCCTGGGCTACAACACCGCCAGTTGTTTCTCGGAAGTGCTGTTAGCACAGTCTACACTTGCTCCTGTGTTACTGGGGTTCAGTAATGTCAGCTGTTCCCCTGCTGTGTGAACGGCAAAAAGTCCTGCTGCCTCCACCATGTTCTCTTCTCATCCCTGGGCTACAACACCGCCAGTTGTTGCTCGGAAGTGTAATTGGCACGGGTACTCACTCCTGCCAAGACTGGTTACAGCACGCCATCTGTTTCCTGTCAGTGTAAACATCACTTAGCCTCCAATAAGTTGTCCTGTCGTGTTGCGGTCGGGTTAGCCGACTCTATGGTGCTTGGAGTTTAGGTGCTTCCTATGTGTGCTGCGGGATATGCAAATAAAGGCTGTTTCCGTTATGACAATAGGACAATCACCCACTGTAGTACTGTGGGATTCGGTAACTGCGGCCGGCTCGCGGCCTGTCAACTTAAATTTCCATGGGTACCTTCTGCTACCCATCCGGGTTCCAGTACCGTCAGCTGGTTCTCCGCAGTGCCTTTGGCCTAGGTGCCTCCATCTCGGTATCTGAGTTCCAGCAACGTCTGCTGGTCCTTGGTAGTGCTTTGGAGCACAGGTACCTCCTGCTTAGTAACCGTGTCCAGTAACGTCAGCTGGTCCTCGGTTGTGCCATTGGCTCTTTTCCTTCTGCTGCCCCTCCGGGTTCCAGCACAGTCAGCTGGTCCTCGTTACTTGCATTGGCTCTTGTACCTTCTGCTACCCGTCCGGGTTCCAGTACCGTCAGCTGGTTCTCCGCAGTGCCTTTGGCCTAGGTGCCTCCATCTCGGTATCCGAGTTCCAGCAACGTCTGTTGGTCCTTGGTAGTGCTTTGGAGCACAGGTACCTCCTGCTTAGTAACCGTGTCCCAGTAACGTCAGCTGGTCCTCGGTTGTGCCATTGGCTCTTTTCCTTCTGCTGCCCCTCCGGGTTCCAGCACAGTCAGCTGGTCCTCGTTACTTGCATTGGCTCTTGTACCTTCTGCTACCCGTCCGGGTTCCAGTACCATCAGCTGGTTCTCCGCAGTGCCTTTGGCCTAGGTGCCTCCATCTCGGTATCCGAGTTCCAGCAACGTCTGTTGGTCCTTGGTAGTGCTTTGGAGCACAGGTACCTCCTGCTTAGTAACCGTGTCCCAGTAACGTCAGCTGGTCCTCGGTTGTGCCATTGGCTCTTTTCCTTCTGCTGCCCCTCCGGGTTCCAGCACAGTCAGCTGGTCCTCGTTACTTGCATTGGCTCTTGTACCTTCTGCTACCCGTCCGGGTTCCAGTACCGTCAGCTGGTTCTCCGCAGTGCCTTTGGCCTAGGTGCCTCCATCTCGGTATCCGAGTTCCAGCAACGTCTGTTGGTCCTTGGTAGTGCTTTGGAGCACAGGTACCTCCTGCTTAGTAACCATGTCCCAGTAACGTCAGCTGGTCCTCGGTTGTGCCATTGGCTCTTTTCCTTCTGCTGCCCCTCCGGGTTCCAGCACAGTCAGCTGGTCCTCGTTACTTGCATTGGCTCTTGTACCTTCTGCTACCCGTCCGGGTTCCAGTACCGTCAGCTGGTTCTCCGCAGTGCCTTTGGCCTAGGTGCCTCCATCTCGGTATCCGAGTTCCAGCAACGTCTGTTGGTCCTTGGTAGTGCTTTGGAGCACAGGTACCTCCTGCTTAGTAACCGTGTCCCAGTAACGTCAGCTGGTCCTCGGTTGTGCCATTGGCTCTTTTCCTTCTGCTGCCCCTCCGGGTTCCAGCACAGTCAGCTGGTCCTCGTTACTTGCATTGACTCTTGTACCTTCTGCTACATTTACAAATTGAAGATTTTTTCAATGCTTTTTTGGGTAATCACTCTGGATCTCCAACAATGAAGACGACGACCCTGATGACCACCCCGAAGAAGATGACGACCACAAGGACGACGAGCATCAAGCCAACCAGCCTAAACACCATCACAAAGAAGAAATAAAAGATTACCAAACAGGACTAAGAAGGTTAAGACAAACTACAAGATACAGAACAAGAGACTTAAGAACAATAAGCAGAAGATCAAAAAGCAGAAGAACATGAAGTATAAGACCAAAATGAAGAGCAAAATATATGCTCTAAATTCTAAGCAGAAGAAGACTAAGCAGTGTATGGGGGTGAGTCCGTTCCTCCTCGTGGTGCCCCTGGAAAATGCCTGCTGAACACGGACAAATACTGTTGTAATTTAAATCTTTTGTGACAGCAAGAACGGAAGGATGAAAAATTCATACTTTGACAGATTACAAGTACAGGATTCTCTGTCACAAATAAGAATATGATGAAGAAGATGAAGTACAATATGAATAAGAATAATAGTTTAATAAGAAGAATATGAGTAATGTTAACAAAAAGATGAATAGCAAGAAGTTTAAGAAGAAGATAAAGAAGGTGAAGATGAAGAATAATTTGATGAAAAAGATGATGCTGCTGAAGATTATGAAGGAGAAAGTGTGTCAAAAGTTAAAAAGGTGAAGAGCATGGAAGTTGTGAAATATACATATTTGCCAAAATAGAAAAAATGTTAACAACATTGTCAATTTCTTCGTCAATCCGAACATCTTTAAAAAAAAATATTTATGCTATTCCATTTGATTGGGTTAAACATCTATGCCTTTAATGTCTCCTCAACCTTCCCCAATACATTCTACATTACTCTTTGTTGTTTTCCTTCATGTACAATTAACCAACAAGGCAAGAATGGGTTTTTTTTAATTCCGATATTTTGTTCCCATAGACTTACATTGGATTTCCGGTATCGGTATCGGGTATCGCCATATTTTTTGGGTATCGGCGATACAATTCCGATTCCGATACTTTTGGATATCGGAAAGTATCGCTCAACTCTACTCAGGTCTCTTCATCAGGCAAAGACTAAAACAAAAACTGAAGAATCACATATTTATACACAAGAGGACACAGGAATAATGCAATAGGTAAGACATGTGACGTGAAGCAGAACTGTCATTATGGCAGAGGGATGAACATAAATATTAGAACAGTTCATAGATAAGGAGTGAGAGTTTTATTGCCCTCTGATTGGGGTCTGGTATTGTGTTTTGATGCCCCCAGGTCAGAGAAGCAGATTCAAAGCAGATGCTTTTTTAATAGTCTTTCTATTTTAGTGTTTTAAGTTCTCCTTTATCATGTCTTGGTTCAGTTAAGAAATTCATATACACTAACTAGCAAAAGGGTAACAATGTTTTAAACTTTTGACTTTCAGGCTCCATATCTCACCATCAACTACTGCTTCGAACGTGAGACTGCAATAATCTTATAGGCAATCATCTTTGTAGCGTTGACAAAAAAAGTATACATACCCAAATGAGTCAACCAGTATGCACCAACTTTGGGAACATTTATAAGAGACATGGGATCAGATTTCAGTCAAGACATACTTGAAACTGGTGAAGAGTATGCCCACAAGGATTCAGGCAGTGTTGAAAGCCAAAGGCGGGTTTACAAAATGCTAACAAAATAATAAAAAATAAAATTTAGACTTTTAGGGGCAAAACAGAAACTTTGAAATGATATGACAATAATCTGCATAACTAGTAATATGTTAAACAGTTGCAAGTAAATTTATGTATGAGATAGCCAAGGTAATTTTCTATAAAATGATGATAGTCTCACGTTCGAAGCTTTAGTGGCTAGTGAGATATGGAGCCTGAAAGTCAAAAGTTGAAAACATTGTTACCCTTTTGCTTGTCAGTGTTCATTCAAAAATTGATTTTAGAAAATATTAACTATTTATAAAATAAGTTATTGAGTAAAAAAAATAGCCGAAAACTCTATAAGTCAAGTCACGCGCAAGGTGTATATAATATGGACCAATGGTGTCTCAATGTGTCAGAAACCACAGGTTTTACTGTAAATTTCTAAATGGCTTGTACATGTGAAGAAACTTGAAACAATGGGTGAAATTTGCTAAAGGTATGAGTAGGCAGTATGCTGGAAGGTCATCCAAAGCTCCACCTACTAGCAGCAGGCCAATGGCCATTCAATTTTGTTTCAGAAATGGCCATTGGTTTTTGCTGAATGCGGCCAGTCATACCCTCGACCTGATGTTTTATGTTAATGATACACAGATTACTGCTAGAATAAGATGCAGTAGACTAATTATGAACAAAGTGGGGAGAACTCCAAATAAACCCTCACTAGGAAGACTTAAAATGTAACTTTTATTATTGCATTAACATATAAAATGCTTTAGGAGGTATATAAAACTTTGTCACTAATCTGCCTCAACTTATTATTAATAATGTTGCACTCTCATGTGGTGTATGGCTGAGGGTTGTACTCCTGACGGGGTATGATGTATCTTACGGTGGCCAAGATTTCTGTGAGGAGAAGAGTCAAATTACACACACTCACAGAAAAATCCACAATGCAATGTTTTCACAGTAACTGCCTCTAGGCAGAAGATGATAATGGTGGTAGTAGTTGGTGCATTTGAGCCCCAGTCATAAAACGACCGTAAGAATTTGAAACAGAAGTCTTTTTACTGAAGGTAATGGGGCAAATTATTATTTACAAACAGGAGTAAACTGAGGAACAGGATTAACTCAAGGTTGATGATTGCTATTGCTGTGTACCTGTAGACAGGCAGATCTTAGTAACCTACGGTTTTATTAAGTCTGAATATCTCTTCTTCAGCACTATGCTCTCTTTCTGCTCTGAGGTAATTCTTCCTCCTATGGTAAAATGTTAGTCTTTCTTATATGAAGACTATTAACTCCCCTTATCGTGCCAGACCCCTTTTTAAGCAAAGCCAGCAGGGAGAAAGTAGGTAAATCCTTCACCTACAAAATGGCTTCCTCTTCTCAAGATTTCCGACCACCAACTGCCAATTCAAATTTTAAAACTCTCTTCCAGGACTTGGCTCCTCCGCCTTCTATGTGACTGTAGAGTTGCAGTCATTAGCTGACTGCCCTGAGGCGTTTTTCCAGAACCTTCTCCATATTAAAACAGAGCTGGGTCACCTGATCAAGCCTGGGAGGAGATGATTAACTCTTTTTGCGCTGCCTGTCGGCAGGTGTATTTAAAATGCAAAGTCCACATAAAAATTCACAGCATTTATATGAAATCACACTATATATCCGGTATCTCAAAGAAATGGCCACTTTGTGGGATACCACAATAACACTGCTCAATGCTCAATTACATATGCTTTATGGGTAACACCCCGGGGTGCTAAGATCTGTAGGGCAGAATAGGATGTGTAAATTTAACGCACTAGTCCCCCAAATGTTTCACGCATTTGCGGCATCATCAGGGGATGGGACAGTGGCATGAATAAACTAATCATGTGGCATTCATCTCCTAGTAAAAATGGAACATATTTAGGTTATTTTTGTGCAAAACTGAAATATATGACATCTTTACAATAGCAAAAGATTTTGGCTACAATTTACAGCAATTTTTGTTGTAATTTATGTATATTTGCCACAGTTGGCCCTGCCCTGTTTGATAACCACCCATCCACGTTTTAGAAGAGCAACATTGTTGTAAAATTGCAAAAAGTCAGATTTTTGTTTTAGAGCAAAACAGGTGTGTACAAAAAAATACAAATAAAAATAAATTCAACATATAAAAGAAAAAAACACAGGAAAACAGTAACAATTTGCAGAAGTGCTTTCACTACCTGTACGTGGACTGCGATATCTGGACTAGTTTTCAGTCTCCTGACCCAAACTTGGCAGTTTCATTTACATACATGAGGCTGTTGATTTTAGGTCAGAACACCAGTGGCTGGTCTGGACATCGCAGACCACACAATTGATGACATGTAACGTTGGATCAAGACTGGGTTCACACGTGTTTATTTAGTGTGGATTTTATGTACTGATTTACCTCATGTACAATCTGCAGCATTTTAAAGTAATAAAAAGTGGATTAAAAATATGCAGCTATTTCTTTTGGTGATTAACCCCTTTATTCCAATGAGGACCCTAAATATGCAAATTAAACGCCTGGCATTGTTTTGCTGCAGTTTTTGCTGCACACCACAGCCAAAAATGGACATAACATCATGAATAAATGCAGAAAATGTGAGCAGATTTTAAACACATAATGTGTCACCCAAGCTTCAGGGTAAAGGCCCCCATACACATTTCACTAAAGTCGGACAAATCCAATGATATAGATGGGTTCACCCAATGGTCTTATGTGAATGGAAAGCTCTGCCCTACTTATGGTTGGGTGAGATGTTGATTAGGCATGTCTGATTTCAGACTTCCAATCACATTGTTCTCCTTGAGATAAACAATTGGCCAACGTGAGTCTGCAAGTTTCTCATAGAGCACACAGGAGCGCTCCGCCAAATGAGCAGTCTTGTGTATGGGAGAGTTGGCTGAGATGGCTGCATCACATCTAATGTATATGGCCAGCCTAAGGGTCTTTGCTATGAAGAAATGGTATCTCTGGATAAAATAATAGAATGTTTAATTGACCTGGAAAAGTTAAAGACATTAATCCAATTACTGTGTCATTATTGGGGTCAGAGAGGATCAATTTACAACTGCTAAGCTTTAAACTCAGTTTAGATTGAGTGGAATATTGCTGTAAAGCCTACTATATTTCACAATACAGCAAATCCTCAACCTTTATAAATAATTAATATTGAGATGAAATACACAGTACACATTTAATTAGCATGTACTGTAGTATGGAGTGCCAGCCACACATTCATGTTATTTATTAAATCAAAAAGCCACCTCCACAAAATATTCTTCCTTAATTTTATTTGAATACAAAGCACAGAACATGGCAATAAGATTCGGATATATAGCCCACATGGACCAGAAGTAACAGAATGACATAACATAACCGATTCACTATTGTGCACTATCACTCTGATTCTTAGAACAGTTTTTTGGAATATAATTATAACAATTTGATCTTAAATGCTGCAAAACTTTTATTTTATTACATCATTTTTAAAAAATAATAAGCACTAATCTAATTTATTTAGGAAAACTTAATGGAGTATTCCGAACTTGGATGGGAATGTAATACTGTGAATATGGGAATTATTTTTAAGGTCCTTTTATATGGAGAAATTATTGAAACTACAGATAAAGATTAGTGATTTTTTAAACAAAACATATACAAGGTTTTTCCAAGATAATCACTGCATCCAGTTTGAAGGGGTTTCCTTCAGATTTGGCAAGGAGTGTCATAGCTGCCAGAAGTCAGTATCTCACCAACTATCTTGAAAACTGTGTACTAGGCAGGACTACTGTGTCGAGAATATAAATGTAAATGTCTCAATGATAATTATGTTTCCCGATATTTTTATGTATCCAGATAAATGTAGATTAATAATAAATTAACAGTTTGTGTGGCATTTGGGAACAAAGGAGACACAATGATATGTGCCCAGTGTAAACATGCCTGCAAGTATGATTTATCTGATATATAAAGAAAGAAAGGTTGTGAAACTAAGATACATGGCCAACGTTGAAGTTGAATTGATAGGTGACCGTGGTCTATATTTACTATTGCTTGGATCAGTTATTGGCAACAAAAGATATAGAAAACTATGTAGGCTGGCTTTTGGACCTTTTCCTAAAGCAGAATTGTCCATAGTATTTTCTGGGCCCCTTTATGGAAATATGGAATTTTATGGAATTTACCTTAAAGACAAAGTTGCATGGATTCCATCTACTCTCACATTAACATTTCTCTGGTCCTTTACTGACCTCTGAAAGTTCAGCCTCCTTTAATCATATCTTGGCCCATGTAACCACTGCAACCTGTGGTGAGATGACATTGCAAGGGTCTGGTTGTACAGTGACTAAAAAAAAGTGATAAAGCAAGTGAATCAAAACAAGCATCAGAGGAGGTGAGTGAGCAGTTTTTTATTTTAAACATTGTAGATTTTGCTGTGGATACACAAGCAATCTGCAGCAAAATCTGCATCAGCTAGGATTTAATTAAAATTTTGACTTTTTACTTTGAACTTAATAGGAAAAATCTGCAACAAAACTGTTGAAATAATGCTTATTATTACTTATTATTATGTATATTGCATCAACTACTATTTGCTACTGTTTAATAGTGCATGAGTTTCTGTCTCCAGCAGTATTGCCAAAAATACATTGGAAAAAAGGGAAGCTCCTGTTTACTCACTGTATGTGTAACTGGAGCATATTTTACTTTCACTTTGCAAGCTGACAGACAAAATGCTAAGATCCTAATCTATAAGAAATAGCAGTTGTAAGCTGTGTTATCTTTGTTCATGAAGAAAACCATATACTCTTGAAAGGCTGAACAACAGTACAGAGAAAAATCACCTGCGTGATTTGCTGGAATGTGGCATAATTTAGTTTATTTATTGCGAGACTGACCAGATGATAGCTGATGTTATGACGAAGCCACTTCCAAGAACCAAATTTAAAGAATTCCCAACCACTATGGGACTAAGGCCGGGGTCACACTGGCGACAGAATCGGACGACTGCAATACGATGAAATATCGCATTGCAGTCTGCCCTATGTTGATCTATGGAGCAGCTCCCAGTATCAGATTTTTTGTGGTCCGCTTTAATCGTCCGAGTGCAATCGCAGCATGCTGCGATTGTCACCGATTGTGGGTCGATTATCGCCAATGCAAGTCTATGGGAGCGATGAAAAATCGGATTACAAACGGACCGCACGTGTGACTTGCGATTAAATCGCATCGGTGTCCTTTAGAAAAGCCGGCAATTCATCCCCGGCTATACTGTAAAATCACACTGACAGCTTTAATAAAGAATAGAAAGAATAGATATACACACATAGAATACATATATATATATGTAATTGTGACATATATATATAATATATTTATAGTTCCTAGACTTCTACATACTGTAATAGCCGCTAATTCAATTGCCGGCTTTTGTGAAATCACAGAAGCCGACATGAAATGATACATTGTTTAGGCACAGTTAACCATGTCATTTCCTGTATTTTGATATATGGTTTGAACTTACAATTACATAAGTGTATGTGTGCAAAATTTCAGACATGTAGGGGTTAATTAAAGGTGTAAATTCGTTGAAAAAAAATGCGTTGGCTCCCGCTGTATTTTCTCCACCAGACAGACAAAGCAAGCGAGTGGGGGCAGATAATAATAGCCTAGGGAGGGTACATTTTTTTGGTGCCCCCCCTGGCTACTAACATCTGCCCCCAGACACCCCAGAAAGGGCAAATCTCTAATTAGATTTGCCCTTTCTGGCACTTTGCCCGTCTATTCCCATTGCCCTGTAGCGGTGGCGAATGGGTTAATAAGGGGTTACAGCCACCTTGCAATTGAAAGGTGACTGTTAGCCAGGTTAATAATTGAGAGCTGTCAATTAGACAACTATCAATTATTAATCCTATTGAAGTAAATAAAAAATCACACACACTTTAAGAATAAATAATTTTAATGAAATAAAAACAATTTTTTTTTACCATCTTTTATTTTACTCTTAATCCGTGCGAAGCCCTTGATCTTCTAAAATAAATATAAAATAATAAAACAACATTATTCTTACCTATCTGGCGATCTGTCACGTCCCACGATGTAATCCTTCACAAAGGGTTAACTAGCAATTAGCTAAGCAGAGCAAGTAATCCTGCGTGCTCAGCTGATAGCTCCTGAATGAATGAGCTTATCTCCTGCCAACAGGAGAGGATGTGATTAATGAATGAAGCTTAATTGATTGTGTCCCACTTTCACCTTAGGTCAGGTCACTGAAGTGAAAGTGGCAATAAATCAATTAAGCTTCATTCATTCATCTCTTCCTCTCCTTTCGCTGGGAGAGTAAAGCCTGGGTCTCACATAACGATACACCAGCGATCCCGACAACGATATGCACTTGTCAGGATCGCTGGTGTATTGCTACATGATCGCTGCTGAGCTGCCAAACAGGCAGCTCAGGCAGCGATCTGGGACAGCGACACTGCGGGTAACATCGCTTAGTTACCAGCAGTGTACCTTGGATACCAGCGCCCTGATGCAGGGAGCTGGTATCCAAGGTACACAGCGGGTTTCCAAGCGCTGCGCGGTGCCTGCAAACCCGCTGTGTACCTTGGATACCAGCTCCCTGCATCAGGGCGCTGGTATCCAAGGTACACAGCGGGTTTCTAGGCACAGCCCCGCGCCTGGAAACCCGCTGTGTACCTTGGTTACCAGCGGATCGCTGGTCTCCCGCCTGTCACACGCAGCGATGCGTGCCTGTCAGCGGGAAACCAGCGATCAAAAAAAGGTCCTGACATTTCAGCGACGATCAGCGATACCCGGCAGGGGGGCTGATCGTCGCTGAATGTCACACACAGCGATATCGCTGGTGAGCTCGCTGCTGCGTCACAAAACTAGTGACTCAGCAGCGATCTTGGTAGCGATATCGCTATGTGAGACGGGCCCTTAAGTTATTCATTCAGGGGGTTACAGGTTGGAGACAGCATTTAGCTCTCTGCTCGCTGTAACCTGTTAACCCTTTCTGATGGATTACACCGTGGGACCTGACTGTACATCGGATTGGTAAGAATAATTTTGCTTTTTTATTTTATTTTTATTACAGGAAATGGTTTTAGCAGGAAAATAAAATATGGTCAAAAACTGTGTGATTATTTCATTAAACTTATTTTTTATTAAACTGTGTGTGTTTGATTTTTCTTTCATACAATAGGATTAATAATTGATAGTTGTCTAATTGACAGCTCTCAATTATTAACCTGGCTTACAGTCACCTTTCAATTGCAAGGTGGCTGTAACCCTTATTAACCCATTCGCCACCGCTACAGGGCAATGGGAATAGACGGGCAAAGTGCCAGAAAGGGCAAATCTAATTAGAGATTTGCCCTTTCTGGGGTGTCTGGGGGCAGATGTTAGTAGCCAGGG